>NW_020769309.1:13963675-13996328 GCF_900518735.1 Pseudonaja textilis
TTCCTTCCTTCCTTCCTTCCTTCCTTCCTTCCTTCCTTCCTTCCTCCCTTCCTCCCTTCCTCCCTTTCTCCCTCCCTATTAAAACATGGTTCAGTTCTAATCCAGGATTGCAGAAGAATTATAACTCCTTCTTGCTTAAAAGTCTGTGCTGACCAATTGGCCCCCATCTTCACCTGAATCTTCAATAAATCACTAGAGATGTGCTATGTTCCTTCTTGCTTCAAACGGTCTACTATCATCCCAGTGCCAAAGAAGCCTTCCCTCAAGGAACTGAATGACTACAGACCAGTTGCTCTAACATGTGTAGTTATGAAAATCTTTGAAAGGATAGTGTTGTTCCACCTAAAAACCATCATGGATCTGCTGTTAGATCCCATGCAGTTTGCATACCCAGCAAACAGATCAACAGATGATGCTGTTAATATGGCTCTGCACTAGATCCTACAACACCTTAAATCTCCAAATACCAGCGCATGGGTCCTCTTTTTAGACTTCAGTTCAGCATTCAATACTATCATTCCAGACATTCTTCTAACTAAATTAAACCAGCTAGCAGCATCTGAACAAATTTGTAAGTGGATCATAAGCTTCCTAACAGACAGGAAGCAGCAGGTGAAGCTAGGCAGAATCACATCCAATACCTGTACAATTAGCACAGCCCCCCTCCCCAAGGCTGTGTGCTTTCTCCACTTCTCTTCTCCCCATATACCAATGACTGCATCTCAAATGATCCATCTGTTAAAATACTGAAGTTTGCAGATGACACAACAGTGATTGGTCTCATTCAAGACAATGATGAATCCGCATGCAGACAGGAGGTTGTACAACTTGCCTCGTGGTATATCCGGAACAATCTGGAACTGAACACACTCAAAACCATAGAAATGGTGGTAGACTTTAGAAGAAACCCTCCCATACTACCACCTCTTACAATATTAGACAACACAGTATCAACAGTAGAGACCTTCAAATTTCTAGGTTCTATTATATCACATGTCCTAAAATGGACACCTAACATCAAAAATGTCATCAAAAAAAGCACAAGAAGGTTCTTTCTGTGCCAACTCAGAAAGCTCAAAACTGCCCAAGGAGCTGCTGATTCAGTTCTACAGAGGAATTATTGCATCTGACAACTACACCTCTATAACTGTCTGGTTTGGTCTGCAACCCAACAAGACAGACACAGGCTTCAGAGGATAATTAGGACTGCAGAAAAAACAATTACTACCACCTCCCTTCCATCAAGGACCTGTATACTGCATGAGTCAAAAAGAGGGCTATGAAAATATTTACAGACCCCTCATATCCTGGTCATAAACTGTTTCAACTCCTTCCCTCAAAACTACACTATAGAGCACTACACATCAGAACAACTAGACACAAGAACAGTTTTTCCCAAACACCATCACTCTGCTAAACAAATAATTATCTCAGCACTGTCTAACTATTTACAAAGTCTGCACTACTATTACTATTAATCTTCTGATCACTCCTTATCACCCACCCTCTCCCACTTGTGACTGTATGACTGTAACTTTGTCTCTTGTATCCTTATAATTTATATGGACTGTTTCCTGGTATGATTTGATTGCTTATTGTACCCTATGACTATTATTAAGTATTGTACCTTATTATTCTTGACTCTTGACAAATGTATCTTTTCTTTTATGTATACTGAAAGCATTTGCACCAAGACAAATTCCTTGTGTGTCCAATCACACATCACCAATAAAGAATACTATTAATATATGGTATATTGGACAGACTGCTTGGAAAGGAGGTCGTTTATTTGAAAGCATGGAAGTAGGTAGCTACAAAATCAGGGCGTTGAGGCAGGTAGTCTTTATAGGGAAACAGATCCTTTATGGACATTTTTTTTGGAATGTGCAGATCCGTTGTTGGAAAACATCCTTATTTCACTTCGTTCAGAGTGTGGATCTTTTTCCTTTTGTGTGTGCCTATGTGCTGAATTTGGGATGCCACATTTGTGTGTTCAAGAAAGTGCTGCATCTTAATATTCCTATCATTGTTTTCTTTGAGATATAGGTTGAAATGTACTTATTAAAAGTAAGTGATATATTTATTTTTGCCTACTCTAATTAAATAATTAATTTTATATATTGAAGGGAATTATCCAGATTTTGTTTTATTATTTTAGGGAGTCACTGCACCATAACAGGTGAGAAGGCCTCCCATGGGTGGTCTCAGTCTCTTTCATAAAATAGATTAGCATCTAGCATTTCTTGTTTTCCAATAAGCACTTAAAGTCATCTCCTTGTCCTCTTCAGGTTTCTGCTCAAGTGCCTGAACCTTTTAAATATTTCTTTTAAATATTGTTTATATATTCCCAATATTCACAGAAATTTCTGGTCTGCTTTTGTTCCCCATCCTTGAAAATTAATGTCATCTGATTGATATATGTGAAAATGCAGCTTGTTGTATTCTGAATTTTATTTATTCAAACATCTATATCTTAGCTATATAAATACTTTTATTTGGGTACAGATTTTCTAGACCATTGTTCTTGGATAACAATGCCATATAGTACTGTCACTGTATAGTACAGTTTTTTTCTGTTCCATATTTAAAAAGAGTGGAAGATAGAGAGATACCCACTCTTTGCATCTGAAACAGGTAAGGATATTTCTAAACTGATACATGCATCCTCAGTGTTGTTATTGGCTGGTCGTTAACAGGTTTGCATCCTGATTCTGGAAAATATATGTTTGAATGAAACTGATGGCAACATGCTCCTTAATGCCTCTTGAACTTGAGCATATATTTTCTAAGCATCTTTGCTTAATGTGCAAGTTCAGGAAAAGATGTAAACAATAGGTACAGGTATATAGCAACCATGCCCGATCCAGATCCTTGCCTGTTTTAGATCTGAAGTGAAAAAATACCAGCCAAGTTAAGGCTTTTAACAGCTCCCCATTTTTATTTTTGTGAAAAAGAGAAGGTAGAAGAAGAATGTACATGAAGGTTTTTGATGACAGAGAGAGGCTTTATTTTTTTTAAACTGGAGTGAGTTTGCTGTTTCATGTAGGCTTGTATGAATGACTGTCCTTGAGAAATTAAATTGGATTATTGATTGTAGAGACCTCTGCATTTGTGTCAAAGATCATACATTTCCCTGAGTTCATTAAGGTGGCAACAGTAGTATATCTTACTGTCTTTTGGGACTTTATTTTATTCCAAGAGGTTTTGCCAAGTTTTGATATTGCTTTGACAAAAGAACACCCTAATGCTTAAAACTGAGATGAAAAGGAGATTTTCTCAGATTGCTCTTCTAATCCCTTCTCCACTAAACTAGATTTTTGGAGACAGAAATCATCTCTTGGCCAAGGTAATATGGCAATTGTCCATAATGGACTCCTAAGATAGTGCCCTTCTGCTGTGCTTGACTTTACATCATCAGAACAGGTGATGAAATTTGTATGTGTGGAGCTTGCTCAAAAAAGTGTGCTTTTTCTAAGATAAAGCAAACAATTGTGAGTAAAATTCATTTCATGGAAAGACCTGTAAGACCATCTATCAAACTATGCTGTTTAGGACTTATTGCATTGATAATTATTATTTTAATTTTATTCTTGAAAAATATAAGCTGCTTAGAGTCCTATTTAGTTTGAAATGACATCTACATTGCAATCAATCAATCAGTCAATGGAGGAGGCCTCTGAGAAATTAAGAAATGGTCATTCAGTCCATATATTTCAGAATCAATTCTTCAGGAACCTTTTCAAACAACAGTTTTCACTACTTTTAGATGTAATGATTATCCATAAGATGGTTTTGGTTATAAGGAAAAAAATCTTTGCAGTACAAGAATTCTATTTTTTTATTATATGATCAATGATGTCATGAATTGAACATGTCTATATGGATAACATCATGTATAATAAAGGTGGTGCAGTACCTTTTTAATTCCCAAGAATTAAAACTGCAGTACCAACTATAGTACCATTTAACTGCAGAACCAATTGAACTATTGAATGAGTCTTTCCCCGAACTGTCTGTGACAGTGTGCAAAGATGCTACTGCTCTTAATTATTGTCTTTTTTGTTTCTCTCCTGTCACCTGTGTCTTTATCCCAATTTGGAGTAGCCTTGGAATTCCAATTTGGAGTAGGGTATGCTTTAGTGTGTGAAATACCTGACTGGAGCATCAGCACAACCTAGAGCCATCTTTCATACAACTGTGACATGCCTATTGCTGTTTGCCAGTCAATTCTGTCACACAGCAAAGCTGAATTCACATAACTTGACATTTAGGGCATAGGGGAAAAAGTTACACTGTGCTGCAAGGTGTCTGGTGTTCAAAACCATACTGCAAGGAGGGGATAATTAACAGTCTACTGAATACTAGGTGAGTTAGTGACTTAATTTTGGGGTGAAGATATTGGGGGAGAGCTCAATATTTATCATGTAGCTTGATCTCTTCTATAACATTCAGCTGAGGCTAACATGATAAGAATAGTAAAACTGCTGACAAGAGTGATATGAAGAAAAAAATACAGCAAACATGGAATGGGTCCCATTCAATGGTGCAGTACATAGTTCCCAAATTCTGTTATCAGTTTTTAAAAACAAGCAAATAACCATCCACGTTTTACCCTATATTTTAGACAAGTGGTGATTATAATAGATTGATATTTGCCATATGAACCAATGATAGAATCAAATGTAAAGGGTCAAAATTTTTGTTTAAGATCATAGCTTCAAAGGCAGACAAATGTCTCTTAAAATTTGCAGTCTGCAGTTGCTTGAGGAAAACTACAGGACATAGCATGATCTTATTTCCTCCTAACATGTTGATAAAGTGGACTTCTAGATCCATGCCAGTTGAACAGCAGTACTCAGCCCTTGTTAGTTGTAATTCCTAGTACAGTTGAATGAAGGGACAACTTAATGATTCAAGAATAATGCTTGCCCAAGATATAACTAATGAGTTCAAATATTGAACAACTCTCCATATACTGTGTGAATCAAGTTGCTTAAATTTGGCATTCATAAACTTAAGTATTGGAACTAATTATCAAGCAAATTTTGAACAGTTTCCAAATCAGTTAAGAAGCTCATTTGCCTGGCAGGAGGAGTCTGAGTTTATATTTCACGGTATTAGCATTAGTATTTGATTAGAGGAAGAGCTGTAAACCTGGAATTACCTCACCTCTTCCATGAGCTCATTAGACAAGTTACTATTTCTCAGCATTACTTCCCTGCTCTAAGGATTAATCTGTGATAATTTAAGAAATGCTTTCTGTGTTATATATGTTGCCACTAGCTGCAACGTTTTATTGGGTACACTATCTTTTAATGTAATCTTTTGAGCTCTGCAAACTTTCTAGACAGTATGGAGATTTTTAAAGCAATAACAACATGTGCTTTATTTGGCATTTTCTTAGACAACTTTTCAGAATGTATCAAAGAAGGATGGAACAAACTCTGACCTCAGTGCAAACATTCTCAGGCTGCTATTACTTATTGGAATTGTTTTGACTCTTTCCAACTAATATGTGCTTTGATTTGAACAAAGCCTGCTTTTATGTTAGTAAAAAGGATGACAAACATCAATCTGCTAGGACTCCATACCAAAAAAATCTACACAGTAGGAAATGTAAGCGCCAGTTATCTGCTCACTGATTCTGCAAGTTTAATTGAACAGGCACTCTAAGATGTAGAGAATTCTTTTCACTGAGTAGAAGTCTTTTCATCAAGGGCAAAAAGGAGCAATCTCAGAATATATTTCCATACACAAATGGTCTATACAAGTTGGTGGTAACTCAATTAATGGTACATACCAGCACAATGCCTAGTAAATGTACAAAATTTCCAGCAATTCTTCTTTATGATAAATCCTTTATTCTTTTCAGCTGCCTATTTAAAAGAATTCACATTTGTCTGTCTCTGAATGCATATTCAGCATGCTGGGCTTTATCATTGTAATGTATTTAAAATGGTAAGGACTGGCCAAAAATAAGTTTACACCCATTGATTGCTTTTGAACAGATACACTTAAGAAGTTGGACTGGTCTTTTTCCAAGCCAGCATGTGTTTCCTGCTCAGAATAAAACAATCTGGTCCTTCCATTAGCAGCTGACTAATACCAGACATTTACATCTTTCAGTGAACTCCAGCCTTTTCCTCCCATTGTAATAAATACAATTAGAATAGAGTTTGAGTTGGAGAGAAGCAATTATATTAAAGAACTGTATTTATTGGATATCTCTGAAACACATTCCATTGAATCCTTACCAGTCTGCTAGAGCTTGCTATAACTATTTTTCCCTACAATAATTGGGAACTGTAAATGATAGGTTTTTTTTTTTTAAATCTGCAACTATGGAATACTTTGCTGCTTTTCAGATATATTCTTCTTTGCACCAAAATGTGAACTTCTCTGTGACAAGTTGGGAAGGTTCTTTGTGAACATGGTTGCTTAGGTATGTGCCAGACCTGATACTACTTTGTGAAGTAGCATATCTGTGGTGTCCATTGCATTGTGTAATCACACTTATCTAAATCAAATTCTTGCTTATATCTTGAGAAAATGGAGAGGGTTGTTGGATCAATACACCTCTCATGTTTATCAGTCATGTATCTAATCTTGGTGGAACACAGATAAGAACTTTTTTTCTGATCTTAGACAAACTGGAAAGTTAGACTAATGTATGGCAACCCTTTCAGAATCTTGGACCTTTTAGGGTTTTAAAAAATACTGCAAATACTTCGTAAACTCGCAACCCACGTAAAGCTAACAAAATAATATGATTTCTACTGTGTTCTGGGCCAAGTATTCTTGTGATTTTTCTTTTTACAGCATTGATGTAATAACCTTGGTTGCTTTACTTGATAAAAAGTGTAGCTGATACACTTGATAAATCCCAACTTGTTACCCTGTGGATTACCAGATTGAAAGCAAAACCCAAAATTATTGCAAATATTTTTAAAAAGGAGTGTAGCCTGATTTAAGACAACTTGAATCTTTCTTCAGATACATATATCTCCATCTTAATTAACTAAGGGGACATCTGCCTGGTTTGAATTATTCTTCAATAAAACAGTCCTTATGCAACTTACTATCTTCAATAGTTTCCTTGAAATTAAATAAAAATGGAGCTATGTGCCACCCACATATTTTGTCAGGCTGATATATCCTAGTTATCTATATGGTTTTTAAATAGTATAAAGAAAGTTGATCTCAAAGAGACACCACATATTAATGACACAGTCATCTGAGATACGTTTTCCACCTTCAGATTTTGGAATCTACCTCAGGAGAAAAACTGGAATCATATGATTAAAGCTAAATTTAATTAAACAAAAATATACTTTTGTGTCATCTCCATGATAAATGTTCTTGTTTAGATTATTTTTTAATCTTTCAGACCCTAGGTCATTCTCCACTGAGCCAAAGGGAGAATCCAGGATGGGTAGTCTCTAGTCTCATAGTTCTGCAGACCGAGTTGAAAAACTGAGGACACAACCCCTGGTAACAGTCCCCAGTTCATCACTCAGTCTCAGCATGTTCAGACCACCCTTTAAGGGCTCTGAATATTTAAGATCGTAGAAGAATCTTCACCCCCTGGATTGAGCTTTTTTTTTTACTCTTCAAGTGGCTTAGAGCAGGTTTGACAGCTAGCTGGCTTTCCGGTTAGCAGTTTTGTTTTTCACGTTTTTTTTTTTACTGCCTTTTTTAAAAATTCTTTGCTGGTAGACTGGTTTTTGGAATTGTGATTGTAAATTTGGTTGGAGGTACCCCTGAAATCCCGTGTGGCCCGGGCTGGGGGGGGGAGTCAGTGTCTTATTCAACTCACTTTCTCCCAGTCCGTTCTTATTGATCTGTGCTAGCCACAAAACCCACAAGGCGCTTCTGCCCCTTTTTGGCATTGGCGACCATTTCAGACGTTTTGGGACAATTCTGCAGTTCGCCTCCAGGATTGTTCCTTGGTGGGGTACTGGCCATCTGGATTGAATCCTGACCCCCTGTCCGGTCATCAGAGCACCATGGCAGTTGTGAGATGCTTGAGACTGCCAAATTTATTGCGGTGCAGCCAGCACTGGCTCACAAGCCTCTGATCTGTCAGGGCTTGTAGCAATTTTAAAGAGTCAGCCATTTTTTTCCTTTTTGCTTTGACTCTTGCCTTAAATTGTGGAGCTGTGCTGAGCTCACCACTTCTGGGTCGCACTAGCCTCCTGAAGTGGTGGACAGCTGCTGTGACCAAAGCAGACAGCTTTAGATCAAATAAATTTTGTTTTTATTTTTCTTTTGCCCCTTTTTTCCTTTTCTCTCTCCCTGACAGTGACAATTATTTTTGGCAGGCTCAAAATAGCCACCAGGGGAGCTGGCCAAGAATTATCAGCTCCTCAGGAGAGTAGGGAGAGAGCTGCAAGGAGATCAACTATGCCCAGGTCTGCGGGGGTGGAGGAAGCAGCTAGGATCAGAGCTAGGACCCTAGCCCCCAAAAGACCCTCTAGGGCAGAGTATAGGCAGGCCAGGCATAGACAAAAAGCCCTAGATAAGGAGTTTGATAAGGCAATGAGAGACTCCAAGATGGCTGAAAACAGGGTCATCTCTTCTCTGCTCCTACAAGATGGCAGACAGCAAACCCAATTGGCAGAAGGACAATATTTGACTGCCTGATATCCTGGATTTGCAGGGAAACCTTCAAATCAAGGCAAAAGCCACTCATAATAATTCTGAGCCACCACAAGGATTTTTGATTGCTGTACCTGGAAGCCAAGCCTCCAGCAGAACCAGACCTGCACCTGAAAATAAAAAAGCCACCTTTACCCTATAGTGGCTGGGTTGCCGCCTGAGGAGACCCACAGGCAAGAGATGCCATCCTTCATGAGAGCCTGGATCTCCCAAACAATTAGACAAGAATTTCAGGCTTAAGTCAACCAGCTGTGCCAGCTGCCTGGTTTGGACACCAGCAGAGGCGTTCTTCAGGGGCAGGGGCAGGGGCAGGCTTCTGCAGAACAGCCGATCTACTTCAGAAATAGTTCTGCATCCCCGTCGGAAAGAAGCCAGCCTTATGTTTCCGAGAGGGACCTCCTTCCAGAGAGGGCTTTTTGGACAGGGAATCAGAGGTAGCAGGTTCCCCCCTCCTTTAAGGACCTTTTCCAGCTGGATCTCTCCAAGACTCTGCTGGTTAAGGCTTAGAGCACAGCTCATCTTTAAAAAGGGGACAAGGTCACTGGAATCTTCCCCCAGAGGGGGAAGATCAGGAAGATTACATATTCATGGAAAAAGTATCTGTGGTGGACACTGTACCTGTGCCCCAGACATTTATGAATGTGATTTAAAAGCAGTGAGAGTCCCCTGGGGGGGGACACTCGCCCCAGTGGGTCTGAGTCTACCTTATTTAATGGGTGGCTGCAGCAGCTGCAGGGTAGAATCCCACCTGAGGACCTCAGGGTGCATCAGGACTTAAATAAAATAATAGCCACAGCTCAATCGACAGCTAATGCCACCCTCACATCAACCAAAACTTCCTCCAGAGCCATGGCCTCATCTGTAAGAGCACATAGGCTCATCTGGCTAAGAAACTGCCAGATGGACGCCAGAAACAAATGGAAGATGCCGTTTGCTCCCTTCAAGGGAGAGAGGCTTTTTGGGAAGGCCCTGGATCCCTTTTTTTGATGGAAACCAGGGACAAGTGAAAGATCCTGCCCTCCCAGGGGAGGCGTTTTGATTACAGGTCTCCACCCTACTACAGAAAGCCCCCCTTTAAACAGGGGGAAGCTGGGGCAAGCTTTCCCCATCAAAGTAGGCCCTTCTTCCAAAGATTCTCATTTCAGGCTGATAGACTGGCCTTTGCCACCAGAGGGCATCAGAGGCAAGATGACAGAAGGTCCTTTTGGGGTTCCAACAGACCTTTTAGATGCAACAAGTGACACCCAAGCCTCCTCTCCCACAGGGGGCCATCTAGGACTGTTCTGGCAGAGGTGGGAACAGATCACAACAGACACTTGGATTCTGACAACTTTATGGTCAGGTCTCTCTTGGGAGTTTCTTTCCTCCCCCCACCAGTGCCTTTGTGCACTGCCCTGTCTCAAGGGACCCCTCAAAGAGGGATCTCATGGAATCGGCAATCCACCATCTGCTGGACGTTCAGGCCATCCATCCAGTTCCTGGAGACCAGGAGAGACAGAGGTTCTATTCAATTTGGTTTGTGATTCCAAAGGCCTCGGGGGGGGGGGGGAGAAACCCCCAACTTGAAAGGGCTCAACAGGCATCTAATCTACCAAAGATTCAAGGTGCACTCCCTCCACTCTATCCTACAGGGCCTGCGGGAGGGAGATTTTTTTGGCTTTGGTAGACCTGACAGAGGCCTACCTCCATGTGCCCATAGACCTCAACCTCCATCAGTTCCTGAGATTTTGCTATGGAGGCCACCATTTTCAATACAGGGCTCTCCTGTTCGGCCTGTCATCAGCCCCACAGACTTTTACCAAGCTCCTGGCGGCCGTAGCGACATACCTCAGATCCTTACCCATTAGGATCCTATGCTATTTGGATGACATCCTGATAGCATCCTCTTCCAGACCCCGGGCGGTGGAGGATATGATGTCAACAATCAGGAAACTTTGAGAGCATGGGTTCTCGAGAAACCTGGACAAATGCCACCTAGTACCATCGAACCATTTCTTGCATTTGGGGACTATCATAGACACTTTAACTGGCCAGGTCTTTCTTTCACAGGAGCATCGAGACAGTATAAGGGACGTCACATCACAGATCCTGTCTGACAGAGAGGCACCTATCATCTTGCTGTCTCAACTTCTCAGGAAGATGACATTGTGCATTGGGATCGTCCCAGGGCACGCTTCCATCCCCGACCCCTGCAGTGGTTCCTGCTCCCCTACCAGAAGGCAGGCACGGGTGACTCAGGGTTGCTTGTACAGGGAGCCCTAGAGGATTACCATCATCATTGATGCCAGTCTGTATGGCTAGGGAGCCCACCTGGGAGTCCAGGTTAGGTGGTCATGGGAGGAGCTCGCCCACAACATAAATTGACTAGAGCTCAGGACTGTCAGCTTAACTCTCAAGGATCTAAGGCAGGAGGTGATGGGGAGACAGGTTTTTCTCCTCACAGGCAATGTGGCCACCAAGGCCCACATAAAACGACAGGGGGGCACTCACTCCCTACCTTTCTGCCCAGGGTGAACTCCTTATTCCATCACTCATAGGAGTTGATTTTGCCTGACTTCTGTCCAAGGCCTACCCATGCACTGGAATAAAAATGGGACACTTTGGACGTTAGAAGGGCCCTCCGTATATACATCAAAAGGACCTCCTCTTTTAGGAGGACTGTTCGTTTTCTTTCAGCCATCAACTTTGGGTCGCAGGGTGACACCATCTACCATGGGTTGCTTGCTGTCTTAGAGCCTGTATTGAGAAGGCCTATGAGTTACTGGCTCTTCCTGTGTCCAGGAGAATCACTGCACACTCAACCAGGAGTGCAGCAACCACTGCAGCCTGGGCAATGCAGGCTTCGGTTCTGGACTTTTGTAGAGCTGCGACTTGGTCATCTGTGACCCCATTCATATGACATTATAAAATTGACTCCTTTGCCTCAGCAGAGGCGTCCTTTGGAAGACGAGTCCTGCAGGGCGTTCATGTAGAAGTGGGGACTTCCAACCAATCCAGTTCCCTCCCATAGGACAGCCATCAGCCAGCTTTGGTATGTCCCATCCTGGATTCTCCCTTCGGCTCTGTGGAGAAGGGGTGTTGGTCCTACCTGAACGCTTCTTCTTGGGGAGCCGAAGGGAGAATCCAGTCCCACCCTGTATTCTGTCTGGTCGGAGTAGGGAGGAAATGTTTTTTTCTTGCAGTATCAAACAGGCTATCCGTTAGAGAACGAGGAGCAACTGGATTCGCTTCGACGTCGTTCAGAACTGGGAACCGTTACCGGGGGGGTGTCCTCAGTTTTTCAACTCAGTCTGCAGAGCTATGAGACTAGAGACTACCCATCCTGGATTCTCCCTTCGGCTCCCTGAGAACAAGCGTTCAGGTAGGACCAACACCCCTTTTGTCAGATAGTTTTAGATAAGTTTGTTCCTGATCATCGTAATTGAGACCACTTTGTTTTAGCTGTTAAGTTACCAGGCTAGAAAGCAGAAAACCATGAGTTCTAGTTCCACTTTAGAGCCATGAAAGCCACCTGCGTGGTTTTGGGCCAATCATTCTTTCTCAATCCAACTCATCTCACTGGGTTGTTGTTCTGGAATGAAAAGGAAGAGAAAGGTATGTTGGATCAGTGGTGGGATTCATTTTTTTTTTACTACTGGTTCTGTAGGTGTGGACTGTGGGTATGGGTGTGGGCATGGCAGGGGAAGGATACTGTAAATCTCCATTCCCACACCACTCCAGAAGAAGGATACTGCAAAATCCCCATTCCCTCCCCACTCCTGGGGGAAGGTTACTGCAAAATCCCATTCCCTCCCCACCCCACTAACCTGCTTTCCAGCTCTGTTCTCCTGTGCAGGGCAACAAAAGAAGACCCAGCCGATCAGCTGGCAGGCAGAGAATAGATGGGGGCTGGGGCAGTCAAAGGTGGTATTTGCCAGTTCTCCAAACTATTCAAAATTTCCACTACTGGTCCTCCAGAACTGGTCAGAACCTGCTGAATACCACCTCTAAATTGCTGCTTTAGTTATTTGTAAAACAATAAAGGCATGAAATAATACATAAATGGTATAAGGTCATATCTTAATAGAGGACCTAATAGAGGATCTTTGGTTTGTTGATAAACAAATGATTGACAAAAGCGAGGATTGTTTGGCTATATCAAAAAGGGTTTATAAATGATATGACCTCTTAACTGAAGAGAATGACAATAGCTTCGCATTGTAATGATTTAGAAAATAATGTAAAAGAATATTTGAATGTTTATGTTAAAAAAATCATACTTTGGAATCGTATCATATTTTTAGACCTGTTAAATTAAAGCTTGAATAGTGACATGCTTTGTATGTGGAATATTCATTAACATGTATTAAAGTAAAGAAAGACTGGCACTCCAAAATAGCACATTCCGGAATATCCCTGCCAGCAGAACAGAAGGATGCCTAGTCAGTAATATCACATACTGCCAAAATGTTCAGCAAACCATAAGGCATATAATCTCCACTCTAGTTTCTGGCATAGAGAAGACCAGAGCTGTTTCAGTTCGAGAAATATGCCTGATGCTCAGTGGTGGGATTCAATTTTTTTTACTACCAGTTCTGTGGACGTGGCTTGGTGGGTGTGGCAGGGGAAGGATACTGTAAAGTTTCCAGTCAGAGGCGGTATTTGCCAGTTCTCTGAACTACTCAAAATTTCTGCTACCAGTTCTCCAGAACTGATTAGAACCTGCTAAATACCACCTCTGCTGATGCTAAACTAAAATGAATCTAGATAAGTATACATGTGTTTAATCAGTAATATTTACAGTGCTCTTCTGTCTCCCTTCTGAAGGGAGCCTAAGCTTGAATAGTGACATGCCTAAGAAATGTACCTTGCTCTCTTAGTATAAAGGGAGACAAGCGAAATTCTGCCCAGCATAGCTGAAAATAGTAAAGTAGATACCTAATCACAAATTAATAGAGATTCATTGATTATTTCTAAAAGTTCTGTAAGTATTCCAAAACTGGTAACTTGCTCTATAAAATATGTTTTGCAGTGGTATTTTTCAATTTTCCAGTCTTGATAGAATGCTTTCTTATGAATCAATAAATAGTAACACATTTAAAATCAAGTAATTATTGATTATTGGACAATGAAATACTGTTTCTTGTTGGTTCAGTCTGGAAAAATTAAGATGTGCCAGATTCAGCTGAAATCAGTAACTCGTGTGTTTCACATAAGAATGAAGACAGGTTAGAGTTTAATAGCTAGATTTTATATTTTCAAAGAATGGTTGATCAATTTTGTATACATATTTCATCCCCCTACTGAAAACTATTCTGATATAAGGTGAAATTGACCATTTGATGGGATGTAATTTACATATCCATAGTTTCCCATATCCCTTCAAAAACTAAATAGAGATAGCTAGAACATCTGTCAAGTTCAGATTTTTACTTTTTTGTTTATTTACCATCTTGCTTGATAGAGAGTTCTTAACAATTCAGAAGCTTCCATATTACTTTATCATCTTGAGTAGATCTAATAACTATATTTAGGCAATATGGATTTTGTCATTTAATTGTGCTTTTATTGTACTTCGAGGAATTCACGATAACTGCAAAGGAAACAGGGTTGTTATAGTGGAAGAAAAGAGTGCAGAAATATATATGTTTGTAAGTAATGAAATCTAGATAACTGCTTTTCCCTCCAGAGGTAAGGTAGAAAGAAATGAGAAAGGAAAGGGAATGGTGAAAATGGCTTCTGACTATTAATTAATTGAGAATTTGATTTGAATTTGCTAACAGTTTCAACCAAGTTATTCCAGATTTTAACTATGGCCACCCAAATATTTCTCAGAGGTCATGAGTATGACATGGAGTCAAATTATAGAACATTTCCATAGTGATGACTAGAAAAGTATTGTGAAAAAGATCACAATATAGAAGAGCTGCCTGTGAAAGTGTAGGCACTTTTGCATGCAGCTTTTCTATTTTTAGTAGAATTGTAAATTTCAGTGAATCCCTAAGTGAACACCTTCTACTTGGTACAAAATTGAACATGATACCTTCTGCAGTTAAGAATATATATTTACTATTTACAATCATGCATGCAACTGCAGATTGTTACTTGTATTTCTGCTTTCAGGTGTTTTATGAGATGTAGGAACATTGAATGTAGTGCTAAGGTCTGAGATAGTTAGTGCAACTCAAGTAGATCAAGAGACATCAAATTTATAAGGAACAATTTTGTTTTCTTTATTTTTTTATTTCCATACTTACATACCAGTCAAACTGAGAACAGAATGGAATCACTGATGTTAGAATTAATTTCATAGCATTTAAATTTATCTAAGATTACCAACCATCTTCAGAAAATGTCTGAAAACATCTGCAACATCTGCAACTAAAGTTCTGATGATTTCTGATAAAAGGCATCAGGTAGTTATTTCCAATCATTTTCTGCCACATTTCTCCTGATTACCAGGAGAAAACCTTCAGCTAACCTGAGTGTCTTCCTTGCTTCTGGATTCTAATCTGCACACTGAAGAATGAAGCTTGGCAGGCTGGACTTTCTCTGCGGTCACCAAAAAGAATGCAGAAAAGAGAATAGCAATATATTTATAAACCAAGCATATGTCATATTCTCATGTCAACTTCAATACCTTAAATGAACAGATAGTATAGTTGGTAGGTCAGTTATACATCTCTTTCTTTCTTTTCTAAATAATTCCTAAAGGTCTAGCAAAAGACTCAGGTTTTGCCTAAAATTTATTTTCCCCTCCCTATTTTTAAAATTATGTTTTATTGCAGAGAGTATGCAACTTATTCTGACGGCCTATTCCAGGGGTGTCAAACTCATGATGACACATTGTTGTCACGTGATGTATCGCAACTTTCCCCCCTTTGCTAAACTGGGGGTGGGCGTGGCCAGCAAGTGACACATCTGGCCCACGACCTGCAAATTTGACACCCCTGGCTTATTTCACTATCAGAAACAAAAGAGAGACTTTTTTTCTAGATTAAGGAAAATAATCTCTACTAGCATTTACCTTAATAAAGACATAAATAATTTTATGAGAAATTACCTGAGTAAAGAGGATGGAATGCAATGCCATATCTGACAGTCACCTGTAACATTTTGGAAGAAGATGCACAAGTAAAGAAATGGCTGAAACAGCTGGATATTCACTAACAAGATAATCTGATAGCTAGCTGTGAACTCCATGATGGATTGCTCTTGCTAAGAGATGAACAGTAATATATTAACAGATGCAGGAGTAAGGGCCAAACAACAGAGTGGCAAATCTCCATCTTGTTTTATTTATTTCTCACAGAACATTTGACCGACTCCATTCAGACAGAACAGAAAACATAGTTTTATACTATATAAACAAGCCTGTTCCTTTGCTCTTCTTTCACACTGAGGAAGGGGGGCATTGGAAGCATCTGCTACCACTTTTAAATAAGCCACAGTTTAATATGTAACTTGGAGAACTGTAGCTCATTTACAATAGGTTTATAATAACCAGGTTTCAAGGCATCAATCAAACATTGCCTTATTTAGACTGACCATACAGTAAAAGAATCACAGCTCATAGACTTTAGACATAATTGGTTTAGTGAAAAATGAATCAGATTCATTTAAACATATACCTGACTTGCTGGGAATAAAGGGGAAGGATCTGAACCTTAGACAGCTTGCTTATCTGGCCTCTGGAAAGGCTCCAGATAATCATTCCATGACCATTTCTTGGGGCAGAAGAAATACACAGAAGAAATACTGCCACTTGGCCGTTATAAAATATATAGTAAAATGAATTCCATCAACTATTGGCAGTAGATAATGCTTTTACATCTACCCCAACTTCACAATTCAAACCAATAGATTTTTCTTAAGTTGAGTATAAAATTTGCCATTAAAATATGTATCTATTGAGTTTTAGGACTTTTTGTCTTTAAATTTTTATAATTGAAATCGTGATGTACATACCATCCACAGTAGGAGAAAAACAGAACAATAGCCCCTAGTATAGAACTTCACATTGATTAAAAACTAAAGAAGAATACTTGAAAACCTACATTTGAATAGTCAGTTTTATTACAACAGTAGAGACTTATGCAATGCTGTCTGCTGATGTTTGTTATCAACTAGTGAATCATAGTATTTGAGATTAATGATGTGAACTGATTCTTAAAGTTTGTTGTCTTTACATGGGCTTGTTGTCTTTGATATATTTTCCAGAAAATGGAATGAACATATGATCAGCCAGTAAAATGCATGCTGTCACTGCCCTCATTCACTACTCTTGAGACAGAAATTGAAATTGTTCAATTTCACTACAGCTGTTCGGAAAAGTAATGTAATATGCATCACTTGATGCTTGCAGTCACAAGGGGTAGCCTAGGAGAAAAAAAGAATAATTGACTGATCTAACCATAAATCTAATTATTTTCAGTAAAGTTGTCTTATACTGAGACCATTGTTTATATTTTGCAGAAACATCTTGTGCAGCACACACCTATGGCGATTCTCATCCCCTTTTCATCAAATTAGGTTGCAACAATTGCCATCTAAAATGTTAAAAACTGGAGTTTCAGTTGGGGACCTGACACATGTTTGATGACCTCAAGCTGTTCTCTACGTACATGATCTGGTAATAGTTGTAGATTTTCAATCCATGCCATTGCAGCTTCATATAAGCACAACTTAGTGTATATAACCACGTCAATTGAATTTGGGTGTGAAACTTGGGGTCTTTTAGATGTTGATAGTACAACCCCTGGCAACGCTTGCTACTATAAATAGTAGTGAGGAGTGTTGGGAATTGTAGTTGACCAATATCTTGAGGCTGTATTTCAGCAACATCCTCAACTCTGAGCTACAGGAAGAAATTTTGGCAATAATCATACTCATCCTTGCCCTCATTGGATTAATGTGTAATAATTCAGATAGACTACTTTAATAGTATTTTGTAAGGATGCCTAAATACCAACTTGTTAGTCCAGTTTGGTGATTAAACTATTAAGAAAATATAACTTTGTTGTTTTATTTTCTTTAAATATGTTCATGTTTATAAATATTACAAAACTTTATGTGGGGAAAAATAAGATTGACTCTAATAAATGATGCCTATCACTTTTTTTAAAGAAGCAAATATTTTATACTGCTCTCTTAAATTATTCATTGATATTCACAGGACTCTAAATTAATAAAAAGCATCAGGGACTTTGGGAAGCAGTTCTGTTAATATTGTCATATTCCCTGATCCAGAATTTGATATTCTCGGGAACTGTGACAGTTTTCAGATGAAGGAGTTCAAGAAAAGCTGGGGGGGCGGGGGAGGATGGCAAAGGAGTGTTGGACTAGAAGAACAAATAATAATTCTGGCTCATCCCTGCAGATGTTGCTGTTGGTAACATACTGACGATTGGCTCATATGCTACCTTTCCAAAGGCATTCACTGTTGCATATCATTTGTAAAGATGATTTTGAAAGCTTTTGAGATACGAATACGCTATTCTCAGCAGAGGCCATGAGTTGTTTGGGGAACAGCTGCATGTTTCCTGCCTCCAACTGGGTTGTTATGAATGTATCTCTCAGATCTGTTTTAAGCTTGTGTTTCTAATTAGACACTTGCAGACCTACTGCACTTCATATGCGAACATGTGGAAGAAATGGTGTACATCATTACACCAGCAGCCAAAAAAAAATATTGGCTGATGATTTCTTCATATCATAGTCTATAATCCAACTTCTTGGTCCATTTGTTGCATTACCTATGACCGAGC
Organism: Pseudonaja textilis; assembly: GCF_900518735.1. The sequence goes on from NW_020769309.1 coordinate 13,982,080, forward strand.
GAACCTCCACAATGGATTTACTCCACTGATGGTAATGAGATTCTTCTGCCGAGAATGGCCTGCTGAGCTTTGTCATCTTTTCAATCTGCATCAATCCATTGCTCTCCTTTTCTGTAATACATAACTTCCATGATTCATGGCACCTCCTGAGTTGAAATGTGACTGACTACTCTGTGGCTCAATCTATTGTGTTATGCCATCTTCAGATAATAGAATGCATTTAATAAACTGCAATGAAATAAACTAGGTTAAGTGCATCTTTTGAATCAACAAACAAACCATCTAGAGGAGCGGTTTATGGATTTGTTTTTATGTAATTCAGAATTTGTACAGACTACTTTCTTCACTGCGTAGGTTGTGTACTTATGTATCAGACTTAGAATTAAACAGCACAGGTTTATGATATGGTTGTGCAGACTTGAGTTTCAACATCTCTGCTTAGAAGCTTTTATGTTGCTTTGAGATTCTTAGCCTTATGTACGCTTTGAGAGCACAATAATTTAGCTTCCTAGCAGGATCTTCCTACTCTTTGTTCATAATTGTATATACATACTTCCAACATTCTTTGGCTGTCTCAAGGGTCACTTCAGCTATGGAAGCTTTCCTTTTTCTATACTGGGAAACTCAAAAGTTTTCCTGCTCCAAAAGGCATACTTCAGGTTTTCTTCATTTTGCTCATAGTAGCTGAAAATTTTCAAAAGTAATATACACTTCTGAGAAAGGACTAGTAGGCACTTTGCCTGAGAGAAGCTGGAGGCAACTCTGCTGAGGCTAGTTGACTTCAAATTGTGCACATATATCTATCTCCCCATTCTCCATTTACCTTAATAATCAGATGTTGGCAAGTTGTCCCATTTCTCATCTTCAGCTTTTTCTCCTTTGTTCTCATGTTGTTTTTGGCCAGATACAATATAAATGTGTTTCTATTTTATCACAAAGGAAATACAGTACCAATAGTAGTACATATAATGAAACTGATACACACACCAGATCTTTTATTTGTATGTATTGCTCATACAGAAAGCCCTCCATGATTGAAGTTGATTACAGGAGAGTTTTAACCTTTAAAGCTAGCTAGAGCTTCTATTTTGTGTTTCATTTCATTTGAAGAGATCACACTGCCTTTGATGATTGTGAAATTCTGATGCACAACTAGGTTTTCATCTTATATTTTTATTTGAACAGAGGGTTAAAAGTGCAATCCTTTGCTTATACAAAATATCCTCTCTATTGAAGTAAAACTTTTGATATTATGGTTTGTTCTGAACTGCACCACATACAAAGGTTTTGTTGTTGTTGTCAGTACTAGTTCATCTGGCAATTATTGAAGTGGAAATATAAGTTTTGAGCAGTTTTGCATCATTTCCTCCTTTTCTAGATCAGGGGTTGTCAACCTTTTGGATCTCAGGGTCCACCAAACTCATAATTTTAAATCCCAGGGACCACTAACTGGTTCTGTGGGTGTGGCCTAATTTGGGGGTGTGGCTTGGTGGTCACGTGACAGGCTGGGCATGGCTTGTATGTAAATATTATAAATATTGATATAAATATTGAATTTTTTTATTAAAAAAGAGCAACTTTTACCCAACATCAGGCAAAGCAGGCAGGCAAATTGAGTTGCTCACAGAATCACAGATTCATTCAGAAATCTATCTATCTGCCATAGGCTAGCTCAGTCTGTCACATAAAATTCGCTTGCAAGCAAACTCGCAAAATTAACTCACAACACACCATGCAGGTAAATATTGAATTTTTTTTATTAAAAAAGAGCAACTTTTACCCAAAATCAGGCAAAGCAGGCAGATTGAGTTGCTTACAGAATCATTCAATGATCTATCTGCCATTGGCTAGCTCAGTCTCTCAAATTTGCTTGCCGTGAATCTGCACTGAATTTACTTGCAAGCAAACCTTCAGTTCTAAGGGAGGTTCGGCTGTGCTTAAAAGCAGAGCTGAAGATCTAAAGACTAGCTAGAAAGCAAGAAATCTAACCATTTTCTGCTTCCTAGCTAATCTAAATCTCCCAGCACAGAGAATAGATAAAAGGAAAAATAGAAATTTAGCAGGCAAGTTTACCAGGTAAGGAGTGAGTGGGTGAGGAGGGTTCCCACAGGCCATGTGGGCATCACAGCCTTGTGTTTCTGCGCAGCCTGGATTAATTGCTTTGGTGGGGTGCTCTGGGCATGAGATTTCTCTGCGGCCCACCAAAATTTTCTCACGGCCCACCAGTTGGTGACTGCTGTTCTAGATAATTTATTTTTCTTTTAAAGTTGCATGCAGAGAACCAAGGAATATATTATTGGATTGGACTTATTATGAAGTTAGAAGCCATCATGAAACTTATAAAGGCTATAAAAGAACAATTGTTCACCTCTGAATTTGTAGATTTGTTATTTCCTGCTTTTATTTTATTCCTGCTGTGAATAATTTCCAGCTGTCTGAGTGCCTAGTGATTTCAAATATCTCATTTGTTTTTTCTTTGTTATGTTTAAGAGCATATTCCGCCGCCCCCAATAGTAATTCTACAGCTATATGTTCTAGAATGATATCTTACATCAACTTATTCTCAAGACACTTTCCCTCCTTTTTTCCTGTGTAGGTTGATGGATAAGCCATAAAATAGACTGTGGAAGATGAATACATTGGGGAATTTTCACCATGTGTTACAAAATGCTGCTGATTTCCCTGAGAATTTCATTCATTAGCTTGTGTTCATCTGTTGCTCTGCAGAACTGATGGTGACAGAATGAACGTGGTACTTTTGCCAATCTGCCATCTCTTTTTAATGTGTTGATTATGCTGTGCCTTTTTCATTTATATGTATGGACATAGACAAAAGCATACACACCATATGAGTTTGTTGGTCTGAAAAGGATTATGACTCATATTCTAGGTGGGAAGAAAAGGTTGGGGAAGCTGTGATTTCCCTTTGAAAAAAGTATACCATTTGATAGTATTGTGAAAATGTATTTCAAAGATTATTAATTTATTGTAAGTGTAATTCACTACGCACAATACTGAACTAGGTATTAGTAATTAGAGATATCTGGACTGATGACAATAAAAGTCAAAAGTAAAACAAACAGTGAAAAAAGTTGAGTACCCAGTTCCTCTAAAGCGTTTAAATTGGAACTTCATCCTGTGTTATTAATGTATGATACACATGAGCTGTTTTACTTACCTTATGAAAACTTTGTGTCTTTGGGGAATTACATCTTTCTGAACAAGAAGCAAAACAGGAAAATGTAGCTTCCAGAGTAATAGATCATCTGATATTAACCATCCCCAGAGTCTGAATAATTTGCTTGATGGGTTTACACAAAGAAAAATTCCCTAGGAGCATAACCTGCCAGTTGTCAATGGAAAACAAATGCTTTCTTATTTTGAATCATTTTCTGTATTGCTTTTCTTCTACGTTTTGGACACTGTTCCACTTATTTTAAGAAATATAAATGCAGGTGAATTTGCTGTTAGCCATGTGTATGCAATTGGGAGCAAGATATTGTGCAGGTCTTCATGGTATAGCTAGTACTTTATGATAATTCTTAGTGATTCCCCAGTTCTATTTTAATTATACCTCTCCTCCAATTCTTTCACATTGTTGTTGTTATCTCCATGATTCTCTTTATTGTTGATGAATATAAAAGAAGTGCTTGGGCCCAATTCACAATTAACTTGAAAGAATTTAATGTATACAAGCTTTGCCTTCCTCAACTCCCCTCCCCATTTTTTTTTAAAAATGGAAGTTTTTACAGGAAACCTGTAACTTTCTAGACTGCTAAATTCTGCCTTCCAGCAGTCTTACTATCACCTAACATTGCTTCAGTGTCTGCAAATTAAAGTTTAGCAACTCTAGGTCATACATTATCCATCCTGCTTTAAAAGAAAATATCTGATGCCAGGAATCTCTAAATGAAATTTAGAAGACGATGGAGAAAAGTGATTTTAAGTGATTTTATTTTCATTTGTTGTTCTATTTTACAGTACTAATATCGAAAACTGAAAGCATACCTTAAATCTTTGGAAAGACTTTCTTTTCTTTTCTTCTCTTAGACTTCTCTGGAAGATTTTCGCTGGAGATGGTTCTGTGCTGTTACTCCTAGGAATTTAACAAGATCCAATCCATCAAGCAAAACGTATCACATAAAAAGGCTCTCCTGTCCAACTACCTTTCTTTCCTAGTAAACTGAGATTCCAAATATTTGAGGTTGTATGTTTTGTGGCTTTTTAAAATTTGTTGGCATTCCCCAGTGAGTCTATGAAATGCCTATACAGTAGTTTTTGCTTTGCTGTGTATAGTCTTTTTTTTAAAAAAACTCCAGTTGTTTTTCCAGTAGAAAAACATATCATCATGCTGTTGAAAGTATTTGTATACCCTTTTACCCTACTCAGACTTGCTGATACTGCCTGCATCTCAGTAACCCCAATAGTTCTTTGTTCACTGCAATAAAGTTGATTCATGTCCTGAGAAAAAAGCAGCCAAGCCTGGCAGATCAGTAATTTTTTTGAAACCTCTGGGGATTTTCATCCCTGCATGCGGTCGTTGGAGTGAACAGGAACAATGAAGTCTTGCTTTGGGGAGAATTCCAGAGGAGGCCATGGATACAGCTCAAGCCCTGGAAGGCCTTCTGGAGAGGAGACTTCACAAAGGACACTTTGTTCTCTTTCGGGACAGATGCCACCAAATAGTAGACTTCATTTCTTAATTATTTTTCCAGGGTTGTGCTGTTTCCAGCTTGCTTCTAAGCACTTTTGTGTAAATATGCTTGGAATGGACAAAGGGTGGTGCCAGTTTGGATGACTTGCTTTTTATGCAGGACATGGCTCCCCTTCTCTCATTTCCTTAACCTGTTTCTAGGATACTCTTGGCCTTTCTTAATTGACAAAGCTTGCTTTCTTAATTTCTTTGTTCCTTCTCCCTCCCAGCATCCATGATCTGCTTTGATTTTTTTTTTCTCTCTCTAAGCTTCTTTCTACCTGTAGCCAAGACTGACAATTCAACATGAGGATTACAATGGAAGCTCTTTTTTTGCCAAACTAGGTACTAAGGTGCTGAACATCTGTGGTGTAAAGAATGCTGGGAGACATTTAATGAAAGGACCAGTGATACTGAGGCAGAACACACTGGAACTAAATGGAGTGCAGCTGATCCTCACCTCAAGATAATAAGAGAGAAGTAAGGGAAAGGGAAATCCACTTGATACAGACTTCTGTGGTCTGATTTAATCGAATAATTTAACACCTCTACTTCCACCATGTAATGAATGCTTACATATTTATAAAAGCAAATGTATATGGTAAATTTTAAAAATATATACATTGCATAAAGGCCCGTGTAGTAATAATTCTTAAACATTGATAAATAGAACAATACCAAACTGTTTATAGCAACAGTGCTTCAACATGAGAGGAAATTATTTTGGGACATACACAAGCAATATGAAGCTAAATCTTGTGAATAGAGGAACCTGCCAATTTGAATGGAAGTTCACCACCTTTATTGAAGGAGATTGCACCGCCACTGGTGAAATTAATAGTTTGGTGATGTTTAAACTCAACTATTGAAGCAAAAAGTCTTGCTATTTTGAATGGTTTAGCATATGTAGCCTAGTTTGGGAAAAGCAGACTTAGTTTCTGTCTGAATTTCTAATTTAACTTCTGATGTTCTGGTTATTCCTACACACTTTACAAAGGTCTGGTTTTAAAGGTAATTTAAAAATTCCATTTGGTGTAGAATGCAGCAGAAAGTAGCTGGGAAAATACAGCATGTTCTAGCCACTCTGTAAAAATTTAAGTGGTTGCCCATTTACTTCTGGGCTCAATTTAATCTCCTGTTTTAATTTTTAAAGAATAGAATGTGTTAGCATCCTTGGAGGACCACTTGAACTCATATTAGCTAGCCTGGCAGTTAGCAGTGTTTGAACCTTGCTCTTGGATTTACACGTAAGAAGTGCAGTTTGAGGATTATTTAAAAACACATGAATTAATGTCCTTGGAATAAAGATGTGTTTTAAGAATAGTGATTCTATGTTCTGGTTATTATTGTATACTATGTAATGGGGGCTATAGTCCTGATGGGTGGTATAAGGGCAGTGCTAGAGTATCATGGCAAGCTAAAATGTTCTCAGGTGGACATCCTTGAACAAAACAATTATAAAGGCTAATTCAGTTATGAAACAAGTGAACTGGAATTTATTAGGCGGTTTAATATTTCCCATGTATTAAACGGAAACAATCCTCTCTCTTTGGGCTTAATCGATTAAAAGTTTTTGTCTTCAAATAAATTGGAGTGCAGTCTTCCAGTTGGGAGCGGTTGGCCTTTATTCTCCTTTGTTTCAGCCCAGGCAGGCAGATAGTGGTGGAAGAAAAAAAATTGCTTTCCTGCTAGTAATTGCCTTGAGAGAGGAAAATACCAGAGAGCCATCTGCAGAAGTACAGGCACCTGGGCCTAACGGAGGGAGAGGCAAGAATCTCTTTTCTTGGCATACAGCTGTAACCCAGGACAGTCAGTTCCTTAGCATTTGGGGGGAGCACATATGGAAAAATCAACTTCGTGGAACATCTTCTACAAGACTAATATTCCCCTGACAAAAAAAAAAAAGGAGAAAAGGCTCTGCTTTTTCTGGCAGCCGAAGCCAAAATTACCATAGAGGCACAGACCCTACAACCAGGGTGGGGAGGAGGGGTAAATTGGAGTCTTGCAGATCCTGAATATCCCTCAAGTTCCTCTTCCATATAACAGAATGTTTGCATCGGAGGTTTAATTGAATTTCTGATGGAAATTGCTACTACACACATTGACACCTGTTTCATGAATAGCTAAGTTCTACAAATAATTGGGCCTGCACATCCAACACTTCATTTCCATTTTTGGATTCTGGTTGTTTTTTGGGGATGGGGGGTGGAATTTAAGTCAGTTAATTACCTAGACTAGTTCCAGCAATTTTCTTGGCAAGATTGTCTCGGAAATAGTTTGCTATTGCCTTCTTCCTATGACTGAGAAAGAATGACTGACCCAAGGACACCAACTGGCTTTGTGCCTAAGAACTCACAATCTCCTAGTTACTAGCCTGTCTTAACCATTGCACCAAACTGGCTCTATTTCTGTCCAACCTCTGCTTTTATTATTTTCCTTTTCTACAACTATGGAAGTATACACAATGCATTTGATAAACTAGATTATTTTCTACAAAGTTTATGACATAATAAACATGTTAATCTTCCTATTGATCATTTTGTTCATTTTACTGCATCAAACTAGTGTGATTTCTCACTCAAAAGCAAAGCTGCTAATTTAAAAAAAAGTGTTGAAAGAACCAATGTACACCTGAGTCTAAATCAAAGCCATGGCAGAAAATACACAGTCAGAGCAATCTTCCTATATTTAGGAAGTAGGTGCAAATTCTCAGATGGGAAAACCCATGAAGTTATTCTATTGCAGTGTTGCACAGAGGATGTTACTGTTCTGTGAGTAGATTGAATAACTCTGCATCAAAAACAGCCTTGTCCTTGCAGGTCACTGTAGGCCAACTACAAATTTAATGAGCTCTTTTGGCAATCTATAAATGTATTTACCTGTATTTTCTGTTTTTTGCCCTAAGTCATTGCTAGCCCTATGATTGCAACTACTTATTGGATCTGGAAGAATAGGAGCCAATAAGAGGATACATTCTACTGTGAATGTGTTAGTCATAGAGAAATTAAATTGAATCGGTAATAGAACGAATGGTACACGGACAAGGATTTAAAACATAGTCAAATAAATTCCATATTTCAGCAGTATAGCTTTCTGAATATAGCTGAAGCTCAGCTTTCTTTGCATATTCTTCTTAGGCCCTCCAGACACATAAAGTAACTATCATTATTTCTAGCCAGCATGGCCAATAGCCCTAGATCGAAGAAGCCAATGTAGTGAATATACACTATGCCTTTGATAGACCTCTTCAGTACTCTTCAAATGACCTTGAAATGCAGAGAATACCTTGATGCAATCATGCATTATTCAGCCAATCAATTAAAGGGTCCAAAAATACACACACACACACACACCCAGCATTTGTTCAGTGCTGTATCCACCATCTGCACCCAAAGTTTGTTCTGTTTGGTACTTAAAATATTTGGACATTTGCAGTTGACGTTATCAGCAAAGTCACCAAGGTAATCTTTTTCTGTTCAGTTTATTAATACAGAAGGGAAATTAAGTTACCCTGGCTTAATCTCAGCAGGGACGAGGATGAATCTAAAAGCTAGGAAGCAAGTATTCTCACCAGCTGGAAAATGACTTTTATATTCCTATTGGAAAATCTGATTCAGTGTTTCCTGTTGAACTACCGATGAGTTAGAAATAAATATTCTACTCAAATATTGAACATGGGCAATTTTGGGCTATCTCACGGGCATGGAGCTGATCCGAAAATCATTCAAATACCATGTAGAACTACTTCTGAACAGTTTCTACTGTAAAAAAACAATTATGATCTTGTGTTAAAGTAATAAAATGGAACTCTATTTCAACCCAGCAAAAGAACAGTGGCTTCAAAGTTATCTCTGTGGTGTTATGCAGGCTCACAGAATGATTACTCATTTTCTTTAGTGAATTCCTCAAAATACGTTATCAAACAAGCATTTTCTACAGTGTTTCATTATTATTGTGTGTGCATAGTCCTTTGAGTTAATGGTGATGTGGTGGCTTAGAGGTGGAGCTCTGCCTCACAATCAGGAGGCTGTGAGTTCAATCCCGGATAGAGGCAGATATTTCTCTCTCTGGGCAACTGAGAATATATCTGTTAAACAAAACTCTGCATTGGCGACAGGAAAAGCATCTGTAAACACTTCAGCTCCATTCAATTGTCCAGACTCCACCCCACAAGGGATTATGAGGTTGCTAAAAGAGGATGATGATACTCCTTTGAGTCAATCTCGACTCCTGGTGACTGCCTTGGCAAAATTTTTAGATTTTCAACTTTATAGGGCTGAGAAACGGAGCAACTGGCCGAAAGTCATTTGTGTCTAAGGTGGAACTAGAACTCACTCTCCTAGTTCCTCGCCTACTGCTTCAACCAGAGGCTGGCTCTCATCATAAATATAAAGCCTGAAATTACAATATCAGTATCTTGCTAAGACAGCAAACAATCCCCCAGTTTTGGCACCACTGTCTCTTGGCATTTCCAAAGATCACCTTCTTTTCTATTCCCCAGATCTCAACAACACAATAGGATGAATATTTCTAAGTCAGCTATACTTTATTATGATAATGAGATGAACCTTCACCTTAACTTGGGAAACACCAGCCTGTATTATAATAGAAGGTGTCTTCATTCCCTCTTCAGGGACAAACTTTTTGAAGCCCAATAACACCTTCTCTTTCAGGCTCCCTTGCCAGATTCTTCTAGAAAGTCATCACTTAACTCAACTAGAGCAATTCAGGAAAGAAAAAGTGTGCATATGGACAATACAGTTTCTCCTTGACTCATCCTTCCATCCTTCCAAGGTGGGTAAAATGAGGACCCAAATTGTTGGGGGCAGTATGCTGACTCTGTAAACTGTTTAGAGCGGGCTGTAAAGCACTGTAGAGTGGTATATAAATCCAAATGCTATTGCTATTTAGATAATTATTCCACCAATACTTAAAATACATGACAATGCTATCTTGTCTCCTTACATCTTGAACTAGCACCCATTACCATTCTATAATACTCTAATTGAAAAGCTTATCTTTGAGAAATAAAGGTTACAAGTAAAAAAAAAAAGGCTATTTTTTACTTTGGATGAAAATCCTTATTGGTATTTTGCTTTAGAAGCTAAACACTCAGCTATTGTACTATAAAAGTACAGATGGATTTAAAGCCCTCCACATACATCGTGGCAAATCCGAAAGACAATTCAGAACTAGTAGGCTCACCCAGGATTTAATCTAATGACCCTAAAATGTTAGATTAAAATATTATTAAAGTGTCCATAAGGAAGCTAATTGGCCCACTGTTAGGTTTAGAATTGGTCCAGTTTTATGGTTTAAAAATAAATAGTACAGAAAATCTACTTATTGCAGAGGTCATGAACTAATCTTTGCAGATTTTTCCAAAGCAACCTTTGTTCCCTAAACCTGCTCTTCAAGCTCTATTGCAGTCTTCATACCCTCCATTTACAGAAAATATTGCCAAGTTATACCAACTCAGTATGATCGACTATTACAAAACTCCTCCATCTTCTCTCTTTTTCTTCACTGTAGGATAAAAGGTCAATTATTTTTACCTGACTCCTTTTTCGTAGAGCAAGCATCACCCTGCAAGGCCTAAGATCTTTATCTCTCTTGAAATTCTACTAATCAGAGGTGGTATTCAGCAGGTTCTGACCAGTTCTGGAGAACCGGTAGTGGAAATTTTGAGTAGTTCGGAATACTACCTCTGACTGGCCCTGCTATCTTGTCTCCTTACATCTTGAACTAGCACCCATTACCATTCTCAATACGTTTTTGTTTCTCCTCTGAAAAAATAAAGGAAAAAAGCAGGTTCCATAACTGTGATTGTTCTTCAGTGTCAGCTGGATAGTTGTCACTCTTTTCCCTTGTCATCTACTTTTTGGTCTCATTGGCTTTGAGTTTAGAAACACAAAAGGTAAAGGTCCTTTTCCAAGAGGTATATCAGGTAACTGAGCTTTTGTTAGAAGATGCTGGAAACTATTCTCTGCTTCCCAAGTCTCAGCTGAGTCGGCTGGGTCTTCTTTTGTTGCCCTGAACAGGAGAACGGAGCTGCAAAGCAGGTTAGTGGGGTGGGGAGAGAATAGGGATTTACAGTATCCTTCCTCTGCCACGCCCACCAAGCCACACCCACCAGGCCACGCCACCCCACCAAGCTATGCCCACAGAACCGGTAGTAAAAAAAATTTGAATCCCATCACTGTTTACAAACCAGTTTTTTTCCCATGTGAGCACTGAGTTTTCTTAAAGGAATGCTTATATGCATACTGACCAATGTTGGCTGATCTCAGGTGTTTATCAGGGTTGCCCCTTGTGACTACATGGATGAGGAATAACTGGATGAAAGCAATGGCAAACTACTTCTGTAAAACTACTAGGAACACTGAGTGAATGCCATCAACAAGTGATAAACTCTCATTCATGGGGATATTATAGTACAAACTTTTCTACCACAGTAGAGCAATATAGCAATAGCACTTAGACTTATATACTGCTTCATAATGCTTTACAGCACTCTTTAAGCAGTTTACAGAATCAACATATTGTCTCCAACAATCTTGAAAGTCATGATAAATGTTTATTGTGTGTCAGAGACTAAATACCTCCAAAACTCCCAAGCTGATGATTATACTCAGTAATAAGTCTGTGTTTGGTCTTATTGACAAGCAAAACTTTGCAGTTTTAATGCATCAATTTCATTTCATGTCTGGCAGGGGTGGGATTCAAATTTCTTAACAACCAGTTCTGTGGGTGTGGTCTAATTTGTGGGTGTGGCTTGGTGGTCATGTGACTGGCTGGGAATGGCTTATATGTAAATATTATAAATATTTATGTAAATTTTGATTTTTTTATATAAAAAGAGTAACTTTTACCCAAAATCAGTCAGGCAAATAGAGTTGTTCACAGAATCACAGATTCATTCAGAGATCTATCTTTCTGCAATCAGCTACCTGAGTCTGTCACATAAAACTTGTTTGCTAGCAATCTCATAAAATTTGCTAGCAAACAAACTCACAAAATTAACTCACAACACACTATGTATGTAAATATTGAATTTTTTTATTAAAAAAAGCAACTTTTACCTAAAATCAGGCAAAGCAGACAGGAAGATTGAGTTGCTCACAGAATCACGGATTCACTTAGAGCTCTATCTTTCTGCCATCTGCTACCTGAGTCTGCACTGAATAATAGAAGCTTCAGGCTCAGCTCTGCTTTTAGATTAGCTAGAAGGCAAGAAATCCGATGATTTTCTGCTTTCTAACTAATCTAAATCTCACGGCACAGCAGAACAGTTGATGGTTGGGAGGAAAAAAAAGGAAAAATAGCAACTTAGCAGGCAAGTTTGATGGCATGCATGCCAGGTAAGGAGTGAATGGGTGGGGCGGGGCCAGCCAGTGGCGCGATTTGCCAGTTCTCTGTCAGGTAGAATCACACCCGTGGTGAGAGTGCATTTTGTGCGTGCAGGTAGACCATTTCCAAAAAACCTCAGCTGTGCCACTCAGACAGCTGACAAGCGCTGCACAGGGGTGCACAGCATTTGAAAATCCTCTTCTTTCCTGCTTTTTCAACCCCACCTGTGCTTCTCAAAGTAGCTGAGATTGAAAAAGCAGGAAATAAAGGACACCCAAGAGCCCAGGAGGGCGGCTGGGCCAAACAGAGCAGCAGACATCGAACCAGTTCGATGTCTGCTGCTCTTCAGAGCTACCAGTTCTATAGAACTGGGCTGAATTGGTAGCATCCCACCCCTGATGTCTGGGCTAAGTGATGTCTCTTTTTCAGCATTCAGTACATCATTCAGTCATGACTTTCAAGTCTTCAAGCAAAGGGCAATTCCAAATCATCTGCCAGGAATCTAAAGCCATTGCAAAACACAATCAGAAAATCTTTCTCTTTTAAAAATGATACATGGAGTAATCCAACTGCAATGTTACCTGTATATAAAAGATTGAACTCCCCAAAAGGCAGAAGAATCTCCACAAGCACAAAGAAGATGAAGGAAAATAAATAAAAATGGAAACCAAGAATTTCATTCAGAAAACTTATTCATGTTGAATCTATTTAGTTGTCAAAACTGTTCCCCAAATGTAAAGGTTCCATTGCTAAATTACAGTATAAACATGCAAATATTGCAAAATATTAGAAAGACATAGAAAGAAATTATATAAAAACTAATTTTAAGGAACTTATTTATTTTTATTACAGGTGGTCCTTATTTAGCAACCACTGTTTAAATTTATGACAGTCCTATTTATGGCCATCACAGTGTTCCTACAGTCATTTGATCAAAGTCTGGGCCCTTGCACCCAAATCATAATAACGATATCACAGCATCCCACAATTGGTCATGTGATCACAATTTTGCAACCATCCCTCCTGGCTTCCCACAAGCAAAGTCAATAGAGAAGCCTGAACAAAATTGGAAGTTGTGGTCACAAGAGGTCCTTACTTAACAATCTGCATGGTCCTTGCTTAACAACAGCAATCAAAACTGCCAGAACTGCTGTCATTAAGTGGCACAGTTAAGTGATTTTTTGACTTATATCCATGTTGTTTAACAAGAGAGTTTCTAGTCATAAATGAGAACTATTTTGTATACAACTTGCATCCCGCTATGAAATATTTTCTTCCACTAGTTTACACTCTTTAAATCTAAATGAAAAGACTTTTGTTAGTGCTGAGATATTGCCCAAACAATATAAAATAGCAGATATTTTCACTGGTTTCTAATAAATGATAACAGATTTGTCTAGTTGTAGAAATATTATTTGTTTAAATAGTCACCAATGTGTAGTTCTTTGTCTATCAGCATATGCATTTTCAAGTCAGTGATTATGTCAGTTACGCAATTGGCTTTATATCCAAGGTAGAACTAGAACTCACAGTTTTCCAGTTTTTAACCTGGTGCCATAAACACTTTACCATATTGACTCTCTTAGGGTAGTTCTAGGGCTATGAGGGGTCCAGTGACTATTTTCAGAGGTGCATTTTGTTTTCAATTTTTTTTAAAGGGGACAGCAGGAGAATATCAATGCACGATTGTTAAAAATGTAACCCATGATCCATCATTCTTTTCAGACAAGGAGGGTTTCTTCTGCCGGTCCCCTTTTTTTTGTTTAGGAACATATTTTGAGAGTACATCAGGGAACCTATTAATAAAAGCAGTCCTGTTCATGGGATTATTTCACTGGAACAGTATTTACTAAAGTTTTACTCAGTTGCTCAGTTATTTTAATTTAGCACACTTGTAAAGGGCATTTCTGCTGCATGATTTAAATCATCCAGCTTTTTAAGGAGGATTGTTATGATCCCCAATTCCTGTTGAAAAAGACCAAAGTAATAACAACTTCTTTTCAAGGTCACTGAGTACACTGTTGGGATGAAATTTAAATTGGAGACACCATAGTTTATGGAGTGGATGGGGCTTATAAATGCCCACATCCAACTTTTCTCTAGCATAATTCCAGGCCAAATGTTGTTATATCAATATTCTACTACATGAAATTTAGGGAAAAGTTACTGATATTGAAATGAAAGGAGAAAGTATATGGGGGAGGCT
>NW_020769309.1:13996728-14103312 GCF_900518735.1 Pseudonaja textilis
TTCTTTCATTGCCTAGTTTTGTGCACAGAAAAATAAATCCTAAGTCTTTTTAAAATTCATATTGTACATAAATATGTAGTACTATACACAAGTCCAACCAATAACAGCAAGTGGAGCAACAATAAAATTAGTATTTACAAAAGATGCATATATACACACATTTTTCCCATTAATTGAAGCTTGAAATCACGCTCCTTTGGAAATGCATGCAAACTTGAAATATTAAATATTTATTAAGGGGGAAATAGTCAATACCATTTTTAAAAATGCTATTCCTGGAGTTGCTTTGGGGGCAAATGCAATACTAATAACTTCTTACACAGAATGAACTCCAGTTCATGCAGAAGGAAAAGATATTGTAGCCTAAATCCTCTTGAGAAATATTCAGTGATGGAGAGCAACTACTCACTTTTCTTGGCCCCTCAAGGGTTCAGTCTAAGCATCTTTTGACTCAGTTACTGTGCTACTCTGCAAATGAAAGCCATATATTGCCTCTTCTGAAAATTAAATTACCTCAGTTTTGTTGTACCAAAAGTGTAAATACCTACTTTCTGTAGTTCCCTTTTGTGTGGTAACTGCTTCATCAACGAATACCTTTCACATGCGAAGAGGAATTCAGGGAGATAACACTAGCAACAAAGCTTCCAATCATAAAGTGTTATGTCACCCAGGGTACTCCTTAATTAAGTTTAGTGTGTATTGCAGACATTTTTTAAAAAAGTATGGCCTCACCATTGATAAGCATGAAAAATGAGATTTTGACCATAAGATAATGGTGAATTGTTTTTCAAAATGGAAGGAGGAACGAAATCATAACTGCTGGAGTTCATCCTATCATTACAACTTTGTAGGAAAACTTTTTCTGCTACAAAAAGCAAAATAATGCTACGGAATGGCAACTATTTCAACAATTCAACCTTCTAATTTCCCGAAGTTATTTTATTGAAATTAACTGGCTTCCATCCTTCAAAAAAGCTGTATATACACTGTAATAGCATGTATTGTGATTTTCTTTCAAATGCTTTTTCAGTCACTGTGACATAGTCCCTTCCCACTTTTTTTCTTTTTAAATAGATTTCTGTTCAGATGGCCCTTCTTAAAGCTTGATTCTTTTTTAGGGTGAAACCTTTAATTCTTACTGCAACACCATTTAATGCTTTGGAAAGAAGAAAAGGAGACTGTTTTGGCTGATCGCCAAGCTGCAATGGATTGCCAGTATATTTTGTAGTCCCAGAAAAATATGTGGTGATAAGTGAAGAAAGACTTACAATCCCACCCTTCAAATGTCTGCTAAGGTCACTTCACAATGAGACCCACTGAGGTCAAAGAGCATTCAGAGAATGGTAAACATGCTGAAAGGACATGACAGAAAATTACTTTTTATTCTTTTGGCACATTTTGAGCTACAAGCATTGACCATGCTCCAAAATACCATTATGTCTTTTCTGGGTGTTTCAGAAATCTAGATTTAATAATTAAAGTGTAAGAAACAAAAAAAAATGTGAGGAATTTAGTTTTGCAAGAAATGTATTATGTGAAAACAATTTATTTATTTTTATTTTATTTATTTGATTTGTCAAATTGCTTACAAGATAATAGGTATAAGTATAAACATGAGTAAGAATACAGGAAATAGGTACAAATAAATGGGGACAATAGGACAGGGATGGTAGGCACAATGGTGCACTTATGCACGCCCCTTACAGACCTCTTAGGAATGGGGTGAGGTCAATAGTGGATAGTTTGAGGTTAAAGGAGTGGGGGTTTGAGGATGTAACAACAGAGTCAGGTAGTGCATTCCAGGCATTGACCACTCTGTTGCTGAAGTCTTTCTGCAATCGAGTCTGAAGCGGTTTACATTGAGTTTGTATCTGTTGTGTGCTCTTGTATTGTTCTGGTTGAAGCTGAAGTAGTCATTGACTGGTAGGACATTGTAGCAGATAATTTTGTGTGCTATGCTTAAGTCTAACCATAGGCTGCATAGTTCAAGGTTGTCCAAGCCCAAACTCTCAAGCCTGGTGATATAGGGAATTCTGTTGCGAGCAAAGGAGTGTAGTACTCTTCTTGTGAAATACTTCTGGACTCACTTGATTGTATTAATGTCCAATATGCAGTGTGGATTCCAGACTGATGAGCTGTATTCGAATATTGGTCTGGCAAAAGTTTTGTATGCTCTAGTTAGCCATTCGATATTTCCGGAGGAGAAGCTTCGTAAGATTAGATTTACAACTCTTAATGCCTTTTTGGCAATGCTGTTAAATGACCTCTGGCACTTAGGTCATTTGATATGAGAACTCCAAGGTCCTTGACAGAGTGAGGATCATCAACAAGGTCATATCCACCTAGTTTGTATTTGGTTTACTGATTTTTTTTTACCCATGTGTAGGACAGAGCATTTGTTGGTCGAGATTTGGAGTTGCCCGATGTTTGACCATTCTGACACATAATCAAGGTCGCTTTGAAGGATAGAATTGTCAGTGGTGTTGAATAGTTTTACATCATCTGCAAAGATTTTATGTCATCTGTAAAATTAGTAAAATTAGTAGTACAATTGGCCATTACAAATTATTTTGAACTCTTAATTAACCAGATTTGCAAGAGGCATCAATTTGTGGGGGTATACTTTAGAGAGTGCAATTTTTTTCATAACGGAATAATTCTAATTATTATTTTTTTAACAAATGTCCATCACTGATAAAACTATGAAATGGAACTCAGGTATCTTCAAACAAATGCCAGAGCAGTTTAGAATCCTAAAATGCTCTGTAATTTAGCAAATCTAGTTTTTTTAAAAATCATATAATAGAAATAGCACTTAGACTTATATACTGCTTCATAGTGCTTTACAGCTCTCTTTAAACAATTTACAGAGTCAGCATCTTGCCCCCAACAATCTGGGTCCTCATTTTATTGACCTCAGAAGGATGGAAGGCTAAGTCAACATTAAGCCCCAGCAGGATCGAACTCCTAACATTCTAACCACTATTTAATACTTAATAATACTTTTGAAATAGTTTCTAGACTCATCATCCCATCTTCTACTTTCTGGAATATTTGACGGAACTTCAAAAAAGAACATGAATTAAACAGAGCAGTGGGAATATACTGGGCTTCTGGTTAATGCATTTTTATCAGTTTAAACCTAATTGTTATAGCGGTTTCTCATAAACTGCAGAGTACCACGTTAGTCCTACAGTGTAAAAACATCATTCTCGTTTTGTTCTTAGGCCACGCTGTGCAAGTGCTGATGTATTATTCAGATTTGGCTGAGTTATGTTTTGATTTGACAGGGATCATGGCTCATCGAAGTCCTGCAGAGACCTTATCAAGGGAGCAGAAAAATATCCTCTTTATTTCTATAATGATTCAAGAGCTTATAAAGGGAAACTGTAGCTAGATGTCCTATGAAGATGCCAGTTAACTTTAGAGTGTGCTAGCTAAATGTGTTGATATTTATGCAAAGTAATTGGCAGAGCCTACCATTCTGTTCAGGGTCTCAGGAGGTAGTATATTGCACACAGCTTGGTTCATACAGTGCAGTCAGTGCCATGAGCTGTGTATGTGTGATCATCCAGAGTACTGCAAATGGATGGATATTTAAGATCCTGCATAGCAGCTGCTTAGGCTAGCAGTATCTTTTGGTTCATCTCTCTCTCTCTCTCTCTCTCTCTCTCTCTCTCCTTTCGTCCAAAAATGAAGGCAATCAAAGGGACAAAAAAAACTCTTTTCAGCGTTGCTATTTTTCTTTAAAAAAAATATGGACGTGCAAACTGCTGATAGCAGCAGACCAGATGTTCTGGAGCTCTCAGAATATGGAGAGATACATCAGACTAAGGGGAATAACAAATAAGTGTGTTTGTAGGCAGTTACTAACCACTTGTGCTCACATTTCTTTGTGCTCCATATGGTGTGTCCGTATGATCCTTATACAATCTAAGTCACACTCCATTTTCACTGTGGATATAATTAGCTTTGGAGTCTGAATGACCTTCTATAACTGTATTTCTAATCTACATAGAGAAACTGCTTTGATTAAGGAAAGGGACCCTACACTAATGACATCTGGGAGCCTCAGTTTAAGTTTGGAACATAAATAGGTAACCAGGGCATCACTTGATTTTGGTGAACTATAGTTCTCAGCATCTCAAGCATACATGGACAGCATCTCAAGTGCTACTGTTTCCCTAAGACTGGATTAAGCATGATATAACCTGGAGCTCTTTAGAAGAGTTGCCATTCTTGACTAACATTGATTGATTTATGAAATTTCTATACTGGCTCAATCCAATTGTGCTCTAGGTAGCTTACAATGCTCATTTACATAAGGTGAGACTAGAATTTACTATCTCCTGGGTTCTAACCTAGTGTCTTAATCACTAGGCTAAACTGGCTCCAGTGTCTGATTGATGAAACCTTACCCTTAACTGATGAATGATCTCTCTCAATAGCTTAAACAGAATAGGGGAGCTGAGCCAGGTAGCACCTGTAGTAAATCATCTGAGAGTCTGATCTCTCCCCACTTGCCAACATTAGATGAACTTGCCCACATAGTAGGAGCAGAATTACTGTAAAATCCCAATTCTTACAAGCAGCCTGATGGATATGTGCACGACAATATCAAAAGTTGCTGAGAAATCCAACATAAAGGGTCAGTTGTGCTCCCTCCATCAAAGTTTCAACACAAAACACTCACACGAGTAATAGTGCAATTTCTGTCTCATGTCCAAGCCTGAATCTGGACTGACACGGGTTTGGTTAATCTGTATCCTCCATGGTCATCTGTATATATAGCTCAGCATATTTGTCACAACCTCCTCCAAAATGTTGGATGTGGGAAGCTGTTTATATCTTCTGGATGCAGGGTGGGCTTCTTGATTAATGCTGGAGGAGAGGATCAGGGTAAATTGTATTGTTTTAAAAGCGTAAGATATTCTGCAGTATATTTTTCTAGCTTTGATACAACCTTATTAAGGATTCTTACTGGCACCTTTAACAAAATGTTAAAGAAAGGCAGACACTTGCCTGTGATGGACTTCTTTAAAGTTTTGGGGAAAGAAACTATTCTGTATGATTTATTATTAATTTTCCATTGCAGAAGACCTTTCAAAAGTACTCCAAATTAAAAGAGATTCTTTTGCTCCAATATAGTGAAAAGGCCCTTCTTTGTTCCCGCATATTGGTCTTTCAGGGAGGATGGAGTCATTAAATCAAAGTGCTAAGTCACTTGTTCCATAACTCACTTTTCGTGGGAACATAAGACTCAAAAAGCTCTATTTGGGGCTAATTTTAAAGGTCAAAAGCTAATTGTTGCTAGCAATTAATGCAAGACTGGATTTCCCCCCTTTCCTCCTGTCATATACACTTTAATTATTCCCTAAGATTGGAGCAACCACATATCCTACTAGTCCAGCAGGAATTTATGGATGCCCCTGAATGTTTTGATTCAGCACTTCTTTGCTTCTTTGAGCAAATAAGAGACTGTTTTTCAAAAAGCAAAAAATAGACTCTCTATCAATGCACTGTGAAGACTTCCCTGCCAAACTGCAAGCTATTTCGGCAATCATTTGGCTAGATGACAGTAATGGGAAGAAAGTATAGAATCCATTCTATAAGCTAGCTTTTCAAAGAATGGTTTAATGGATTTACTAGACATGTATCTTGTTTAATTATTGCATAAATAAGACTATATTTGGATTAGAGATTATACACACACACACACACACACACACACACACACACACAATTACAACAGTAAAAGCTAATACAATCTGAAAAAATAGAAGGAAAAAAGAAAAATAGAAAAGAAAAATAAGAATATAGTAAGAAAAATAAAGGAAATATTTAAAAGAAGTGACTTCTCTTTTCACCACATGTATAAACATGTTAGTAACATATCACCTTCTGTAGGAAGTTAACACCCCTTTCCTAGACAAATGAAATACTCTAGGAAATATTAAAAAGGCAGAATATTTCCCCTAAAAAGAGTAGAAACTTAGAAGCAGAAACTCACCTCAGAAGCAGAAGCTCGCCCCCACCTTTGCTAATGGACCACTACTCTGGCCTAGGCCAGTCTATTTTACATAACAAAGATCTACTCCAGGTAGAGTTATAATAAGCCCTTTCATTACATCACCATCCAGCAAGGTTCAAGTCTGGGCCTTAGGGCAGCCTACAGAGTTGCCCCTGCATGGCCCCATGGGAGTCTGACAACCAATCAGAATACAAGCTCAAATTCAAATCCCAACAGAGGGTATAAAACCCAGATATTCCGCATATCATCCCTTGGTGTTATTCAGCAGGTTCTGACCAGTTCTGGAGAACCGGTAGTGGAAATTTTGGGTAGTTCAGAGGACTGGCAAATACCACTTCTGAATGGAGATTTTACAGTGTCCTTCCTCTGCCAGGCCCACCAAGCCATGCCCACAGAAGCGGTAGTAAAAAAAATTTGAATTCCACCACTGATCCCTTTCCTTCTTCACCCAACATCTTGAAGCATATGATCATCCTTTTCACTTTGGAGCTCCAAGCCATGTGGTCCTGTCCACCATTAAATCGTCTTTCCAAACAGCTTCCATGTTTCCAGTGTCTTTTTCCCCATTTGGAACTGAACCCAACACTTCTTTTAAAATAGGAAAAAATGATGTCCTCTTTCCACATCCCATCTCTTATTTATAAACAAATCCATAAAACTTTATCGATTACCAAAGATAACAATATATCTATTTTAAGCATGATCAGATAAATTAACTTTCTATTCCTTCCTTTTATTTATAAGAATCCTAATCTTTAATCCCTTCAAATAACGTCACAAAACTTGATTTCTTTTCATTTTTTATTTTTTATTAAAGTTTTCTTCAAAACTTTAATAATCCTCTTTCATAATCCAAATACATGATAACTATCATCACTCTCCTGATTTGTTTTTTGTATATCCATTTTAATTTTGGGGACAACAACTGATTTCTTTTATCTTTTATTCTTATATCCAGTGAACATCTTTTTCCATATCGTTCTTCTAGTCTATCATTTTTAAATCCAGTTTCTAATCAGTCTTAATCTTGTCGGATATAATTTGTTCGTTTTCCATAAAATCTTTTAAATACAGTTTAATTATAGAGGCAGAGACTATTAAAATTAACTTCTGGGTCCATTGTTCAGAAATATTCTTCAATATGTTCAGTTTAAAATATTTGGGATCATTCTCTAATTGTAAGTTGACTTTGAAAATTCTTCTTTAATTATAATCTTTAGTTTAGGTTCATCTAGCGTTCATCAATTTTTAAAATCTTTAGGTGTTTTTTTAATCAAAACAAAAACATTTTCCTATGGAAGGATTTATAATTAATTCCAAAATATTATTTCAAATTTATCTGTATTCTTAACTATTTGTAACTTTTTGTTCAGTTTTGTAAAGTTTTGATTGCTTTTTTGCTGTTTATTTCTATTTTTCAAAATTTTTAAACTTATATTTAAAACTTTTTTTTTTCATCCAGTGCTCAACAACTGATTGATACAAAGGTTCCTAATAATTGAAAAGCAGTTAATAAGCAATTTCTAAAAGTGATGTAAAAAGGAAGTATGTAAACTCAGAGTCCTTTCAAAAGGCACTGGTTGCAGTTTCAATAATAGGATTATTCCATCGTCTCCCAGAATTGTAAACTTGCCAGAGACCACAGGCCTGTGATCTCCTTGTGAAGAGCGACTGCCTGGAGTAGTTGTGGGTGATCTCAAGTTCTTTCCTTGTCCAAAGAGTCTATTTGCTGATTCTTCATTCTGCTGCAATTGTCAGCTCTGCTTTTCATGCAGCACTCTTCAGTCCACCATTTCTTCTCCAGAAAATTAACCTACCGAAGACCATATGATTTTCCTCTGAATAAATACTGTGTAGGATTGATCTGCAAAGCGCAAAAGGAGGTGGAAGCAATAGCAATTTGATCTAGGTCTTTTTTTTCTTTTCTTTAAAAGGCATTATTTTGACAGTGCATTATTTCAATTACTGCTACAGATTCAAGGCTCAAAACTGAATGTCTGTTTTTATAAAAGTCACTTAAATCCAGCTTTGAATTACTAATATTCACTGAACGAGAGTATTTCATCCTTATTAGGATGGTTCAGAGGAACCATCTGGAGAAAGCATCAGGTTTTCTATGGAATTGACTAGACTGGTGTTCTTCTAACTGGGAGGATTTTCCCCCCAACTTCCAACTAGAGATCAGTTTATTCCTTCATCTTATTAACTGATGGACCTTTTTATAGTAGTTTGTGAGATTCTGAATATAATTGTGGTTCCTGAGAAATGTCAGTGCACTATGTAAAAACTCCAGTGTCCTTTGGTGCCATCAGTAATGGAGACATATATATTTAGAAATGGGCCTGTCATTCATGGTAACAATATTTCCCCCCACCCTTCCTTTCTTTCTTTATTTGATTTGTCAATCACTTACAAGATAATAGGTATAAGTATAAACATAGTTATGAATACATGAAATGGATACATATAAGAAAAATAAAAAAAATCAATAGGAGAGGGGCGGAAGGCATGACGGTGTGCTTATGCACGCCCCCTACAGACCTCTTAGGAAAGGGGTGAGGTCAATAGTAGACAGTCTGAGGTTAAAGTTTTTGGGGTTTAGGGAAGAAACCACAGAGTCAGGTAGAGTATTCCAGACATCGACCACTTTGTTGCTGAACTTGTATTTCCTGCAATCAAGTTTGGTGCGGTTAACCTGTCAGATTTAGGATATACTTCGAAATAAATGGACTCTAAACATGACACGATGAGTCTGCTCTGTTTTATACCTTGGAGAAAATCTAAACATTCGTTAACAATTAACAATTGTGGGTGTAGATGAAAGAAGCTTGCACCTAGACCCAGAGGCCAGGCACCAACAGAACACAGAAGCAAAATTGTATGGCTGCATCGTGTGAATGCTGCTGCAACCTCTACTGTCATCTCAAACGTTGTCTATGTTGGTATGCTGAAAGCCAAGGAGGTTTCCCCACCCTGCCTGCACCCCCACAGTGCTTTCAGCACTGATTAGCCATTATCTTTGGCACCACGATGCAGACAAGAAAGATTTGGTTTGCCCCTAGGAAGAAGTGGCCAGGAGAGAGAAGTTATTATATCTGGAGATGAAAAACAGTTATCTTCGGTATGAGCCATATTGGAGTTATTGTTTCAAGCCTGTGCCAAACTGGTATCTCTGAAATTCTCTTGGAGCCAATTTTAGATGGAAGTTTCCCAGAGTGCTCAGTTTTGTTTTTAGATATGAGGATATTTCTCTTAAAATTGATGTTCTTTCTGAGATTGTGAGGATAGGGTGAGCAGCATTTAAATGCAAGGATGTTTTCTGAGTACTGTTATTTTTTTAGAACTGACTAGATGACACATGTTGAAATCCAGTTTTGATATAATTTGCTTCAGTGTGTGCATCTTACTTTACTTTGGGGCATTAGCATGCTCTCGACAGAAACCAAGTATTTGTGACAAGTGGTTTCTCAGATAGATGTGTACATTTATGTGGAAATATAAGGTCAAGTGGGGATCGGCATAGTGCATTGTAAACTTGCAACAAACAAGCCACCAAGTTGTGGTTGTTTTCTGAAAGAGGCAGTAGAAGGCGAGAAGCTTTATATAGTCTCAGATCTTTAAAACAGTGTTAAATTGAATTCTACGAGAAAAAAATAGTGTCAGCCAATATTTATAGATGGTTTTGGTTTACATAATTTATTCTGTAGGTGGCCAGAGGTTAGTAAGATTGGCATCAAGCTTCTCCTTTTCTTGCTGATAACTGGAAATCCCACTTAGTTATTTCCTGGCTGCCGAGAGTTTTTAATAAGGCATGAGCTGTATACCTTCAAGCCCCTTCTATGTAGTCGTGGAGACAAAAAAAATCCTAAATTAAAAGGAACCCCTTCCCCACAAAGTCTAGAATTTTCATCTTGTTGATCTTTGATGCTCAATACCATATACAGCAAGATTTTAAACAGAAAAGTTCACCTTACCTAAAGTACAGGGATGGGATCCGACCGGTATAACTACCGGTTCTGTTACTCTGCATCGTGCGCGCATGCGCAAGTTGTACAAGTCGCGCGAGTGCAATTTACGACCTGCTGAGCTGCCCAGACAGCTGAGCAGTGCTGGTTGTGAGCGCGCAGCAGTTGAAAAACCCCCTTTTTCCTGCTTTTTCAACCACAGCTGTGTCACGCAAAACAGCTGCAGTTGAAAAAGCAGGAAATAAAGGAGCCTGGGGAGGGCGGGTGGGCTAAAACAGCAGCAGACACAGAACCGGTTCTGTGTCTGCTGTTCTTCAGAGCTACTAGTTCTGTAGAGCCGAACAGAACCGGTAGAATCCCACCCCTGCTAAAGTATTTTTTTTATTTTAAAAGATTGTGGCAAATTAGCAGAAAGAATAAAACTCCATTTGCTTCTCCAAATGCAGCATGTGGGATTAGTTTACCATGATCTCCAACTAGGCAGAGATAAGTAGTAACTTACAGATTTTATGTAATCCTGAGCAGGGCAAA
This sequence comes from Pseudonaja textilis, assembly GCF_900518735.1. The sequence continues at coordinate 14,007,256 of NW_020769309.1, forward strand.
ACCAGCTGCTGTTTTATCCTGCTCAGGGGTAAAATCCATTCTCTTTTTAAATCAAAGCAAAAAAAAGGAAATATTTGAATTTGTTCTCATTATCTTTACACCTACATTGTTCGTGTGTGTGTGTGTGTTTGTGTGTGTGTGCACTTTCAAGTCCAAGTTGATTCTTGATGAATAACTTAGACAAGTACCTGGGTTACTTTTGGCAAGATTTCATAAATGGTTTGCCATTGCTTCCTTCCTAGAGCTGAATAAGAGGGTCTGGCCCAAGGTCACGCAACTGATTTTGTGCATAAGTAGGAACTAGAACTCACAGTCTCTTGGTTTCTAGCCCAAGGCCTTAATCAAACTTACGTCAAACTTTTTCTCACATGCTTCCTACACTTCAGGTGTTGCAGACTGTCCATTCCCCACCAAAGAAGCCGTCACTGAAAGGATGATGAGCTGCACTACTACAAAACGAAGAAGATGAGTAAGAGTAAGAAGAAAAATGCTCCATTTTCCACTTGTTTCATTTGGCACATTAGCAACTGGAAAATGACCCCTGAAAACTCAAACCATTCTTTCCATCTGGCTAAATAACTGTGGGAACCCTGGATCACTTCATTGGGCCATGTGTGACACTGTCTCTTCAATTAATCTTGGTTTTTTTACATCTGATTTGTTATCCAGCTCTCAGTTGGCATTTATTAATGGGTTCCCCCCCCCCCCATTTATACAGTCTTACAAGCTTTGAGTGTTTCTTTTCAATGCATTGCATTTATTTTTGTGCACAAAGTTTCTATTAAATATAATTTTTCTAACAGTAGGATGGATTGCATTGTAATAGGATCCTGTAATAGCATAAACAGTCATAGTGAAAAAACTGACTGAAGCCCCTTGCTTGCACAGATTTCCCTTCCAAGACACTGTCAAACTGGATCCAAAAGGAAATCTCCAAATTCCAGAAGTTTTAATGTCAGTGTCTGCAATGCAAAGTCGAGTTGGGATTACTCAAGGAGGTCAGCTATAGATAGCACAATTCTATGTGTTAATCTATAAAGTCTTATTTGAAAGGAAATGCTTTCCCTATTGAATCTGCTAAGAATCTAACATCTGTAGATAGGACTTTCTCATAGTTGAATAGAAATTGGATAGAAAGTATGGGTCTTCTCAGTGATTGCTTCCAAATTTAGAGCTTCTTGATGAAAGAGGGTAGACTAGGATTTTTCTAAAAGTCAATCTTCTGCAGGAAGGCTAAACATTTATTTTTATTCAGGCAAGAGTATATATGTGCTATATAGAGAGGTGGTATTCAGCAGGTTCTGACCAGTTCTGGAGAACAAGTAGTGGAAATTTTGAGTAGTTCAGAGAACCTGTAAATACCATCACTGACTGGCCCCACCCCCATCTATTCTCTGCCTCCCGAGTCCCAGCTGATCGGCTGGGTCTTCTTTTGTTGCTCTGCACAGGAGAACGGAGCTGGAAAGCAGGTTAGTGGGGTGGGGAGGGAATGGGATTTTGAAGTAACCTTCTCCCAGGAGTGAATAGAGAGAATAGAGATTTTACAATATCCTTCCCCTGCCACGCCCACCAAGCCACATCCACCAAGCCACACCCACAGAACTGGTAGTAAAAAATTTTTGAATCCCACCACTGACTATATATCCTCTTTTGTGGTGAAGTTTGGTGAGTGCTGTTTTATTAAGGCATTCTAATTGATATTTTTAAAGAAGTGTTTTAAAGGAGGTCACCCTTATTGCTGTTTTGAGTTCCTTTATTTGGCAGAAGGTGATGCAAATTAAGTCTTGGCAAACATATACCCACATGCCTCTTTTATCTTCGTTTGCCTTTTCTTGCTTTCAGAGGCTCTTTAAGGGCAGTCAAAGAGTCCATTTGGGAGGTGACTAAAGCATAAATGATTGTGAGCAAAGCCCTGAGTTTAGAAACCAACACAATTGGTGTACAACAAGAAATTATCCAAAGGCCTTCCTAGCCATGGTTGCTATCTTTTCCATGAACAGAAGCTGTGAGTCGATGTTGTGGGACAAAGGAATGGCCTTGAGAGACAGAATTGTTACTAAGACAACAGTCAGATAAAAGAAACCTAAATGCAGGGCAAAGTTGTAATCTTAAAAAAGACACCTCAGACAATAGCTCTTGTTATAAGATATTGATATAAGAAGGAGGAAGTATATTCAGAAGCAAGATTCTATTACGGCATCCTTGAAATAAAAGTAATTTGGGTTGCACGATTTTAATTTTGTGGTATGGTTTACCTTGAATAGTCCAAGATGAGTCCAAGTTACGCATCTGGGGTAGCGCAACCACACCCAGAACTAGATATGAAAATCTCCAGAATTGGAAATCCTCTTTTGCACCTCTAGTGCACCTTTGCACCTTTATTTTTTCTAAATCTCTTGAGGAAGTTGCCCTTTGACAGTTGGGCTTTCATCTGTATCAATCCGGATCTTGAGCAGCTATTAAAGTGAGATGACATTTTTAAAAATTCTGAATTGGATTCTGGTGGTCATTTGGCCATCTGAAATGTTGCAATTTTTGCTCATCATGACTGGTTGATTTTTTTCCTTAATTCTCATTCTTTTGTACAGTTGATTTCAATCTGGGATTTTCCCTTTGTGTTGCATGTTGCTTTGTTATTTACCCTTTATTACCATCTCCTTGGGTGCTATAATTGATGTTCAGGGATTTCAGTATTATTGTTATATTAGTTTTTCAGTTTTTTTTCTGGATCTTGATGACAATGCGCAGTCACCTGTGACAGAAAATCTTATTAGTATTGAACATTGTCCCTCTGCGTTGAGACTTTGCACCTAATTATTGATTCTACAGGTAGGATTGCTAATTTCTAGTTAATGAATATTTGTAGGTTCCAGAGGGAATCATTTGTAACAGAAAAGACAGCAGTGTGATTGGTATGTGCTTTGGTTGTCTGATGCCTAGATTATTGTAATAGTCTGTTGGGAGCTTTGTTAAATTCTGTCCCATGATCTTAGTCTAATGTTCCTTGATCAATTCCAGAATTTCCAAATTACAGATAGTCCTCATCTTACAACAGTTCATTTAGTGACCATTCAAAATTACAATGGGATTGAAAAAAGTGATGTGGCTGGTTTTCACATTTATGACCCATGATCATGTGATCAAAATTCAGATGCTTAGGAACTGAGTCATACTTATGACACTTGGAGTGTCCTGGGATTACACGATCACCTTATGTGACCTTGACCTTCTGAAAAAGTAAAATCAATAGGGAAGCCAGATTTACTTAACAACCATGTTATAAACTTCAGTGATTCACTTAACAACTGTGGCAAGAAAGGTTGTAAAATGGGGCAAAACTCACTTAATAAATTTTTCACCTAATAACAGAAATGTTGGGCTCAGTTGTGATTGTAAGTCAAGGAGTACCTGTATTCTCATATTTTAGAACAACGCAGGGCTCTTCACTTGCTATGTTCAAGGCACAGAACAGTTTGTTTCACCCTTCTCCTATTTAGCTGAAAATTTCAGGTTAGCACTTGCTTAAAATTAACCCCACCCTCTCTCTCTCTCTTTCCCTCCCTCCCTCCCTCCCTCTCTCGCCTCCCTCCCTCCCTCTCCCTGTCCTCTCTCATTCTCTCTCTCTCTCTCTCTCTCTCTCTCTCTCTCTCTCTCACACACACACACACACACACACACACACATGGTCCTATCCTAGGCTATTATTTAAAATGTATATTATAGTTGTATTGGTTGTTTTAGTGTTAGCATATATTTGCAAGGTTCTGAGTTAATTTAATTGGCTTGATTTATAATTATTATGCTGTTGGATTTTTTGTTTTATTTTGTGTTATGCCTTCAGAAGGCCATGTTAATTACAACAACCACTATTGTTGGCTTCCATAATCTTGCATTTTCATTGTATATGAATAAGAGCATTAGCCAAAAGAATTAATTTATTTTGCTTATACAATATGTCTTTGTAAAGTTCCAGCAAAATAGGAGTGGAATGTACAGTGTTGAGAGAGACTTGGATTGTGTTTACTCTGAAACATAGTTAATGTTAGCCATGGCTTATTAAATATGCCAGAATGACAGTACCAACTACATCTCTATTATTACTTCAGATATGTATTGATGCCATTTGATGATTACTTGAGCCTCTTCAATACTGCATGTAATTAAATTAGACTACCTTGTTCAAACAACTTTCAGTTAATATTAATTTTCTTGTCATTCATTAGTGTTTACCATGAAGCAACATTGCAAAAATATCTTTACTCTGTTGCAACTTAGAAAAATCTTTAACATTTTATGTAGAATAAGAATCAACATAGTAGCACCATTCTGCTCCATATTCTCCTTTTCGCCTTTCTTCCCCCAATGAAGTTAAGCAGTCTTGTATCTAAGAAAGATGGTAGATAAGCTGGACCTGACAGAGACGAATGCTTTTGAGAAGCGTTTTATTTTTTATATGTTTTAAATTTTTCATTGACAGAATCCCTGTTGTCTGGTATTAAGTCATGACTCATTCTGAAGCATTCGCTGCAGAACTATATATCTGCAATGTTTAGACAGGTTTTAAAATCATGCAAATTGTACCTTTCCTCCTACTGAGAATAAAAAGTCCAAATTTCTGATTTGTGTTTGGAGATGTTAGCCAATGCAGTGCAGTTTATTGTTTATTCCAAGACTTAAAGCTTCTTATTATTGTTAGCAACTGGAGAATGCAAACAGTGATATTTCTGGTCAACAACAATATCAGATATTTAATGCTAGGTAGAAGGCTTGAAGGATTTCATTGTTAAAATCTTGGTAGTACCAGAGCTGAAAATCTTTCAGCTGTTTCCTGTGAATGGTAAGCATCAATATGGATGAGACGCACTCATCCAATATGGGTGACATGTGGTCACCGAACCAGTTGATACACCAGTTGAATCCCACCAGTGGCTGGATCCTACCTCTGGTTCTACTGCTGGGCTACTGGCTGGGCAAAGAAGAGCAACTAAGATGATTAAAAGCCTGGAGATTAAAACATATGAAGAATGGTTACAGGATTTGGGTTTAGTTAGTCTAGAGAAAAGAAGAACTAGGAGGGGATATGATAGCAGTATTCAAGTATTTGAAAGGCTACCACAAAGAGGATTTATTTTCCAAACCACCAGACAACAGGACAAGAAACAATGGATGGAAACTAATCAAGGAGAGAATCAACCTGGAATTAAGAAGAGATTTCCTAACAGAGAGGACAATTAACCAGTGGAACAGGTTGTCTTTAGAAGTTGTGGGTGCTTCATCAATGGAGATTTTTACGAGACAATCTGGCCTACTTCAGATAAGCTATTGGGAGGATAAAATTGTGGATAGGGACAAAGAGAAAGAAAACTAACCTGTCTAAAAAGTCAAGATCGTAGCCCCAACTGAAAGTCAAGATGATAGTCCTGATTAAAGCCCTGCTTTCTTAATCACATGATTGTGAACACTGTGTCGGCTTTATATATATATATATATATATGTGGATCTTTGGTTGTTCGGGTTTTCTCCCGCATAAGATTCGAAGTATCTAGGCAACGTTTCGATGAAGTCTCATTCATCATCTTCAGGCTTCTGTCTCCGGCTCTGTGCTTCTCAGAGTAATGTGAGATTGCAGCTGCTTCCTCCTTTTAACTGCCAGTGGGGGTGGGACTTGATTGGGTGGGGGCTTGGCTGTGTTCTGATTGGGTGGGGGTGTGTTCTCATTGGTAGGGGGTTTGGCTGTGTTCTGATTGGTTGAGGGGTTAGCCGTGTTCTGATTGGTTGGAGGCATGTTCTGTTCAGGTGGGGGCTTGGTTGTGCTCAGGTTAGTCTTAGTTGCTGGGGGATTTGAGCTGGTGAGTTGTGATCTTGCTGTTTGGCTTCGAGTTCGTGGTCCTTCTGCATCTTCATAGTGGGTGTCGGTTTGCTTCATGTATGGCTCGGAGGGGTTTGAAGTGGGTAGTGATGCAGCTGCCGTGCAGCTTCTGGTCCATGGTCCATGATTCATACATATATATATACACACACCCTCTTCCCTGTAGATATTCTTGAAGGTGAGGTTATTTGTGAAAATTGTTCACTGCCTGTCACTTGTTAAGATGAGTGACTATACAAATTGAATAAGTGAAATAATAAAGTAATCAATTATGTACAATAATTCATGCTGGTGGCATTAAAAGCTGCTTCTGAGTAATTTCATTTTAATATTTATTTGAGGATTAAACTGTCTGAACTGAAAGTGAAGGAATTGGATTATTATTTCTTTTCTTTTTTCATTCTCCTGACAGGTCCATTTTGAGGAATGGCAAAGAGGGCAGGTTTTAATTCCCTTTGTTTTAAAGAAGGTATATTGTACCAAAATACTCACTCTTACTAAAACAAAAGTCTACTTATTTCAATCCCTTGTTCCCATAACTGTGATAATCCTTCTACTTCTAAAGATTAAATTGCCTGCATTCAGGTAAAGTATCAAGCTTAATCAGCCCTGTCCTTGGCTACACTCCAGGCTGAAGTTACATTTTGCCAACATTTAGCTACCTTAGGTTTGGCTGGCTTTGTTGTTGGCTGGCGTTTTAGTATTTTCAGCCACATTTCTCTCACATAATTGCAAGACTCTCCTTCCATAGTTTTGAAGTAGTCTTAAAAATGACTGAAATTCACATAAAGAGGGTAGAGATTAAGAAATATTTGCAGAGCACCTCTAAAGGAGAAAGAGGTTGACGGTTTTAGATGTCAGTTTTAAAATAATAAGATGAACTGCAAAAGTACCAAAAATGGGAATCATTTTAAAGAAGTAAGTGCTGCTTTTGCCTCTTTTAATAGAGAAACATGGAAGAATTAAACAAGCAAAGCTTTTCCAAGCACATAAATTGTGCTATTAAGAAAAGGTTCCTGATTAATTTCTGTGTTTTGCTATTGGTGAACATTCTGGAGCAAGGCATAAAGCAACTAACAAACATTTCAATGTTTCTTCCTTTTCATCTAATTGAAATGCTTTGAATTTTGGTTAACTTCTGTAGAAATGCTCCAATTGCCTGGTGAAATTTCTAACTCAGAGTCATAAATTTTCTTTATTTCTTTCAATACCATTTTTTTTCCAATGGACCCATTCTTCAGAAGGCAAGACCGCCTCCTTCTAACTCTCTTCAATCTTGTTCTGAAACAATTCCCATCACAATCATCTGCTCCTTATAGTATATGCAGCTGAGGAATAAGACACAAAGCTACCCTTTCTTTTTAATGTCACAGCAAACATTACGATTCAGCATATGCCACTCTGTTGGTGAATATGTGCTCTTCAGAGGCCAATAATTGTCTAGCTGTCTGTATCATCTTGTCACATTTTGCACTGTGGTTAAAAGGATTGACATCCTGAATTTAGATAGACAACATGCCTAACAGTAGAAAAAGTTTCCCTTGTTTGTCTCATTTTACCTGGTCTGATTTTTTTCTTTTGTTTCTCTTGCCTTAATAAGTTCACCACTCAATACATTATTGGCTTGCTTAACTAACATGGGTCAAATGTTGGCACTGTTGCTTAGTAGACAATTGAGCACTTTGTCTAGGTGACACACCAGTTAGGGGTTCTTTGAAAATGAGGAAGACCTTTATCAGAAATAGGTTCTAGAAATGCCCCTTGATGGCAGCTGCTGGATAAAATGAGAAGGAAGGTGTTATGGCATTCATCTCTTGCTGTGAACTTCTCATGAAATGGAACCAAAATGCAAGACAATTGAGATCAAATAGGAAATTGAACCTATGAAACTGATCAAATTATGGGCCATATAGACTAATCAAGGCATTTAGAGCCAGATTTACTTGCTTCTGAAGTTGATATAACTCTATCTTCTATAGGTAGAAAAACTAATAAAGAAAATATACAGCTACTTATTTAGCATCAAGATGGAAGATGAGCAAGTAAAGGAGACAATGATATCATGGGCAAAAATGTTTGGTTATACGATAGAGCTAGATAAATGTCAAAAACTGTGGGATAGAAATTATAAAGTAAAAATGTCAACTGCATATAAAGAAAATCTTTGTAAAATGTTTTATAGATGGCATTTTCCACCCTCAAGGTTGGCAAAGACATTTAAGGATATATCTGCTAAATGTTGGAAATGTCATCAGATACCTGGTTCATATTATTATATATGGTGGACAGTCCCAAAAGCAAAAAAGTATTGGACAAAAATACATATATGATTGGAAAAAAAGTTAAAGCAACATATTGATTTAAAACCAGAAATATTTTTGTTGGGCATTTTACCAGATAAATATAACAAAGGGAATACATATTTGATTTCACATGTATTGACTGCAGCCAGAATTGTATTTGCACAACAATGGAAAAATGAAGAGATCCCTGCAAATGAAAATGTGATTAAAAAGATACTAGAATGTGCAGAAATTAATGGATTAACACTTAAAATTAGGGAAAAGAAAGAATCTGAATACTGTTTGACTTGGGATTTATTTTATCAATGGTTAGCTGCCAAAAGCAGAAGTTAGAAGCATGGAAATATAAGAAAAAGGGCCAATGAAAAAAGGGAGGTTTGTTAAAATGCATAAGCAAACATCATCATCATCATCATCATTATTATTATTGTCGTTGTCATTGTTGTTATTGTTATTGTTATTGAATTAATATTGATGTAATGAACATTGCTGTAAATATTTTGATGATTATTTTCTAAAACTATTTGTAGCCAGACAACACTCTTTTGAACCAAAAATAGAATTTTATATATTATAAAATAAAAAAAACTTTATGCAAAAAAAAAAGGTTCCTAGGGCAACTTACCCTAGGATAGATCAATGGTACAATATAAAACACATTTAAAAAGAGAACATTAAAATAGAACATAATAGATATCAAATATAAAAACAGTTACCAACCAAGATAAAATGTGGCTTGTACTGAAATCAAATCCCATATGAATCCTGTAAAAAATATCATTTGTGTTGCCAAAACCAAATACTATTTTCTAAAGTTCCTCTTTAAGTATTATTTAGCTTAGTATTGTACATATGAGTTGGAATTGCCAAGGACATATTGAAGAATTTTGACACTGCTGTCCCAACACTCTGGTGCTCATATGAAATCTATTCATAAGCAATGAAGTTATTTTAAATATCCAAAACAGCCCTTTGATTTCAACGCAAGATGTTTTATCGCAAGTAGGTCAAAAAGGAAATGGTATGCTACAGAACAAGCATGATATCTAGCATTGCTCTTCCTTCCCTAGCAGCAAATGTCTGATAATAATACACAGCTAATCATTTGATTCCCTTTGATGATTCTTAACCTTAGCTCTTTCAAGTGGTTCCCTTCACTCTCCAAGACATTTATAAATGAACTGATAGTTATGTAACTGAAACAGCACAATGATAATAATGTCTATTCCCAGTAAACAGTGTTGCAGCTGTATCTTGTCTTCCTTCAGAAGCAGGATTCCCATTAAGCTTTGGCACAGGTTCCAGTGATTTATTTTTAATGTGATTTTAAAACCAATAACTACAAAATCTTGGAGTTCAAGTATAAGATCATATCTTATAAGACCATTCTATATTATCCTCTAAATATTCTTATCAATATCTGCTCTTCCACTGAATTCCAGGAAGGTAGAATTTTAGATTAGAAGATAATATTCTGTGCCACGTGAGGTACTCATAGTCTCATTGGGTATTCGTTTTGTAAGTCAGGGATCAGGTACCCATATTCTGCAGTAGTCTCTCAGATTATTGTTGGGCTTGGAAAGAATGTATCCAGGTGAACATGACAGAATGCATTTTTCCCAGTCTCTTAGCTGAGAACTCCCTGATGCATTTTATCCTGCATATGTACAACGTGGGTATGTGCAAAAGAATGATAAATCTGACGTTTCTAGATGCTCCATGCCTAGACTGAAACATTTAGGTTTTTTTTTTTAACATCTGGATATGGACAGAGAACTTAAATTTGTTTGCCTAGATCTGGATCTGAAAACACACAAAATTTAGGTGGGGAAAAAAGGAATGTCACTAGAATATAGAGAGAAGATTAAGTGAAGGGAGCAAAAATTAGGAGAGTTGCAGGTGACCTGGGTGAATATATGGGGTAGTGATGGGTCATAGAGTGAAGGAAAATAAAGGTGCAGCAATAGCTGAGGAGGAGGAGGGGGGAGGATTCAATCCTAAACAGCAAAAGTCGATACTCTGGAAAACAAAGGAATAAGTAGGCAATGGCGATGACAGCAGGCATCATTCGTGTGGCTCGCTTTGAAGATTACTTTCTCCAAAATTTGGGACAGGAGGTAAATTTCCAGACTTTTTTCTGTCATGCGAACAGAGCTTGTTTCTCCCTATTTTATTGTGTGTGTGCATGTGTGTGTGTGTGTGTGTGTGTGTGCATGCATGCTCAATTAGTTCCCCCCCTTGCTTTACCTCCATCCGTCCTTTTCTCTACTACAGCTGCTCTTTCTTTTTCCTGTTTTTCTTATCCTTTTTTTTCACTGTTTCTGCTGGAAGATGTGTGTGTTTGTGTGTATGCTGATCATGTTATTGTGTTATTACTTTCTGAGGCAGAAGCTTGCGTGTATCAGAGGGAAATGTTGGTATATATATAGCTTGAATAACAATTAATTTTATAAACAGGATCATTTGTTTTATTTCTTTATTCCGTTTATATAGCCACCCCTCTCACATATGTGGCTTACAATGTTAAAAATACAAAAAATAATACAAAAAACTAACTTACCCATCCCTACAAAGTTAACCACAAAATCACTGGAATCATAAAACCATTAAAAACCATACAATCAGTGGGAGAGCACAGTCAATTTTGTAACACTATAACCACTTTGTAGGCTCCATGCTACCACCAGTTCAACACATCAGATAGCAAAGCCACATCTTCACGCTTTTTCAGAAGGCCACAAAGGTCAGGGCTAATCTGACCTGGGATGGGACAATGTTCCAAAGGGTGGGTCCTGGAGCAGAAAACATCTCCTCTTAGGTCCTTTCTTCCATGGATGAGATCTACAGCACAACCCCTTCTGTCAGACCTAAAGGGATAAGTAGATGGGAAGAGGGAGTCCCTCAAGTTATCCAGCCCCAACGCCATGTAGAGCTGCAGCAGTTTGAACTGAACCTGGAAGCAAATTGGCTGCTACTGTAGCTCACAGGTGTAATTTTTTTAAATATATGTATATGTGCACATATCTGAAGTTTCTGAATGCCCTTCAAGCGCAGTCCCATCTAGAGATGATCAGCCCACATACAGGAGATGATCATGAGTCCAGCAGCATTGCCAAATTGTGCATTGGGTTTCTCTGAGGCAGTGCAATTTCATGCTGGACTAAAGGTGGTAAAGTCCCAGATCCTGATGCACCTCAAACTCAAAGTCATTCAGTCTTGCCAGGGTTGTTAGGAATTCAAGCACTAAGAAAGTACAGGTGAAACTCAAAAAATTAGAATAGGAGGGAAAGCCTCAAAAGGTAATTGCATAAGAAGTTGGATGTTCCCAAAGTGCTGTATCAAAGCACATTAATAGAAAGTGCTGTGGAAGGGAAAAGTGTGGAAGAAAAAGGTGCACAAGCAGCAGGGATGACCGCAGCCTGGAGAGGATTGTCAGGAAAAGGCCATTCAAAAGTGTTGGGGACTTTCACAAGGAATGGACTGAGGCTGGAGTCACTGCATCAAGAGCCACCACACACAGACTGATCCTGGACATGGGCTTCAAATGTCATATTCCTCTTGTCAAGCTGCTCCTGAACAACAAACAACATCAGAAGCGTCTTACCTGGGCTAAAGAAAAACAGAACTGGTCTGTTGCTCAGCGGTCCAAAGTCCTCTTGTCTGATGAGAGCAACTTTTGCATCTCATTTGGAAACCAAGGACCCAGAGTCTGGAGGAAGAATGGAGGGGCACACACTGCAAAATGCTTGATGTCCAGTGTGAAGTTTCCATAGTCTGTGTTGATTTGGGGAGCCATGTCATCTGCTGGTGTTGGTCCACTGCGCTTCATTAAGTCCAGGGTCAATGCAGCTGTGTACCAGGAGATTTTGGAGCACTTCATGCTTCCTTCCACAGAGGAGCTTTATGGGTATGCTGACTTCATTTTCAAGCAGGACTTGGCACCTGCCACACTGCCAAAAGCACCAAAACCTGGCTCAATGACTGTGGGATTACTGTGCTTGATTGGTCAGCAAACTCGCCTGACCTGAACCCCCTAGAGAATCTATGGGGCATTGCCAAGAGAAAGATGAGAGACATGAGACCTAACAATACAGAAGAGATGAAGGCCGCTATTGAAGCATCCTGGTCTTCCATAATACCTCAGCAGTGCCACAGGCTGATAGCTTCCATGCCACACTTCATTGAGGCAGTAATTGCTACAAAAGGGGCCCAAACCAAGTACTGAGTACATATGCATGCTTATACTTTGGAAGAGGTCTTATATTGTTCTGTGTACAATCCTTGTTTTATTGATTGCATGTAATATTCTAATTTTCTAAGATTGTGGATTTGGGGTTTTCATGATCTGTAAGTCATAATCATCAGAATTATGACAAATCAAGGCTTGAACTATCTTGCTTTTCATGTAATGAGTCTATCCCATATATTAGTTTCATCTTTTAAGTTGCATTACTGAAATAAACGAATTTTTACACGATATTCTAATTTTTTGAGTTTTACCTGTACATTAATCATGTTGCTTACCTCACCAGAGGTAAAGATACACAGTTGGGTATCATCAACATACTGATGATCTTTCATCCCATGGCTACAGATAACCTTACCTAGTGGCTTCATGTAGATGTTAAACAGGACTGGAGAGAATACCAAACCCTGTAGGGGCTGAATGCAAGAACTCTCCCAATTAATGCTGACTGGAACCAGTCACAGAGAGAAAAGAGGTATAATGGTGTCAAAAGCTGCTGAGAGGTCAAGTAGAACAAAAATGGATGCATTATTCATATTCTGTTCTACCAGAGATCATTACAAAGCAAATTAATGCTGCTTCAGTGTCATACTGAGGCCTGGTATCTGACTGAAGGGGGTTCAGATAATCTGCTTCATCCAGGGTTCTCTGAAGCTGCTATATAATTGCCTTTGGCTCAGTACGGTTGGGTCCAGCAAAGGCTTATGGAAGAATGGGTGGATCTTTAAGGAACAGAGGAGCCATTCCCTCTCTTGAAGAAAAAAGTATTGCCATTAAAACCTAACTATATTTTACCTCCTAGGAAGCATTTGCCAACTAGGAGGGGCATGGATCTAATGAACAGGTGGCTGAACTCACAGTCTTATGGAGTGTATCAGGTTTCTCAGGTCCGAACTCCTCCCAGGTAACATGGCAGGAGTTCACTTCAGGCATCTTCACCTGTACCAAGCCTGGGAAACTCTGCTGCCACTCAGAAATGGACTCAAGAAGTTCAGGCAGGGAAATTGCTACACAGCAACAATAACAAGAGTCTCAACAGATTCTTAAATCCCAACTTAAGGAACAGCATCTCACATCTAATGACTTGTAGAGCAGCCCCTGAAACCATTAGGAACTCCAAATGACAATTGTCACTTCTCTGGGACCCTGATGCCGAAACCTGGCTGAGCCCATTTCCAAAAGAGGAAACACACACACACACACACCATTTCTGGGTCCATTCAGGTCTCAGTAATACAAGCCAGGTCATCCTTGAGGATAAGATTGCCATTCCTAAATTTCAAGCAAATTGTCCCAAATGTAGCACATTCCTGGTATGTGTTCAATCACGGGAAAAAGAGACGAGAGACCAGTGTGACAGTTCAGCTCTTTATTTATTATATAGTTCTGTGCTGGACCTCGGAGCCACAGCAACTCTTCTTATAGGGATCGCTCGCGGCTCCTAACCAATGACAGCTCTTTAAATCTCCCGCGATCAGCCTGACCAATCGCGGGTGATTCCTAGCAGACCAATCACGATGGCCTTTCAAACCAATCACTGTCCAGTCTCTCTGGGCCAATAGGAAAATGGTATTCCAAGTATGTCAATATGGAACACCCCTCCCTTCTTGGTTCAGTCCAACCTATGTAACGTAGTCCCGTAAGTAGGCGGGACTTTTCGTGTGCCTACTTGACCTGCGCAGCTCAGTTGTGTTGTTGCCTTCGGCTGGTTCAGATGGGATCACTGTTTCTCCTGTCCTCCTCGGTGGAACCTCCTGGAAGGGTGAGTCTGCCGTGGCCGTGGCCACCCGGTCTACCCAGGTCGGTCGAGTTGGCTTGGGTCTTCCTTCCAGGAGAGGCTTCGTGTTGGTGTTCAGCTGCCGCTCCCCTTCTGCCGAAGTCATCTGCCAGTAAGTAGTGTTGGTTTATTTTCTGGTGTACTGGTGTTGGGTGGGGGTGTTCGGTTTGTTGTTGTGTTGCTGGGGTTTTTTCCCTTCCCCTTTGTTTAATGTTTGGTGGTTTCCCCCCCCCTCTGTTTTTTTTATTTTCATCTATTTGGTGTGGCGTGTCAGTGGTGTTTCTGTTGGGTGCTCTCGACCTCAGCTGGTCTATGTGCCTTTTCCAGGTTCACCCATCCTCTGTTTCCAGCCGGTATGACCGGGGCCCCATTACTTGAGTTATTTTGGCTGGTATCCAGAGTGGGTCCCCTGTAAGGTTTTTGGTGTATACTAAATCCCCTGGTGTAAATGTGCGATGTCTGCTGGAAGAGTTTGGGGGGATTGTATGTTGGGTGCAATCTATCTAAGTGTGATCATAGCTTCCTGCCCATCAAGAGTTCTGCTGGGCTTTTGTTGGTAGATGTGCTGTGTGTTATGTGTTGTATCATCAGTAATTTATTTATTTTTTCGTGTATGTCCCCCGTGTCCATTTTTTCTGTGTGTCTTTGGTATACCTGACCATGCGTTCTGCACTTCCGTTCGCCACCGGGTGAGCGGGAGCTGTTAGTGCATGCCGTATGCCAAGTTCCGCGAGGAATTTTTTGAATGACAGCATCGTGAATTGTGGGCCGTTGTCTGACACTAAAAGGTCCAGTAATCTGTGGGTTGCGAATAGTTTAGTCAATTTTTTGATGACGGCCTCTGTTGTTGATTGCATGATGCTGACCTCCACCCAATTGGAGTAAGCGTCGACCATTATTAAGAAGGTATGCCCTTTTGTAGGTCCCGCAAAATCTATGTGGACCCTTGACCACGGGCCCCTGGGTGTCTCCCACTCGAGGGTTGGCACGGAGGGGGGGTTTGGTCTGGATCTCTGGCATTTGCCACATGTTGCCACCCATGTTTCAATGGTTTTATCCATCCCTGGCCAGCAAGCATAACTCCTGGCCAGGGATTTCATTTTAACAATACCTGGGTGTCCATCGTGTAGCATGTCCAGCACCCTTGTTTGTAATTTCCTGGGAACCACAACTCTGTCCCCTCATAGTATACATCCCTTTTGCATTGACAGCTCAGTTTGGCGGTTCCGGAAAGGTTTAAACTGCCCTCCCTCATCGGTTTCCGGCCACCCTTTTTCTACCCAGTTCAAAACTCACACCAGTTGTCTGTCTTTAATAGTTTCTTTGGCAATGTCTGACATGGTCATGGGTAAGTTGGGTAAGGTCTCTATTTGCAGTATGGATGGGTGCCGGGTCATCTTCCAGGTCAGGTAGCGGGGAGCGGCTTAGGGCATCAGCATGTGAGATGTTCTTTCCTGGTCGGTGTATTAGCTGGTAGCTGTAGGCAGCAAGGAACTCGGACCACCTTGTCATCCATGGTGACAATATATTTGGGGTGGCCTCGTTCCCTGCCAGTATTCCTAGGAGTGGTTTGTGATCGGTGATGAGGGAGAAAGTCCTACCGTACAGGTATTCATGGAACCGCTTCACGCCGGTGATTGCTGCTAGTGCCTCCTTGTCCAGCTGGCTGTAGTTCCTCTCTGCCCTGGACAATGTCTTTGAGTAATATGCGATTGGTGCTTTTCTCCCATCCGGTAGAGTGTGGCTTAGGATGGCACCCATGCCAAATGGTGAAGCGTCGCAGGTCACAGTCAGCGGTAGGGTCTCACTGTATTGTATGAGGACCGAATCCAATGTCAGCGGGTCTTTTATTTTCTGGAACGTGGTTTCTTCTCGCTTGCCCCAGGACCAGGTGGCTGTTTTGTCTAACAGCCTATGTAGAGGCTCCGCCGTTGTTGCTTTCTGTGGCAAGAAAATGTTATAAAAGTTAATGAGCCCCAGGAATGCCTGTAATTCTGTTTTATTTTGTGGTCTAGGGGCTTCTTTGATGGCTTTAGTTTTCTTTTCGGTGGGGTGGATTCCATTTTTGTTAATCAAGTACCCCAGGAACTCTACTTTCTCGGTGCATAGCTGACACTTCTCTTTCTTTACTTTGAGTCCTGCCTCTTTAAATTTTTGCAGGACTTCCCTGAGGTGGCTTTCCAATTGGCTTTTGTTCTTTGCCGCCACCAGCACATTGTCAAAATAGGGCACTACCCCTTTTATTCCTTGTAGTAATCGTTCCATTAAGCTCTGGAACACCCCTGGGGCCACGTTGACTCCGAATTGGAGTCTTTTGCAATGGAATGCCCCCCTGTGGGTCACAATGGTCTCTGCCTTGGCTGTTTCAGCATCAACTGGCAGTTGCTGGTATGCCTACACCAGGTCGAGCTTTGTGAAGACCTTTCCTCCCCCCAGTGAGTGTAGGAAGTGTTGTACCACCGGAACGGGGTATGCACTCTGCTGTAATGCATGGTTGAGGGTGGCCTTGTAGTCACCGCAGATTCTCACGGACCCGCCTGGCTTTATTGGGGTGACTATTGGGGTTTCCCACCGTGCGTGGTCTATCTGTTCCAGGACCCCTTGTTCAATGAGCTTGTCCAATTGCTCATCGATTTTTGGTTTGAGCATGAAAGGGACTTGCCTTGCCTTTAGAGAGATTGGGGCTACCTGGGGGTTCAAGTTAAATGAGATTGGGGACCCTCGGTACTTGCCTAATTTCCCGTTGAAGACATCCTGGAAGTTCTTCATGATCTTCTCCTCCCAGTCTGTTTCGGTGATGTGGTTGATGCCTGTCACCTCGATCCCCAATGGCACGAACCATTCCAGCCCCAGTAGGCTTGGGCGGTCTCTGTCCACAATAGTCAATGGAAGTGTTTCGGCATGCTCTTTGAAGGTGATGTGGAAGTGGCTGACCCCGACAATGGGAATTTTGTTCCCTTGATAGTCTTTTAAAGTTAGTTTCTGGGTTTCCAGCTCACGTTCCTTGATTCCGGGTATTAGGCGCCTTATAGTGTTCCAGGATACCATCGATAGGTACAATCCGGAGTCCATAATTTCAAATAGGTAAAATGTATTGTTTTAAGTTTATGAACAATAGAACATTTGTAAAATGGATGATCCAGGTGTATGATCCATGACTGTGTGGTATATGAGATTTCAGTCAAAGAAATTCAGAAATAATCCATTTGCAGAAGGACATTCATCAGGTAAAGGCAGGTGCAACCAATACATCTGGCCTTTCTGACACAGCTAAGGATCTAAACTTTAAACTGGTGTTTCATCAAGATATTTACAATTTTAGCAATTCTTTGGTAGAATAAAAGCCTTATAATCCAAACCGAAAGACTTTTTTATTTGCAAAAATCACATTCAGAAATTACTGAACTATGCTTGCCCTCTCTGTTTCAGATTAAGAGTCAGACAAATGCTTCAGTTAATTAATATAGTGTCTAATGTGGATATTTAAAGAACTGCCCCTTGGCTTAAAGCCTGAGGGTACCTGCTCCAAGAAAAGGACTACGTGCTGTCAGAAGAATTCTGATTCACAAGGAGATACAATTGAAAAGAGTTTTGATTCACAAGAAGATACATACATACTGTTATGTCTCACCTTTCTCCTTTCCAAGAAAGATGAAGAGTGCAAACTCAAACAAACACAGGCAGGCAAGAAGACTCGGTCTTTACAGAGTTAATTCTTTTATACAGATAATGTCCTTGGCATTCTAACACACGCTGCCTGCCAAGTCCGAAATGATAACAAGAAGAATTAATCACTAAAGCTTCCAACGTAGACCACAAGAAACAATCACACTGAAGCCTGAAAGAAAAGTAAAACTTTGTCCCGTACAAGGTTTCAGAGAAAACACACCCACTTTTATCCCCTGTGGGATGTGTCTCAATGACTCAGCTCACTCTCTGATTCGCCCAGGCCTCCTACGTTGCAGCTCACACTTCTTCCTACGAGGCTGCCTGGGATCAAGCCAACATTCGTCTACTTGATTCCCTATCAGAGGCTGCTCCGATATGCCCTCGTCCTCCTGATTAATCTCAGACTGTTCCTCTCGGTTATCTGCTGAAACCTGAGGTATTATAGGGAGGAAGGCATTGCCAAAGAGGAAGGTCCTGGGGAGGAAGGCATTCCCAGTTCCTCCTCCTGATCTTCCGAGTCCTCTTCCTCTAACAACGCAGGCTCAGGAATCGGAGCCACAACACATACATACATATATACATACATACATACATACATACACACATACATACATACCACACCATACATACATACATATCACACCTTCCAAAGCAAGGAAATAAAATGTTTGGAATCTTGTACCTTGCAGGAGACAAGCTGCAGAGCGGAACTGTCCTACTTGTGCCTTTGGATTCATGTGGGATGGTGCTGGAGCCAAAACAATATTGCTAACCATTGTGCCTTTCCACTCTGCAGTTTCTGTGCTTTTCTTGCAAGAACGGGCAAATTCTAATCCTCCAAATGTTGTTGAATGATAATTTCTTCTATTCCTCACCATTGCTGATGCTGGCTGAGCTAGAGAGCCATAGGGTGTTCTGTATTGATGTGCCTTAAATTTTATTACCCTTTAGATTCTCTGATTCCTACAGATAGAGCAGCAGTCCTACGCGTTGCCTTCAATTTCTCTGCACTGCCCACTTCATAGGACATTTTTATATCTGCTGTGTTTGAATTCTCTGCAGAGAGACTGCCTGCTTTGCTGCAAGTGGCTAGAATAAAATATACTCCATAGTTTTCTGTGCCCTTCAGTTTTCTATTGTAAACGAGTCACTATTATGCCCTCCAAGAAAGCTTCAGCAAGAGAAACCAAGGGAGACATCTATATGCACTAGCCCAAGTGTAAATCCCAATGCAATACATGAGACTTGCCCAAACATTGATAAAAAAGCTTGCAGGAGGAAAATTGTTATCCTAATTCCCCCATTAGGAATATGTCTTATAATCATTGCATTATCTCAACATTGCAAAGGCAAAAAAAGACTTCTTCATTTTCTTTCTTTCTTTTTTTTTCCAACATTTTTTCTTGGTAGGTTTGACAGAATCTGCAAACCACCTGCCTCTGGAATTACCTAGTTTAAAAAGGAGGTAAAGTTATTCTAGAATAAATGATTGGCAGACTATAATTAAACAGAGAGCCGGGATCTGTTTCCTAAAGAAAGCCTTGTTCTGCTGGTGAAAAGCATTCTAGAAGAAGGCATGTTAGGTCATCTGAGGAAAATCAAGGGTTGTGGCAGAAAACCAGGGAGCAGGAGAGGCAAGTCAAATCTTCCACAAGGTCAAGAGGAGACCACAGCTCTGACAGCCAGATATGAACCGAACAAAATGTTCTCCTTTTCCTTCAGATTTTTAATCAGTCAGCAACTTCTGGCCTAGAGATAGGATCTCCTTATCCCAATGGAAATTTACTGGATTTTCTGCCATTCTGGAACCCAATTACTTTAATTTTCCCAGGACTGGCAGAGCAAAAGAATAAAAGAGGCTCAGAGGTCAACCATAGAGAAGGCTGAGTCCTGAGGGAATAAACATTCAATAGTTAATGAAGTGTGAATCCAAACGGAAGGAGGAAGAAGAGGGGGGAGAGAGTGAATAGCAAGATGCTCATTAGTTATGAGAGCTACACTTAAGGCATGATGGCCACAGTCCATCTCTCTGAATAACTAAAAAGGAGTGTGGCTTGATAAAGTGAGATAATTGATTGTGTGGGACAAAGCTTTTGGGTTGCTTCCAGAATTCAGTAAAAGCTAGAGGGAACTCAGAAATACTGCCTGCCTAATGCCTGTGCTTGTATATGTATCTGTCTTGCTTTTAAGCATTTGTGTTTGGAGATTTATGATATGAGAAAAAATATTCCTTACTTTTCACCCATTACAGGTTCAGGAAAAAGAATATATCTGTAAAGGAAACATTGAAAATCTTTAAAATCCCTTTAAAAGTGACTGTGAATTTGTGTGTATGTGTGTGTGTGCATGTAATGTTCTCAAGTAATATTTTAAATTACAAGTTTTGACAATCCAAAGCCCTATCATATTTTTAAAATGCAAATGTAATACATTAATGATAATCAGCTAGAAATATTATTGCATTCAGAAATGGAAATGATATCATTATCACTTTGAAATACTAAATTAATTATAAAGTTTACTGTGTTTGATTTAGGCTAAAAAATAAAAACTTGCATAAGCCAATTAAAAAAAATTACCTTTAAAATTTGTAAAAATAAAATCTAGAAATTTATCTCATGTGCAGAATAACTTCTGGATATAAGCAATGTATAGCTGCAGGTCAGATGAAAGTTTTTCATATCAAAAGTCTTCAGGTCTTTTTCCAGCCTTGAAAAATTCTTGGTTTTGGATTTTTTTGTTTTTCTTTGTCTATCCTTAACTAACAGGTTAGAAGTTTGAAGTAAAAGCATGTTTATGGTCTTCTGGATATTAGCTAAAAATATAGCAATGGTTGAATGAGTCCAAAGTACTGTATATGAATTAAAATTTGAATTTTAAATTCCATAATCAAGAGAACTGGAATTAATTAAAAAGTTAGCACCCATCCCGCTTCTAAAAGAATGAAATATTTTGAGTAATATTAAAAAGACAGAATATTATATTTCCCTGGATGAGAAATGAAGAAACATTTATCTATAGGCCGCAGCAAATGCCAGCTGTGAGATAAATCTCTTTATCTCTTTAAGAGATAAAGACATGGGTAGTTTTATTCATAGGCAAAAATTCCCTGCAGCAAAATCTGAACAAAGATAGGATTTGCCCTCAGCTACAATAGGAATTGCCCAACAAGTCCCTTCAATGAATCAGCCAAACTCCAACCAAGCTTAGCTCAGACAAACTCCTAGAATTTGTACATGGCCCCATGGGAGTCTGACAACAGCCAATAGAATACATGTTCTTGCACAGGAACAGGAAGTACAATAGGCCAAGAAAAGGTATAAAAACCTTTCATTTTTAACTTCATGTGGTCAGCTACCCAGAACCTATGTGGTTCTGCTCAGGGGTGAAATTCTACCAGTTCTCACCTATTCGCTAGAAACGGTTGTTAACATTCTAAGCAGTTCGGAGAACCAGTTGTTAGAAGAAATTACTGGCCTAATCCTGTAAGGAGGGCAGGAAGGAAACATTCTGGTGTTGCTTACAGAAACTGCCTCTCCATTTACCCTTATTACATTCTTGGCAGGACTAGACTTCCTGTCTCAGGAACTTCTCTGGAGTTATTTTTCCCTCCTTTGCTGGTACTTTGCTTGTGTGGAGTGACCATTCAAAGTTACAAAGGCGCTGAAAAAAGTGACTTATGACCATTTTTCACACTTACGACTGTTGCAGCATCCCCACAGTCATGAAAAGCTAGGCAAGGAGATGCATGCCTTGATGTAAGTGATATTGAGTTGGCCATGCCCAGCCAATAACATGACTACCAAGCCATGTCCACCCAGCCACATGACCACCATGCCATGCCCACCAACTAAGCCACACCCACAGAACTGGTTGTTAAAAAATTTGAATCCCACCCCTGGTTCTGCTTCATCAATAAACCAATCACCCTTCATGTTTTGAGTGTCTTTCTCCCAGCTTGGAACTGAACCAGATTGATATTTCTTCCAACAGACTTAAAATAGAATTTTGTTATAATAACCTTATTTTATGATGAAAATAAATTAATTTCATATTCTTTATGGTGATCTTAAATTAATTCACAAAGCTCATTCACAATTAACTCATTATTTCAACTATTTCCTAAAAAAATGTAAAAGTTTAAGAGCCACAACTGCTTCTTCCAAATCTCTTTAAACCCTGAAGCCTTAGAAGCAGGATTGATATCAGGACAAGGTAGCAAATGCTCAAACTGAATAAACTGCAAAAATCATTCTTAAATAAACTAATGTTGCTAAATTTTTTCAAAAATTTATCAAAAATCAAGAGTTACAGCAGAACTTGGTCCGAAATAATAAAATTGTTTGAAGTTCAATTATTACTCAAATTTACCAACCTTTTTTTTTTTTAATCTTATAATATAAGCTTTTCAGGAGTAAAATAGTTACAGTCATCTCTTCAACATAATATTTTCCACATTGAAGCACAAAGTATAGGTATTAAAATTGATCTAAAAACAAATAGAAACCAAATGCTTCCTGGATTTAGTTGAAAGCTAACACAATAGCTTTCAAACTGAGATGAAGAAAGGGTTGGTTTTTCGAGAAATTTTTTTGAACAATTCTTAAGAAATTCCTAAAAATCACAATACTCAGAAATAAACCCAATAATGTAGAAAATTAAATCTAATTTTCCAAACAGCTAGTTGTAATTTGTATAATGAAAACCCTGGCTGAATAACACTGTCAAAAATTGATGATATACCTCTTCTTTCATTTATTTCAAAATTGAAATACTATTCACATTTGCTAGTTGAGAAAGCTTCCTGGATATGCTTATATTGAGGTAAGTAAGGGAATTAGGAGAAGCCTGTAACTCCCATCCCCATATCTGACAGAATTATTATTAAGACCCAAGTCTGATTTGCTCCAATTTACAGAATAACTGGACAGGTAATTATTAGCAAAATGAAAGCAGCAGTCATGATCTCTAAAGTGTAACAGATAATTTGCATATAGCAGAAACTTAGACTCTGCCTCTGCAGATGTGACCCTTTGATAGTTTTTAGAATTTCTTGTAACACAGGAGATCTAAAAGAAAATTAAAAAGAAAGAAGATAAAATTGATGAGAGCCATGAACAAATGTTTTCAAGGCCAAATAAAAGAGCCCAAAAGACCAAAATCAGTACCCACTTCAAAAACTTCCTAGAAACCTTATCAAAGGTTTCATGTCATGATCCAAAGAAACAGCAGCTGCTATAATCTGCTTGGTTCTTAATTAAAGCCATTAGATCAGTTCAAAATTTAATATGAGACAATTTAATATAAGATGCCAAAAAATCCTGCCTGTGCTGATTGTACAGGAATTGGAATGAAGAACTGTAACCTATGGACTGATGGAGCTTCAAGTTCTTATTGGAGATAGAGGTCTAATATTGCAACATTTAGTTAAAACCTTAAGTTCCCTAGGAAAAACTATAATATATACTCACTGAAATTAAAAGATGGAAGCTTCTTTGAAAAGACCTGTTTGTGTACCTTCAATAAAACAGGAGATAAGAATCTAATATGCTTTTTATACTAATTAGCTGAAAAAATGTAGGGAAAAGAACTTGTCCATATAGGGAAGATGACCTTGATAGAAACATGCAGAAACTGCTGTCTAAGCAGGTCCAGAACCATGAGATAATATTCAAACGCAGATCTAATTCATTAAATTATAAGAAGGACGAGAAGGTATAGCATAATTTCCTGTTCATATCGCAAATTTCCATTGTATAGCAATCTCAACAAAAGTAATTTTAGCTTTCTTATGGAGCTGATTTCCTGGTCTGGTCTAGCTAGCGGAATCAACACTTGTCTCCATGGGTACTATATTATAGCAATCACAATTTCTAGAAAGAAAAAAATTAATAATAATTTGTAATTGTGATAGTAATCTCACTTTCTGTGAAAAGGAATCAGTCCCTTCATACAAAGTAGATTTCCCTCAACCTCCTCTTCTACTATATTAAGTTGTTTAATTTGTTTAGTATAGAAGGCAGTATCTTACTTAATTTTTCTTCTCTTTCTTAGTATTGTTGACTATAACGTAGCAATTCTGTTTCAGCAGCATATAATTTCTTAAGAATGCATTTAGCAGAGACCAAAGATCAATATTACTTAGCAGACAGATAGGATGCATAAAGACCTAACATTTCTTCAAAGTTCTCCTTTAGAAATTTAATTTTAACTCACCAGTGTTTCCTTTATGAAGAAACATAATTTAATAATTGCTTTTCTGGTACCCCACCAAAACTATGATGATGCCAGGTCCCTAGTGAGATGAAAACATTCTACTAGCTCCAGCTTAATGAAATATAATAATAAAAACAAAGAAACATTTAACAAAATATATGTGCAAATTATTGTTCAATGAGATTGTTAATATCACTGGAATATTGTTTGAAAAATGTATCATCTCTGTGTCAAGTGCTATAAACTTTAGATTCCAAAGAATGAAGTGCCAAGAAATAATTCAGTAAGTACAGAAATGCAACCATATTGCCAGAATCCCCATAAGAGACTTATGTGCAAATCTGACTCACAGAAGGAAAAGATAAGGAAGCAAAAATTCATTTAGATTTTTCATTTTCATTTGACTAATCACCAAAGGTGTATATTCTCTATAAAATTTACTCAAAATATTTTTATCCAGTTTTTCAAGAAAATTTTCTCCATGTGATTTACATGAAAATTTGATTTCCATTTCAAACTCAGGGAAAATTCTACCTGGCAGCTAAGGCAAAGAGCTCATGTGAATACAGAATGCTAGGTAGGGAACATCTCTCATCCCACATCATAAGGCACCTGAAGCAGAGAGCTTAGGATCTTTGTGCAAGGTTTCCCCTAGAGGTGTATATTCCAAACATGTGGGATATCAAAGGAGTAAGAAGGAGTTAAAAGCACACTTCACAATCCCTCTGCAGCCCAGAATGAAACAAACCTACACCAGAAAGTTCTCAGATACATTTTAAGCTGGCATCATTTCATGAGAGCAAAATTCAAAACAACCTAAGTGTTCCATGTTTTGTTGGAACAAAGCTTTAATGTTTTGAGTGCTCTGAAAATAAGACAGGCAAGGCAAACTTGTGGTCAGCTGCTGTTCATTGTTTCCCAGGACTGGTAGATAGATGGGTTGTAGGCTATGTTGACGGTTTTTTTTTTTTAAAAAAAAAGAAATTGTTGAAAACATTAAAGGGAAACTCCTTGGTTGCCACAACTGAAAAAAATTATTTAGAAATTTATGTATATGTTATATATAAATCAACTGTGTTCAGATCTTTTAATTAAAATGCTCCGCTCTGCCCAATAATCACAGGGTAGGAACCAGCTATATAAACACATTGCTTTTTGAGTCCTTCGTAATGCTTTTATTTATTTATTTTTTAAAAACCCCATTTGGCTCATTTGCCTTTTTTTTTATTGAATAGCCTTTCTTGCAGTCATTTATGATTTTACAAATAAATTATAAATCCAAATAAGAATTCAAAAAGAGTTTCTATAAAATGAGCACAGATGACCGTAAATGCAATTAGTAAGTCAATCTTGCTGGTGTACCCAATCTCCCTGCTGTACCACAACCTTGCTGTCTGAATTTCTTGACTGGATACAGAAATTTCATCTAGATACTATCAAGAATTTGGACTATCAAAGCTTTTGGATATCTGTGTAGAGGCCACAATACAAAAGAACATGGACAAAGAACTAGAACAGTCTAATGAGTACCCCCGTATGGACAGAGTTCTTTCTTACAAGAGATCTTCTGATATCCACCTTCAAAGATTGCCGCAGGGAGTATAACAAAAGAACAAGAGTCAAAATTCAGCTCTACATTGGGAAAATATACTCAAGATACTGACTGTTATTGTTGCTCACTGACCTCAAGATAGGTACTCTACTTGCAGAAATTCTGCTTTAATCTTTCTGGCTGCCCATATCATTTAATCCCTATTTCACAATATCCCATGCTGAAGAGCCCTTGGGCTTCATTTTCTGCTCTGTCCTAACATATCAAAGGAATCAGTCAATATCAATGGGGACGCTAAAACTTCTGATAGAAAGTCTGACTTTGAATAGATATATTCTCACCCAAGCCCTGGTATTAATCTTGGGCAGACCTGCCTCGAAAACAGAATTCTGTGTTAGGTACACAGCATGCTACACAGAAAAGACTTTTCTTAAAACCATGGGCGGGATTGACTGAAACAGAGATTTCTGGTTTCATAGACTCAATTCTTCTCCAGGAAGACTTGGGCTGGAGCTATGATCAGGAAAAACTCAAGGGCACCTGGGATATTTTGTGCTCCTTTTGTATAGAACAATGACAGAATGGCTGCCATGTCCCTTTGGGATGCATGCAGGACGTAAGCTTTCTGATTCCCATTTAACAGAGAGTTGCTCTCAAGAAAGTTCAAACATCCCACCTGGTCACATTTCTGACAGTCCATTTCATGTTAATGGGTCTTTCTGAGAATACCATAATCTTTGTTTTGTCACAGTTCAGTTGCATCTGGTGATCCAAAGAGAAAAGAAATAGAGAGTGAAAGGCTCTTTTATGTCTAGGAGGGTCAGTGATAAAAATCACTGTAATTTGCATACATGTAAGACTGCTACTTCTCTGCTCTGCAATGTTTAGGTGGGGACTGTTCTCCTTTTGTCGGATAATCAATAATGGGATGTACATAAAAATTGAATAATTAAGAGGCATTAATACCACCTTGTTTGATTCCATTCCTGGTAGAGACAGACTCATACAGTTCTAGCGCTACATCACATCTTATCTTCAATTTATATTTTCATGCATTTCATAGGTAGGTTAAGCAGCCATTTATCAACTGATGAGTCAATTGATGTACCTCTTAACTTTTCCCATAATTTATTTCTTAAGATGCTATCAAGCTCTGCTTAAAGTCAATAAATGTGCCACATAGAGCAGATCTTATGCTTCTTATCTACTTGGATAATGACTCAAAAAGCGATTTAATACTAGTTTTGGCTGGACTGTATCCCTGACTTCTCTGAAGCCTGCCTTATCAGGAGCAAAAATATTTTCCACCCCATTCATATTATGAGTTTCCACTATGGAGATTTTGCATATAGCCTGTTTATTGGATAAAAATATTTATTTAAATTTTATTTATCAAATTTGTATTATGTATAATAGAACTAATGTGCAGGCTTCCTCTCTCCATGGGATCACCATATTTTCAGGAGAAGACAAATTTTAAGAGCTTTCCAGAAGGTCACAAGAGTTGGGTCAACCTGATCTCAGGAAGGATAATATTCCAGAGGGCATCTGGGTCTACAGTGCAACTCACAGAGCAGAGCTGTAATGTATGCCCTTCTAGGGGCAGGGGTGGGATTCAAAAATCCCAGCAACTGGTTCTCTGCCCAGTTGCTGGGTGGGTGTGGCCATGGTGGGCGTGGCCTACCAGAACTTCCAGGAGGCTCATTTTTAACACTCTCCAGGCTCCCAAGGCTTTCCTCGGGCCTCCAGGAGTGCGAAAATGGCCTCCCTGTGCTCCAAAGACCCTCTAAAAGCCAGAAACAGGCCCATTTCCAGACTTCTAGAATTTTTGGGAAGCCCATTTTTCACCCTCCAAGATCCTCCAAACAGACCCTGCACTTACCTGCATCCAAAACAGGTTGTGTGGAGATTCCTGGGAGGGGTGGGGTGGGCGGGGCGGGGCCAGCCAGTCAGTTCAATTTAACCAACTGAATTCCACCTTTGTCTAGGGGCATACATAACTGCCCAAACCAATGCATTCAACACCGACTGAAGCATCTGGACACTCTTCAAGGGCAATATGGTATGTACAACGTATTGTAATAGTCCATTTGGGAGGTGACCAGGGTAATGGGTAACTGCGAGCAGAGCTTCATGATCCAGGAATGAGGGCACAACATGAAATTGTTCTGGCCTTCTGGCCACACCTGCCACTGGCTCGATCAAGCAGGAGCTATGAGTCTAGAACAACCTCCAGATTGCATACTGGTTGTCATTGTTAGGGATAACCAACCCAGTGCCAAATCCCAGATTGAGAAGGCCTTAAAACTCAAAGACTTGTCAGGATTCAATTGAAGCTTGTTGTTTCTCACACAGATTCCCAGTTTCCAGCCAGTGGAACAGGACATCCGAGCAATTACACATCAAAGTACTCATAGATGCATGCCCCTAATCAATTCTACTGGCACCATAAGCATACCTTTTACATTTGACCATAAACATATTAAAGAACCAATGGACATCACACTTCTTGCTCACTAATGAGCCATTTACTGAGCACTCCATTCATTCTCACACATGCTTTAGTCACAGACACTTGTATTATATTCAGCGACAGACCTTCAGCCCTGTAGTGCTGCAAAATAGCCCATAATTCTTTTCACCTTATAAAACACTTTTTTTTCTAAATAGTCAAATATACAACACTGTACATTTTCCTTCTTACACTCATGCACTCTTAATGACCTGTTGGGGAAAAAAAACTGGTCTGCATACCCATTGCCTACATTAAAGCTGTTTTGCCCTTCTCATATCTTGCCTGCTGCTGGCTCTCAAACCTGTTTGATTAGAATTCTGCCAGACACATTTCCAGGAACATTTAGTCAACTTCTCCCAGGAGGTATTGTATTCAGTCTGCCTCCATTTCCCTTCATCAAGAAATTCTTCCCATTGTCAGGCATAGGCGCAGCCTTCACACCTATGTTAAATCAGTCTCATCCATTCTTAGTAAATTGCATCCATATTTTAACATTTCTCAAGTTATGTCATCTGCCTTACAATTTTTCAAAATTCTTACAGCATTTATGGCTTTCTTTTCATCATTTTTATAGCATATGTTTCCATTTCACTTATCAACTTATCATTCCCAGACACATTTCTAAAATACTCCTGCCAGCATTCTCTAACTATAGGTTGTTCCAACACATTTAATTGCTTTTATTTTCAATTCTATACACTGCTGGGAAATTCTTATTTAACCCTCTTTACCTAAATCTCACACAACTTGTTTATTTCCACTGCATTTGCCCTGAATTAAATTCCTTCCTCCCTTCCTTCCTTCCTCCCTCCCTTCCCCCGCTCCTTTCCTGCCTTCCTTTCCTTCCTTCCCTTATTCACAGATTCTTTTGTTTCATTGTTCCATCAAACATATCTTTACACTTTTACATAGTATAATTGCACACTTTTTGACTCTATATTATAATTATTTTCAATCTGTCTGAAACTGCCTTCCTTCCTTCCTTCGTTCTGTTGGGTAATTGCACTATCTTTTTTTCACAACAGGTCCTGTTTTCTTTTCCTGCAGTTTTATTTTCCTTTTCTCCCCTTCAATTTTATTTCTAAAATTTGCCCCAAATGGTCTGTTCTTCATTTAGAATCTCTCATCACCCTTGTATTCATAACTAATTATCTTAATCTTTCATCATAAACCATTAAATCAGTCATATTTTTTGATTTATATTCATTCCTCCACTGTGTACAAATAGACATAAACCACATAAAGGTATTTTTATATGTAGATGCTCAATAGATATTAATTCGTTAGTGAGTCTCTGAATAACTCAATCACTTTATGTATTCTCCCATTCCCCCCCATCCATTCCTTTAAATTACCTAACAAAATAATTTTCCTGTATGGCATTCATTCACTATATTGCACAATCTGTCCATAAGCTCATCTGTTACTTTCATCATCACTATACAATGGGACATAGCATACAACTGTCACTAACCTTTCATATTATGCACCAACAGCCACCTAGATGACCCCAATTCAAACTTTTTGAAATAGATTTCATTCTTTTTATTCATAACATGCCTCTTCACTTCCCTGCATGTGTTCATCGTGCACTCCACTTCATGAGACCCCGTTCTATTATGTCTTCTCCCTTCTCCTTTCACAGATACTCAACAAAGCGTTCATTCTTTCTTTATTTCACTTGTTAATTCATGTGCTTTATCATTTATAACTTCTTACATTCCATGTCACAATCTTCCAATGCCGTGGTTGACACAAGATTGACTATAGGTAGACCTCAGTTTATGATCATTTGTTAAGTGACTGTTCAAAGTTATGGTGGCATTGTATGAAGGTACTTATGACCGATCCTGAAGTTATGGCAGTAGCAGCATCTGCACAAACATATTATCAAAATTCAGGCACTTGTCAGTCACCTTCACTTACAACCACAGGGGCACCTAAACCCCTCCCCCACCACTGCCTGTGTCTCCCATCTTTTTGGGGGTGGGGCTCTACTTCACAGACTAGCTGAGTTTCATCATTTTCTTGCTCCCAGTGCTGATCAAGCATGTCCGGTCACAAGGTACTGTAGTTGCTGGCCACATGAGATTTTCTTCCCTAGGGCTGCACATGACAGTTTCCTTGAGAAACCAGGGGAATATGGCCACATGTGGCCAGCAGCCACCTTGGGAAGAGCAAAACCAGGAATGCCTTCTTAGCAATGAGAGCAAGTAAATGGCAAAAGTCAGCTAGGTTGGTGTAATACAGGGCAGAAGGTGAGTCTAGGTACAAACTGTTGAAAGTGATACAGCCATGACTGGGGCAACTGTGGCTTTGGTTTTGTGCCATTCTGCTGACTCATACAGAAATGGGTTTCATGCTATGTGAGCAACCAGGATGATTAGGGGACTCGAGACTAAAACATACGAAGAACGGTTACAGGAACTGGGCTTGGCTAGTCTAGTAAAGGGAAGGACCAGGGGAGACATGATAGTGGTCTTCCAATATTTGAGGGGCTGCCACAGGGAGGAAGGGGTCAAGCTATTTTCTAAAGCGCCTGTAGGACAGACAAGGAATAATGGATGGAAACTGAACAAGGAGAGATTTAACCTGGAAATAAGGAGAAACCTTCTGACAGTGAGAACAATCAACCTATGGAACACCTTGCCCTTGGAAGTTGTGAGAGTGCCATTACTTGAGACTTTCAAGAAGAGATTGGACTGCCATTTGTCAAAAATGGTGTAGGGTCTCCCGCTTGGGTGGGGGGGTTGGGCTGGATGACCTATAAGGTCCCTTCCAACTCTGATTATCTGTTATTTGTTATCTGTTGTGGTTCTGGACTCCCAGCTGTGGTGCACCAAGAGGCCCTCTTTGTTCCATATTGCTGGGCTGCAGCAGTGAGGTTTACAGGGCTGGCTGTGGCTTCAGGATGATGCTTCAGCTCAGGGGCTTCTTGCAAAACTGTGGCACACAAAGAAGCCCCTGTTCTGCACTGTGGCAAGCAGCCCAGAGCTGTGCCATTTTGGCACTTTACTGCCCCACAAGACAGGGTGCATGGCAGCCAAAAGAGCAGAGACAGGAGGAGATAGATGGATGGGGAAAGTTTAAAAGGAAGCGGTCCCTTATTTTATTGAGGCTTAGAACTGGGAGACACCAAGCCCAGAATGGGGTAAATACTTGCTTGTGAATACTTCACAATTCTCAGTTAACAAAGGCAGTGGGGAGTGCCAGGATTGTTGGTGCTAAATGATGAGATCATGTCACATCATGCTTTATGATCACATCACTTAATGATGGAAATTCCAGTCCTAATTGTAGTTATTGGTCAAGGACTACCTATAGGTATTTTTTTTAAGCAAATTTTATTAATTTTACAAAACAATATACATAAAATATAATAACATATGAAATCTTTTTCTGAAAAAACCAATGCAACATCTTATTTAAAGACAGAGTAATTCCAAAATATCACATTTCCATATAAACACAATTTAATATATATATTTACCTTATCTGTTCAACTTCACATCTTATCCCAATTCTCTTTATTACTCCCTTTCCTTCTATTCATTCAAATTATATCTCTTTTACTTTAGATTGTATACATTTTTTATATCCATCTGTCTTATTTATAATTTCATTGTTCTCTTCCAATACACAAATAGACAAAACATAAAACATAAAAAACATAAAACATCTTTTCTGAAAGTTGCTTGATCCCGGGTTAAAACTCATCGTACAGACACAACTTCAAAAATCATGTTCCTTTTATATATCATTCCATATCTTATTACCATTTTCCATTTTCTATATAACATCTTCCTTTTTTTAACTCTCTTAGTTTTATTCTATTTATCTCATCTCAGTTCAAATCATAATACTTATCATTCTTTGTCTGTTCTCAACTATCCATTCATCTTTTCTCTTTAAACAAAACTTCTCCTGTACACTGATTGGAGTATGACGCCTTTAACTCTTTTCCCTAACCTAATAATACTTAATATTACACATAACTTGTATTGGGATTCTGTTTAGTACATTCTAAAATTACACAGTATATTATATAGAAGGAAAAGGAAAAAAAGAAAAAACAACAACAACAAAAGAACAGATTTATAGATATATAATGTGGCTAGTACCACTGTCAATACCATTAAGAAATTAATCATATATCTTAATACTCATTTATATCTTAAGCATTTTATTCTAAAAAATACATATAAAAACACAATCTTATGTACCTTACAGAATCCCTTTTTCAATTAAAATTACCCATTGTCTCTAAATGAATTTTGTTTCTTTAAATCTTGCTTCCCATCATTAAGGCTTCTCATCCCTTCCTTTCTCCCTTGCTTATTCTTCTCCTTACTCTTTTTACCCCTTTGTCTCTCCACCTCCCTTTTCTTCTTCTGCTTTCCCCCTTTCTGTTGTTTTCTAACCTTATATCCACCTTTCAACTCATTTTTATCTTTTATGGTTGTCTTTTTAAGTCTTAAAATCCCCTTTTTCTTTTCCTCTTTCTTCTCCTCCCCAAATAGAGTCACATGTTCATCAAAGATGGCTTCTTCTTTGTCCCAATCGTCCTGCTGTGCAATCGATTCTCCATAAGTACGTACCGCCATTTCTAGAGATTGAAAAAGAATGCCTAAAGTATCTTTCCAATCTTCTTCTTCCTTTTTATATTTTTGGTATTCAGTTTTGGATTCATCCAAGGATAATGCCATTATAAAGAGGAAAAAATTTTCCCAAAACAACCACCCGAGTGTTTTTAAGCAAAAAAAAAAATTCCCAAAAGATCCAAAGTCACCAAACAATCCAGATAAACTACTTCTTTTAGCACTTTTTCCTTTCTTCCATTTCTTTTTCTGGGATTACTGTTAAATCACAAAATTCCAATTAAAATATGTCTTTTTGAAGTCTTATTAATGTTCAAATGGCTCTTTAAGATTCTAGGCAGTCTGCTCCTTGTTTTCAAATTCTACTCCAATTTTTTTTCCTCTCCCTTCCCACTTGCAGCAAAAGAAGATTTTTCTTTAAATATTTAGAAATTCATATCCCCTTAGCATTAGCACAGTCTTTAGCATTTAGCATACCTCCAATGCGGGTTTTCCGATTTCTCTCAAAGTTCTATCACTGTTCCGTTTGGAAGGAGAGTGAAAAGAAAAAAAGTTTTCCCTTTAATATTCATTCACCGCTTGCACAATCTGGGAACAATGTATCTTTAGTAAATATTAAATATCAGGGTACTTTCACTGTTGCTTTGTCCCGGTCAGCAAAGATCACTTTCACTTCTTCACAGCTCCTCCTGCACTTTCTTTTTCCAGCTGAGCTCTTCTATGTGGGGGCCATTACAGACCGCCGCTCAGCTGCCTTTGGAGAGGGAGATTTTGCTGGCCAGGGAAGAGAGATGCGATGTCTCTCATCCCTGCCAGAGCACCCCTGTCTTCACCACCTTCTGCAAAGGTGGCTTAGCCCCGAAGCCAGATGGCTTGGGGCATTCGGGCAGTGAACACAGGCAGGAACCATGCACAGTCGTGGATTCCTACCTGCACTGAAGCGCTACAGACCGGAAGTTCCTTCACTACGTATAGGTATTTAAACGTTCTTGCCCATCATGTTTTCATCAATGAGGCCTTTCACACTGTGCGTTCTGCTGAGGTAGAGAACAATAGATTAGATGGCTGGCATTCCTGTCACCATTATAAGGACAGTACCAGGAACAGTAAAATATAACTGAGAATAAAAAATGTAAAAAAGCATTTTTATAAGTCTTATCAGCATTTGCATGTTATTAAAAAGCTGGAGATAATATTTCTCTGGTGCTAAAGGTAGTAAAAGAGTCACTGGCATTAGTTTGCTTGGAGAAAAGTTACTACTAATAAAGTGTTCTCAGAATAGATGGGTGCACAGAGCAGGTGCTCTGAAGCCATAAAATCATAAAGCCCCAACTGGAATTCTCCATGGTGGTTGAAGAGCAGTGGTAATGCAGTTGTCAGAAAGCAGTATTGCAGGCTAAGTCACTGCTCACTCCAGGAGTTCAATTCTCACTGGCTCAAACTTGACTCAGCCTTCCATCCTTCCCAGGTCAGTAAAATGAGGACCCAGATTGTTGGGAAAAACATGCTGACTCTGTGCTACTGCAATTGATCCTTTAGAAGATTTTGGACGTGGAAGCTCACTGTGTATTTTTGAATCATCTCCTTCAGCTCTGGTTAATTCTACATGTGGACAAAATTAGAAGTGAGAGCACTTTACATACTACCTTGGGGAAATGTAGCATATAAAGCTAACAAATAGATGGATAAATACACTCTTTTGTTAGACTTTCATGTCAAAGGAAAGAGTAATATTCTCACACTGACAGTCAATATCTGAGGAAATTGTACTTGGCTTCTAAGAGAATGGCTTAACTTCTGTAATGTCATATTTTAAAGTGTTTTTTTTATATATATAAAAAGGAATCTGGAGAGGGAAGACAGGTTGACCTATTTATTTATTACCATTGATGTTCTTTGAACGCAAAATGTTATCACTTTGATTAAAGAAAGCTAATCCAGACATGCCTGCATTTTTCTCTTACCTGAAAAATGTGCAAACAAAATAAAAAAATATATAACCATTTCTCCTTTCTTCCAAACAGGTCCTATCTGTTCTCCCCAAAGCTGTACTTTGTTCTAAAACTAGGCAGTGCAGGCATCTGGCATATTTCTGGCAGTTGGTTTTCAATGTCAATCAGCAAAATGGTGGAAGCGAAAAAAGAGATTGCCAGGCCAACACTATTACCGTGCCAAGTCAATTGATCATATATTGTGGTTGGGTTTCTTAGCAGCAATCTCCTGTTCTTTGATTTTTTTAAAGGATTTTTAAAAAACAATAGAAACCCCATTTTTGTTTTGTTTAAAATTGAGGGCAGTAATATTACCAGTAGTGGTGCATGACCTTCCCTGTGCTTTTTCCTTATATTTTGGCAGCTGTGAAACACAAGGCAACCTTAGCTTAGTTTCTTGTTTTGTTAGTTGGTTTTTTTTAAGGTAATTCCTGTTGATTGTAGACAAAATTACTCCAGCTCGAAATAAACACTGCACACTTTTTCAATTTGTAGCCACAGTTCATAACCATTTCAACACGGCGGAGGTGGGGCATTATTTGTTCATGGGGCGGAAATAAGTCTGTGAACATATTGTCAAAGTTGAGCAGCTGCAAGTTATCCTATCAGGTAAAAGCTATTTGTGAATGGCTGTGGAATAATGAAGTAATGTCTCCACACAGAATGGGGACAAGAAACATTGATTGGCACACAATGGGTAAGTCACAGCTTACAATCAAATCATGCTTCTCCCCAGGAACACCATCAGCACAACACTAAGTTTGAGAAGGATCGATTAAAAATTACACTCATTTTCATACACCTACAAAGTTCAGT
This sequence comes from Pseudonaja textilis, assembly GCF_900518735.1. The sequence goes on from NW_020769309.1 coordinate 14,042,808, forward strand.
CTTGCTCAGCTTGGTGTTTTGGATCACAACTCCCATATTTTCAAGCAAGCACTTCCCACCGATTATTTACAGGGGGAAATGCATAGTAAAGTCAGATATAAATGCCATGCATCTGTTGTCCCGACTTTTTTGATGCATAGTATTTTATTGATATTTATATTCTATCTTTCAAATGAACCAAGGGAAGAGGTCATTATAGGCATTGCAACCATATATCTCTATACAAAATGAGAAGTAAACATCTAAATGATTCATAAGAGAGGATAAAACTAATTAAAAAGTCATTTTTTTAAAAAAAAATGTTCCTAAAATATGTATTGCCTCCTTAAAAACCTATATTAATAAAATTGCCCAAGCAATATCACTTAAAAGTTTTAGTTTTGAAGTCCTAAAAATGGATTGCTTCAAGCAAAGTGCTCTCCAATTTAGAGCTATTGTCTGGGGAGAAAAAAATTAAGTTAGGTTTTATCAAACCCAGAGCCATGGCTCTGACTTCAACAACTTATTTATTGGATAATATTATTTAATATTTAAGTGTAATATAAAACATTAATGTTTAATATTAAATTATTGAAATACTTCTACATTTAGTCCCCCAGATAAGCCAAATTTCTAAAAACACCCAGTGCAGCATCATAAATATAAGAAATTAAATCTGTAAATAAAAGCATCAACAAAAGCTAATTAGCATAACCCATTTTCTAAAGCCTGGATGCCTAAATTGAGAAAGCCCCTCTCCCCGCTTTCTCTCTTTCCTTCTCATCACCCCAAGAATTACTAGCAAAGAGGAGAAACCAGACCATTCAGAAGGAAAAATACAAAAATACAAAGCCACAAACTGAGAACAGGATAAGTAGACTGGAGAATGGCCTTTGGAGATGGCTCAATGTGTCAGATTATTTCTAAGAACTGTAAACCACAAGAAGAAACACTTTGTTTTATTTGATTTATTTAAAAAAGCACTAGTACAGAAATAAATACTGCTGCACTAACAATATTGAAGGTGTATCTGCATATTGCCAAGGGGTGTCTTGTAATGGGTGGGGTACATTTCTGTAACTTTTACTTGTTCTTTCAATATCCATTGAAAGGCAAGGACTCCAACATATTTCAACGTTGCTGTCTTCTTCCAACACATCCAATTTCAAGTTTTGAAAGCTTCTGTTTTTGTGGCTGGAGCTCAAGTATAGTTTAGTTCTCTTGCAGGAAAATCCAAGTTTGGACCTCCTGCTTTTTGCTCTCTCTATCCCTCATACTATTTCTTTCCATTTGTCTAGGCCCTATTCAATAGTGACAGGCAATTTCATAAGCAATTTATTTCCCAGGATACCTCTAGAAGAGGCAATTGCGAATGATGTCAGGAGAAAATGCATCTGACTTAGTAGATATTTTATTTTATTTTTCCCTTTTTATTACAGAGGTTGTTCAGGACAATCTCTAGATTACACAGTCAGAGTTTTGTCCAATAATTTCAATTTAGACAATTTGTTATAGGACCCACTTTTTTGAATAAATGCTGCTGCTTTTGAGTTGCAGATGAAACTAAATTCATGATACTATTGAATTTGCTAACATCTTGGCAGTGTTTTCTTACTATTATTAAACAATACTGTTTTAATAACAATTTCTTACAGAAGCAGAGTATGGCGGTCTGTACAATGATTAGAAATAAAAAAAGCTTTAAACAATGTGAGGGTCACGTTCAGAGTGTGATCTTTGGAAACAGCATCAAAATATTGCGTGTAAACACAGTCATGGCATTTTCCTCTGTGAAATACTGGAGTGTATGGCATAGACCTCAAAACATTTGGTTAATTAGAGATTTAATTAGTATTAGAGGGAGACCACACAGCACATCTCATTGTTTTACTTAATCTATATCTGGCTAATATGATTTAACTCTAAGGTCAAGAGCCATTGTGTTCATTATAACTATAATTTTATCTATTATGACCCTGTGGATAACTCAGACTGTTTCTGAGTGCCTGTATTTTTCTTCTACTTGTTTTTTTTTTCTTGATAAACTTGGCAAAATAATGGCAATTTACCATTTGTCTTTAATATAATCAGATCACATGTAAAGAAGTGTTTTCTTTTTCTACGTTCACATTTATAAATAAGATTGTCTTTATTGAAAATGTGCTCTTTTAGAGACATACTCATTTCCTGTTCCAAACTACAACTTAAAATGTTTAATGAGTGTAATAATAGGCATATCATATGTGGGAAGCTGGAATCCAAATGTCTACTAGGTGGCAGAGAGGTTAGCATTGTCTGTGTCTCTTTCCTGCCATCTAATGACCATCTGTATGTTTGCACCCCAGAAATGATGCACCTAGGTTTCTCAACTGCAAAAATATTGAGACCTGATAGAAGTAATAAGGGATAATAAAATAAAGAATGCATAGTTTAAGCTTGATTTTTGGTTTATAGTATCTCAGCATTCCAGTGTTGGGAGTGCAAGTTTACCTCAAATATAAATGAAAGTGAAGATAGAACTTTCTCCCTCTATTTCAATCAGAATAGAGCTGGAAGGGACCTTGGAGGTCTTCTAGTCCAACCCCTTGCTCAAGCAGGACATTCTATACCAGTGATGGCTAACCTTTTCGGCACCAAGCACCTAAAGCACGCACGCGCATTCCCAAAATGCAATGTGTGTGCCTCAGTGGTGAGATTCAAAAATGTTTACTACCGGCTCTGTGGGCATGGCTTGATGGGTGTGGTTAGGTGGGTGTGGCCATATGACTCGGTGGGCATGGCTTTTTCTTTTTTTTTTTGCTTTTTTGCAGCCACCCCCCCACCCATTTTTTTTGGCCTTCTGGGCCTCAGGCAAGCCTCCTAGGGGGGTGTTTTTGCTCCCAGAAGGCTGTCGTGGGGCTCAGGAAAAAAGAACGGAGCATAGGAGGGGCACACAGCACCCTCCACGCTCCATTTTGGGGCCTTCCTAGCCTCAGAGGAACCTCTGAGGGGGGCGTTTCTGCTCCCAGATGGCTCCCCTGGAGCTCAGGAAGAGGAATTCTGGCACAGCTGATTGTATGAACATCTGGTTGTCGGGAGGGAGAAAAAACAAATACTTTAAGGGATGAGCATCAGGCGGGCGGGGTGAGCGAGCATCGGGTGGGTGGGGCAAGCAAGCCAGCAGCGACCGGGTTGGAGGCGTGGCCAGCCAGAACTTACTACCGTTTTGGTGAACCACACCAAATCCTTGCTACCGGTTTGCCCAAACCAGAACGAACCAGCTGAATACCGCCACTGGCATGCCTCCCATGTATGTGCACATGCTGCACATGTGTGCATGCATATGTGCACCCTTCCCCTGAGCATGTATGGCAGAGACCTGAATACCAGCTGGCTGGCAGGTGGTGTGTGCGCATGTGCAGTGGAGCTGAGCTGGGGTAACAGCACGCATGCCCACAGAGAGGGTTCTGCATGCCACCTATGGCACACATGCCATAGCTTTGCCACCACGGCTCTATACCATTTCAGGTAGGTGATTTTCCAGTCTTTTCTTAAAAACATCCAGTGATTAAGCATCTACAACTTCTGAGAGCAAGGCTGTTACAATGGCTAATTGTCCTCACTGTTTCTCCTTACTTCTAGGTTGCTTCCCTCTTTGAATAGTTTCCATCCACTGTTTCTTGTCTTGCCTTGGAAAAGTTGACCCCCTCTTTTTTGTGGCAGCCCCTCAAATACTGAACTACTGTTATCATGTTCCCTTCTAGTTCTTCTTTCCTCTAGACTGGCCATATCCAATTTCTGAGCCGTTCTTCATATGTTTTTGTCTCCAGGCCCTTAATCATCTTATTTGCTCTTCTTTGCACCTTTTCCAAAATCTTAACATATTTTTAGTAATGTGGTGACCAAAACTGGATGCAGTATTCCAGGTGTGGATTTACTAAGGATTTATAAAGTGGTACCTAATACCTCACATGATTTTGATTCTATGCCTGTTTATTCAACCAAGGATTGCATTAGCCTTTTTGGCTGCTGCCACACAATGCTGGCTTATTTTTTCCTTATGAAGCATGCTTAAGGAACATCATTTTCTCTTAATGAGTTTCTCCGCTTTTGAGACAATCCAGGAACATCCCACTCCCACAAAAAAATGAGCTTTTTTCTAAATTGGACCATATTCTGTTTTTCAAAAGTATTGGATGCTTATTGTTAATTATCACCAAATCAAGGCCTACCATACTACTATTTTTCAAGCCAGTTATAATTAACATGCCACTTTATTTTTTTCTTTTTCTCACCTAAATGAATTAATTGATCTTAAAACAACTTAATTAAGACCAAAATGTTTTGTTTCTAAGATTCAAATAATCACACATTTGGAAACATGAATTCATCAACTTGACTTTGAGTTGCAGTGTCAATTATTTCAGGATTAGATTTTTTTTTCCTTCTTATATTCTGAAGTATTAAGTTCAGGTACTGTTCTTGTAGCTCTTTGTTGATAGCTAGTAATATTCCTGCCAGGATTGCTGTGTGTTTACAATTGTTCCACTTCAATGCCACTGATTAAAACAGTCAAGCCAAAAAAAAAGAAGAGACAGCTGGCATAGCATCATTTGATTTTTTTCCACCAAAAAATTAAATTAAAATAAAATAAAATAAAAAAGGCTATCACATATAAATTTCTACCATTTCAGTGGGAAAAGTTAAATGATGTCATTTGCTGAATATCTGTTTCCTGCATTTTTCCTCAGAATGAAGGTAAAGACCTATCGTGGCGCTGAAGCACCAAATAAATGAACAGATAAAATATTCAACATATTTGAAGATTAAACACTTGGTCCCCGAAGATCAATTGTCTTTATAATGGCTAGGAAATAGAAGACGGTTTTTGTGACACATTTTGTCATATCAGAATAATGCACAAGTTATCCTTCCCATCTTCTGTAGCTCCACTGTTTCGAACTTTTGTCTGTCTGATTTCTCTAATCTCTTCAAATTACCATTATATGCATCAGCATACTACTTTGCACCCTACGCTATATTGATTTGATGGATAGAGTAATCTACATGCTGATGACTGGTAATGAACAATGTTTGCAGTAAAATATTAAGCACTGCCTTATTAAGTTGTCTCTGTACCTTATTGTCTCAGTTCATTGTGCCATCTTATCGTAGTTCATTAGAAATATTAGAAGCTATGAACTGTGTATGAAGAATATTTTTTTCATAGAAACTGAAGTGGGTGTGGGTAAAATGAGAGTGATGAAGGAAATTAAATGTTATATTAAAATGAGTGATCTGTACAATACAATAAGTTCACCAACGGTCTGTAAAGAGCAGAAATGAGGATTGAATCACAAATATGTGAAGGAAGAATGACTGGATTTGAGGAAAAGTAAGCCCCAAAAACTGATTGTTGGATGGAGTTGATGTGACATATCTCAGAAAGATAGAGCTGAGAAGTTTAAAGAAATAAAAGATAGAATAAAGAATAAAAGACAGAATAAAGATAGAATAAAAGAAATAATAAAAGATAGAATTCTATATGGATGTGTTGAAAGCAATATTTTTTTGAAGTTTGACATTCTTGAAAAGGTATCTATTATGAATTATGTGTAAATTTAAACAATTTAAATTTAAAATATTATTTTTTAAAATAATAATTTATAGTCCTTTATTCTCTGCCTCCCGAGTCCCAGCTGATCGGCTGGGTCTTCTTTTGTTGCCCTGCACAGGAGAACAGAGCTGGAAAGCAGGTTAGTGGGGTGGGGTGGGAATGGGATTTTGAAGTAACCTTCTCCCAGGAGTGAATAGAGAGAATAGAGATTTTACAATATCCTTCCCCTGCCACGCCCACCAAGCCACATCCACCAAGCCACACCCACAGAACTGGTAGTAAAATATTTTTTGAATCCCACCACTGTTTATACCCTATACTCCTCTGAATTCCACATGTGACTGCAGAATGTTTATTTTCAACATTTTTTTTCAGCTACTAGATTTTTGGGGGGGATGGGGGGTGAAGAAAATTTCAAGGGTGAAATTGGTCCTGATAAATACTGGAGGCAACGCTACAATCCAGGCAGTAATTTTTATCTGCTCTCTTTGCTATAAAGACAGATGTTGATTTTATAAATGAACATCATCACAGTGTCCTTTGTGTATTTCATAATACTTACTATGAATAGCTATTTACAGAAAAGAAAAACTAACAGTCATTTGCCACACACAGATGCCAGTAGCTACAAAGAATGATTAGATGGACCACCCATTCTAGTAGTTAAAGCTATCATGTCAATGGGATACTGCTAATTCTAGAGATACGCATCATAATAGCAGTCTTTGTGGGATGGCTTTGTTATGGGAAAAACACTACTTAAATTAGAAACCAAAGCAATTTGAGATAGAAACAACAACAATGTGTGATTTTTCATGGTATATAAGTACAGTGATCACTGGATTCCTCCCCAGAGGAACAGAAAGAAGTACTGAAATCTACAAGATTACAGGTTATATATAGGCAGTCCTCAACGTACAACCACAACTGAGCCCAAAATTTCTGTTGCTAAGTGAAACATTTGTTAAGTGAGTTTTGCCCAATTTTGCCATTTCTTTTTGCCACAGTTGTTAAATGAATCACTGCAGGTGGTAAATTAGTAAAACGGTTGTTAAGTGAAATTTTTTCCCCTACTGATTTTTCTTGTCAGAAGGTCTCAAAAGGCAATCACATGACCCGTGGACACTGCAACTGTCATAAATATGAATCAGTTGCCAAGGATCTGGATTTTGATCATGGGGCCATGGGGCAGCTGCAGCGGTCATGAAGTGTGAGAAATCACTTTTTTCAGTGATGTTGTAATTTTGAATGGTCACTAAATGACCTGTTGTGAGTCGAGGACTACCTGTATCCACTGGAATTGATACTTATAAAAGCAATATACATTTATAACACATTTCTATTGCAAGAAAGAAGGATCTGATAATAAGACAGTATGTTGTAATCCTATTATGGGCAGACATGGCATCTCTACTCTTCTAACAAGGCTCCAAGCTCACCCATCTCCATTAATACTAGCACACTTCTGACATATGTTTTATCCTTTATTGTACTAATATGTTGATTCCCTTCATATCAGAGAAACACAACAATCGGTATTTTTAAAAACAATATACATGTCTCCTTCATCTCCAGGGTCTTAACAGAAGAAGCCGGCATAGGTGGAAACGACTGTAATTATTTTGTTGTTGTTGCAAGAGTGGAAATATATAAGTTTAAGTTTAGAAAGACAAGCGACCATGGTTGAGGAAGGAAGGAAATTGGCAAGCAAAGGTCAATGGTTGAATATTTGAGAAAATGCTTACTCCACCAGAGCTAAGACTTTTAGGATATACAATCTACAAGCCGATTAACTCACTGAAAGCATTGCTGTTATAAAGATGCAATGCAATAAATCACCAGTCCGGATAATTTTTTTTCTACTCCCCCTAAGTTTTCAATGTCAAATCATCATCGTACCATCATACTGTCTGTTCACTTGGAAACTGCCAACATTGCCTCAGTCATGATACGTGGCTAATTGACATGTGAGCTTGCTTTGTTCTGCACTTTCTGATTTCTATCAGTGTGTCCCACCTCTCTCTCTTTAATGCTCTAGGTGAAATTTAGCCTCCAAACATTTTGGATGCCCTATTTTCTGTTTGGCACTATCTGCGTAGTGAACAGGCTTTTCTCTCTGTCACAGTGAAAAACAGCTTTGCTAAGGCTGATCAAGCAGTCGGTCCCATACACCTTCCAAATTTTGTGTCCTATTTGCTCAGGCTGACATATTTATTACTAGTTTCAGTCTTGCATGATCAACTTATCTAATGTACTGTGTAGTGCAAAGCAGGAGGGAGAACTCAATAAAGCCAAGTCAAGAGTGCCAAGATGGTCCTTTGGGCTTTTGAACAGGGAAACATTACAAGCGGAAGTGTGTTCCCCTGCAAAGCACTAACAATATGCCTGCCGATATTTCTCGCTAAGAAGGAAATCCAAGATTACTTGGCTGTAAGATAGTGAGAGGATTTATTCTTTACAATGGAAGATGGTTCCCTTAATACTTGCAGCCAAGTTATAAGCTCCAGTGATGGCTTTCCTGAAATAGTTGCCAATTTAAACAGAGATAAAAGGAGGTAAGATAAGAGATTCCGTATCCTGGGGACTTCAAAGAAAAATATACATTTTCATTTTATAATCTTGTGGTGGGATAAAGTGCTGAGTCAGTTAAAAACGGAAAATACAGCATTGTAGTATAAAGCTGTGATTGTAAACTTACTGCACTTACACATTTTTTGTTGTTGTTGAAATTGTAGAGGACTGCTTCTTAGCTAATAAATATATACATTGATTTTTTTGCTTGAAGATTGGCATAATTTCCACGTGGAGCTCTTTTTTTTAAAAAAAAAAAAATCAGAATTGTTGAAAAAGCAGGCTGGATGAAATTTATAGCATGGTGGAGTTTAATGAAGATCTGAATGGAAGCTTTGAAGTGTTTGCATTCCTAAGCTGTACGCCATTTGGTTCACTTGTTTGAACAGGTAGAGTCTAAAGTCTTCAGGCTATAGTCTAGTATGTTTGCTCCTTTTCAATGATGGTAGAGCACTTCAAATTGCACTTTGTATTGATTATTCGGGTTCATTTTTCAAGGGAATAATAAGCAGACTCTTGAGGCCAGAAATGAGGCCTGAAACAACGACATAATCAGAATAATTATTCTGTTTTCTTTAAGCACAGTGGAATGGCAAGCCTGTGACCCATTTAGATAATGAAATGTAATACAGGACCAATCCTTTCAGCACAAGTATGTAGACGTTTGGATGAGTTTAAGGTAGACTGTGGCCATTAGTTTATAGAAGTGATGAAGCCATAGATAAACAGTCTGCAAAATAATAATTTATTAAATGTATATGTTGCCTGACTCCCAGAAACTGTGGAATGATACTTCTGTGGTTGTAGAATGATCCAACTGGTAACAAATCTGCAGGAATTTTACAATTCTATGTATCAATTATGAAACCAGAGAATTCCACGCACCAATTTATATGTCTCCAAAGTGCTTTTTCCTTTGTGGATATTATCGCAATCTGTATCATTATCCTTTAATCCAGGACTGTCAAACTGGCGGACTGCAGCCTGATACATCAGACATGGGTAATGCCACCCTGGCTCCGCAAAGACAAAAATGTTGTAAAACGTCATGATCCGGCCCATGACGCGATCAAGTTTGACACCCGTGCTAATCAAACTTTTGTGTGTATGCCTTCAAGTTAATGCAGCTTTCCTGACAACATTTTCAAAGGTAGTTTTCCGTTGCCTTATTTCTAGGGACAAGAGAAGTGACTAGTATCCAGCTGGCTTCATGTATAAACTGGTGTAGTGACTAAAGTGCTGTCTTGAATCCAGTAGACTGAATATTAGGCCTGACTTAGGGACGGATCTGGCTATGTGACTTTGGCTCAATTATTCTTTCTCAGTCCAACCTACCTCTCAGGCTTATTGTTGTAGGAAAAGATAGCAGACAGGAGGATTGTATGGTCTTAAATTTTATGGATAAAGAAAGAGCAGGATACAATACAACAACTAGAACTCACAATCTCCTCATTTTTAATCTTAACCCTGCACGAGGCCAGCTCTCTTTAATGAACCTAGTATACTGAAAGCAAAAATACCAGGATGCAGTTGTGAATATAATGAAAAGATTCACCTGTTCTATACATTGCTTATAATTTGCTATCTCAAGAGCAATAGTAAGGATGAGGGAGAAGAATAACCCTTACAATTCTTTGCCTAAGCATCTGGTGCCCCTCCAAATGCTGGATTGAAAGACATGATGCAATCCCATTCTTCAGCTTCTTTCTTGATTGTGTGAGGTGTCTGTGCTCCAGTTTGTGAAGTGGTTTCCAAGGGCCATCAACACTGTTTCTACAGAGAAGCCGTGGATAACCTTAATGGGGTGAGAAAGGCAAGCCACTTAACGCAAGCATTGCTGGCAAATGAATTTCTTATTAAGTGCTGCTGAGAGGCTCAGAGTGTTAAGATAACTGGGCATTGGATCAGCAGCATTGGGATAAAGTTTATTCTTCAATTATTCTGAGATACTGACTGACATGATTTTATCCCAACACCTCATTCTCCTTACAAAAAAGAGGCTGTGTATAAATGAATGCAAATTCTCAGTGTGTAAAGAGTGTGTTCTGAATATTCCAGGCATTTGGCAGGTATTACGTTAGTAATCTTAAATATAGAAATAGCCATCAGTATGGGTTCCACATTGAAAAGGGGGCAGAAGGTTCAAAACTGATATTTTGCCTAAAATTATCTTACAAACCCATTGCTGATGGGTTTTTGGAGGAGGGGTGGCAGGGCTGGGAAAAAGAATTGGGAAAGTTCTTAACTAACTGCTACAAATGAAGTCTAAAATCTTGTGGTCCTACAACACACTGGGTGGATATTTTGCAAGGAGAAATTCCAGCGTAATACAATGGCACCTCTCCTTAGCACAGGGATGTCAAACTCGATTTCATTGAGGGCCGCATCAAGGTTGTGTTTGACCTTGGAGGTGGAGGGGCATGGCCAGGGTGAGCCTGGCCAGCTCCACATAATTCGTGTGATCAAATGCCACTTTTGCTATTAGTTTGTTTTGCTAGCATTCTGCCAGTGAAAACAGAGCTTGTGAGGACTGTGTGCTTCCTCCCGGGCTCCATTTTCAGCTGTGACAGCCTCCTGCACCATTCTGCCAGTGAAAATGGGCTCCATTTTCCCTGGCAGAGGGCTGCAAGAGGCCGTTGCATCTGAAAATAGAGCCTGCGAGCTCCTGAGCACCATTTTTGCTGGCAGAGGCCCATGGGCCAGTCCTTCGCTGTTTCCAGGGCAGCCACGCAGGCCGGATCTATGCAGGCCGGATCCAGGGGTGGGATTCAACCAGTGTTACTACCGGTTCGGTGACTATGTTTTGTGCGCATGCGTGCCTGATGCATGCTGTGCACATATGTAAAAAAAACAGCTGTGCCACCCAGACAACTGAAAAGCACTGCATGCAGATGCACAGTGTTTGAAAAGCCTCTTTTCCCCTGCTTTTTCAACCTCAGCTGTGCTGTGCAAAGCAGCTTAGGTTGAAAAAGCAGGAAATAAAGGACAGGTAAGAGCCCGGGCGGGCGGGTTGGCCAAACAGCAGCAAACACAGAACCAGCTCGGTGTCTGCTGCTCTTCAGAGTTACTGGTTCTATAAAACCGGGCAGAACCGGTAGCATCCCACTCCTGGCCAGATACAGTCTGAAGGCCTTGAGTTTGATACCTTTGACTTAGCAACATCAACAACAAGCAAACTGTACCATAAGAAATAAAACCCACTCCTGCCATAACTTTAAACTGTTTTGGCTAAGCCAAATGGGTCACAAAAGATTAATATTCCCTGACTGGGATCTTTGTTGAACATTGGTAGGCAAATCTCCCTGGAAGGTGATTTCCAATGCTCCCAAGTCACTTGATCCCACTTGCTCTCTCTGAATCTACTAGCTATTACCTGATGACTTCTGCTGCAGATCTTAAGTCAGCTTCATGTGAGTTTAGGCAAGCAGATTCTAATGTCAGCTTCGTCTGAGTTTGTGCAGTTCTCCAGATACCCTGAACACAAGTGGCAGGAAACAATCTTGAGAAAGAACATTGTCCTAGTCTATCATGTTGTTCCCACAGTAGCCAATTGGGTGCTTATGGAAAGCTCACAAAAAGAATTATGACAAGCTCATCACGGTACCTTTCAAGTCACATTCTCTAGAACCAGTTTCAGTGGTTTTCCACTGGGGAGGAATATAATGTTATCAACTTTTCTTGCTGCATAGCATCAGCCTTTCTGGCAACACCAGTTTAATCTCTTTGAGCACAGCGAGAGCTTTATCAGAGTAGACAGAGACATACTGTCAATGCTACTGGATTGCTCTGATTGTAAGCCTGGTTGGATGACTGAGGATTGAGCAGCAGTTGGGCCTAAACGCCTACAAATCAAATCAGGCCAGTGATGAAATCAGTTTTCTGCAATCCATCAGATATAATCCTCATCTTGGTTTGAGCCTGCATGACTCACACTGAAAAATCCAAAGGGTTACACCCTTTCCTTCTAAGACTGAAAGGGAACATTAGGAAGTATAGAATAACTCTAAAGCCACTACGAAACAGTAGTAGATCTGAGAAGCTGTCAACACAAAACACATCTCTGTAATAGAAGGCAGAAATCCTATTTCTATTTTCCCCAGGGTTTTTTTTTTCTTTCTTATTATATCACTGACATTACTATTTTTTCCTGTTACAGATCATATTTCCTTGTTATGCCTTGTTGTATGATTTAATTGAAGCATGGATAGTCCAAAGAAATTTCTGTTTTTATATATGCATACAAACATATATTTCTTTGGCAATATAGTAAAACTAGCATTACTTAGCCAAGTACATGTATATGTACATTGTATATGTATGTGTGTGTGTGTGTGTGTGTGTGTTTGTATATGTATGTGTGTGTGTGTGTGTGTGTGTGTGTGTGTGTGTATATATATATATATATATATAAATGTATACATATATATTTATACATATGTATTTATACATATTACACATACATATGCACACAAACGCACACAAACACACTTATATGCATACATACCTTGGCTAAATAATGCTAGTTTTACTATATTGCCAAAAAAAATGTGATAGCAGTTTTTATGTATGATATTGGATGAGAATAGTTTAAAAATGCACAATATAGAACTACACTTCCACCAGGGATTGCCAACTGTATTGTAGAAAGGCGTGAAAGATTTAATTAGTAAGACTTATGTGCAATTTTGCATGTTTGTAATTTCTTTCTTAGAGTATCACCTCTTGCATTCCTGTAAGGAATTATGATAAAGCAATCTGTGTAGTAACATCTATTATTGTTATTAATCAGATCATACAGACAATCTCTTATAGCAACTCTTCTCCTGGTGCCAACTGCAGTGTGGCCCCTGTCTGCAGACTCTTTTGATGCATCTTAGCAAGGTTTTTTTTTTTTAAAGGTATCCTTATTTATAGTTATTTCATAAATAATTGTGTTTGGGGTTTTTTGGGGGGTGATAATGATTACCGGTACTTAAATCACTTCTCAAACTGGATTTCAATCCAACCTCTGGACTGAAATAATAGTAATCAAGCAGACCTGTTGTTTTTATATTTGAATATTCAGTAACTCTCAAACAACATTGTTTCTTCGGCCAAACTTATAAGGCTGGGGTTAGGCCTGATATACATCGTTTAGTGATGAAACTCCAGACCAGAGGTCCGTAAACTTGGCAATTTTAAAACTTGTGGACTTCAATTCCCAGAATTCTCCAGCCAGCTAGAATTCTGGGAGTTGAAGTCCACAAGTCTTAGAGTTGCCAAGTTTGGGAACCTCTGCTCCAGACCATTTTAGAGATGATCTCAGGGGCTGAGAAAGACTGCATTAATTTCTGGGATAAGAGAGCATTTGATCTTGTGTACCAGACTTATTCAACATGAAACTACTAAGGGAAGCATCCAAAAATTATTCATATATTGATGAACCCTTGTTTGATTTCTTCAGCGAGGAGGCTCCGCCTTCTTCCCCACCCTTGTTTGGTTTCTTGTTTTGATCTTCAGACCCTGGGAGGCAATAGTCTTGTATTTTTTTATCTTCAATGCTAGGCACAACATTTGAGAGAAACTGTACAAAATTCAGAAGCATTACTTCAGTAACTTTTCGCAGCCTTGTAAGCCTTACTTCAATGTTTCTTTGCCATTACAGATGCTAACCCCAGGCTCAGATATTGAAACATCTGTATCTGAATTGTGAAAGTGACCAGATAATGGAACATTGCCAGAATAAAAGGTTTAACTTATATTTCAAATCTCTTTTGCTCCTCACTAAGACTCGTACCATATTGCTCTTATTCAAAGTGCAGTATGGGGTAGTTATAAATATTCCCTTATGTCTCCTAAGGGAAAGGGTTTAATGGGCACTCTAAATATGGAAGCTAAGAAGAATGATTGGATGGTTCATCAGAAAGATCCCTTGAGATGTATTTGCCATTGTCAGTTCTTGAAAGATAACCAATTGTTAATCTTCCATAAAATATCATTTAGGCCAGAGTGATTTAGCTAAATATGTGGTTTGAAACTATCTTAGGTTTCCCTTTTGGTTTTACAACAGAAAAGAATAAAGATGGACAATTGAAATTAATTGGGTTTTATTATACATAGAGTTCTTTGCAGAGATAGAACATTTTGGTTACTCAATTTTAATGCCATTTGAAAGGTTATAACTGCAGAGAACTCTGTTCACTAACTCAACCTTCATTTACAATAAAGACTGATCATAATAGTAATTCATGGGGTTCATGTCAAATCAACTGAGCAGCTCTGCAAATGTTTTAGAAAATGAAAGGGCTATCCTTGCTTTTGTTGCTGCTGTTTAGATTTGTTGCCACTTTTCTAGCATTTTAGTCCTGTACCCTCTACATTTTTGCTGATCTTTTCTACCATTGGCATCCTTCTGGACCTGTGTGGTGCAGTAGACAGAATGTGGAAGTGAGTGGGGCCAGGATTAAATACCTGTCAAACATAGTGTTCAGTAACATCTCATGGGTTCCTGATGGAAATCACAGCCGTCATGTAAATTTGTAGTGGAAATTATTTTGTATTCTTGCTTAAAAATCTGTGAGATATGACACTAAGGCAGCCCTGGGCAGATTTGAACAAATACCATGTTGGTGGTCTATAGAGATTCTCAGTCATCCATATCATGGGTGTCCCAAAGGTGCTTTTTCAAGAGGCAACTGGACTTTTTTGTTAAGACATTTCACTTCTCATCCAAGAAACTTCTTCAGCTCTGACTGGATGGTGAGGAATGGAAGGATTCTTGAATGAGAAGCAAAACATCTTCAAAGAAAATCAAGAAATCTACTTGTCTCTTGAAAAAGACCTTTGGGACTGCCATGCTGGTTCTTTGCTGCAATTCTTTTGCTACAGTTTGAGTCATCCTACAAACAAACCAGGATAGCTTTCTCCATGGCTTATTTGTATGTTACTGTACGTAGAGGGTCATTATTGCTATTCAGAAAATGAATTGAAGTGTAACATTTTATTGCACACACACACACACACACACACACACACACACATATATATATATGACTGATGCTTGGCAACTGATTCATCTTTATGATGGTTGCAGTGTCCCAGGTCATGTGATCCTCTTTTGTGACCTTCTGACAATCAAAGTCAACGAGGAAGCGAGATTCACTTAAAAACCGTGCTACTAACTTAACAACTGGGACAAGAAAATTCATAAAATGGGGCAAAATTCATTTAATAAATGTCTCACTTAACAAGAAAAATTTGGGCTCAATTGTGGTTGTAAGTCAAGAATACCTGTACATACGTTTGTTTGTATTTATGTTTACTTGATTTTTGTGATTCTCCCTAAGCAGTCCATGAGATGTTGATGATCATTATATTAGACAGGGGTTAATCCTGGCCCTATTCACATCTGTATCTTCTCCATTGTGTCTCATAGACCTACATTTATCATGCAGAAAGCTGTCATTTGTAGTTGAAAACATTAATAAGAAATGTATGGAATACAGCAGTAAAATGCTAAAAAGAGGCAATAATTCCAACAGTAAAAGAAACAGCATTTTTGATAGTGTTAGATTTGATTTTAGTGCCATCCAAGGTACAGAATTAAATGTTGCTTCTACTTGAAAATGTGGCAAAGTTCCAGATTTTGTCTTGACATTTCAAGATGGAAAACTGTAATTGCCCTAACCAGCACTCAATTTAGCTGGGCTGCTTTGGCTCAGAAAACAACAACTGAATGAAAAACTGCTGGTGACTTTCTACCGCTGCACCATAGAAAGCATCTTAACTTACTGCACCTGTGTATGGTTTGCCAGTTGCACAGTGGCAGATAGGACAGCACTCCAGAGGGTTAATGTCATTGCCCAGAAGATCATTGGTAGCCCTCTCCCCTCTATGAAAGAACTTTATAACTCTCACTGCCTTAAAAAAAGTTCAAACCATTTTCAAAGATCCATCTCATCTTGGGTACCCTTTTAAAAAAAATATTACCATCTGTCAGATGGTACAGGATAATAAAAACAAGGACTGAAAAACAACTTCAATTCCAGGGCAGTAACTCTGTTGAATTCTATTGTATAGTGCAATATTAATGCAATATCAGGGGTTTTCAATTCAATGTATAGAATGTGAAGGGTGTGTGTTTGTGTTTATTTTCCTAGTCATAGTGTACACTGAAGATGGTATTTAATTTTGTTGTATGAGGTGCAATGACAATAAAGTAAAGCAAACTAAAACTAAATAAATGGTAGTATTTTGGAGGTTATGCAGTAAAATATTTGTACAAGTTGTCCTCCTTCCATCTGCTTCATAAAGGAGGTTAACCATCAACCTCATTCCCATTCCTCATCTTCATTCTCCAAAATATAGACCTGTTTGAATTATTGCTAATTAAACGTTCCTGCTGAAGAGAAAAGTAGTGGAAATGACAAATATTAAAATGTCTGATTTGACTCCTTTTAAATAGAGATAAAGCTATGGAAACAGGAGGTTATATAATGTATCACTTTCAACAATACAAAATGCATTTAAGGAAGAATGGTAGCACTTCTCCATTGTGGTGGTAATGGACGTTCATAAGGATTGCTGATTAACATTTAGGAAATAATGAACAGAATAGAACTTCATCTGCATTATTAGAACATGTAAATATTTTGCTTTTTAAAAATAAAATACATGGACAGGAAGATGGCTATCTTATAAATTGAAAAAAAAGAAAGAGAAGAGATTGATATACCAGTTAATAGATAGCAAAGGAGATACATACCAGGAAATAGAACAGAAAAAAGAAATCATTCATAAATACTTTGAAGATTTATACAAAAGAGAGGATGTCAGTGAAGATAGAATAAGGAATTATCTAGATGAAGTAAAGGATAAGGCAATTGGGGAAGAAATGGCTGAACTATTAAATAAAGACATTACTGAATTGGAATTGAAATCAGCAATAGAGAGCCAGAAAAATAATAAAACCCCGGGCCCAGACGGGATCCCAGGGGAGCTGTACAAGGCAATAGCAGATCAAATCGGACCACTTATGGTGGAAGTTTTTAATGACGTTTTACTAGCAGCCAGGATGCCGGACTCATGGAGGGGGGCACTGATCTCGCTGATCCCGAAGGAGGATACAGATCCCAGATATATAAACAATTACAGGCCGATTTCACTCTTAAATACTGATTATAAAATATTCACTTCTATTATAGCAAACAGATTAAAAAGATTGCTAAACTTGTATATACATGAAGATCAAAATGGATTCCTTCCAACTAGGCAAATAAAGAATAATCTAAGAATAGTATTAGACGTACTAGAATTTTATGAAGCCCACCCAGAGAGACAAGTAGCACTCATGTTTCTAGATGCAGAAAAAGCTTTCGATAATTTGAATTGGCAATTTTTAATTCAAAAAATTTATAATTTGAATCTGGGTACCAAATTTGAAAATATTATAACAACTATATATGATACACAACAAGCTAATATAATAGTGAATGGGGAATGCACCCACCCAATAAAGATAGAAAAAGGAGTGAGACAGGGTTGCCCACTCTCTCCCCTGCTCTTCATATTAGCATTAGAGACATTATTAATACGAATTAGGCGGAATTCAGATATAAAGGGATTAACAGTTAAGAAAGAGGAATATAAATTGCAAGCGTTTGCGGACGACATGATTTTCTTCCTTGAAGAACCAAAAGACAGGGGACCAAAATTGATGAGTGAATTAGAGAAATTTGGAGCAGTAGCGGGACTTAAAATAAACAAAAAAAAACCAAATTAATGACCAAAAACCTAACAGAAAAACAGAAAATAGAACTAGAAGAAATAATGCAGATACAAGTGACAAAGAAAGTGAAATACTTAGGAATTTGGCTAACCCCACACTGTAAGACACTTAAAGAAAACAATTATGATAAACTGATACATCAGGTAAAGAAAGATTTAGAATCGTGGGGGAAACTTCAAATTTCACTACTAGGCCGAATTGCTACTATTAAAATGAACATTCTCCCTAAATTTTTGTATTTATTCCAAACGATCCCAATTAAATTACATAAAAAGTTTTTTGAAGAACTCAATAGAACAACCCTGAAATTTATTTGGCAAGGGAAAAAACCCAGAATAAATGTAAAAGCAATGCAGGATATGAAGAGCAGGGGAGGGTTAGCATTTCCAAACTGGGAGTTATACCATATGGCCACCTCATTAGTTTGGTTGAAGGATTGGGTGAATTTAACCAATAAAAGAATACTATTTCTAGAAGGCCATGATTTACAAAGGGGGTGGCACGCCTTTCTATGGGACGTAGGGAAAACCAGTCAAAAATATTTCCATAGACATTTAATTAGAGACGCACTATTAACAATTTGGAGGAAAATAAGGAAAAAACATTATACAAAAGTACCAGTATGGATTTCAACAATGGAGGCAATGATTCACCCAAACAATTTGGAGCTTACCAAAATGATTAAATACAAAGACTTATTAGACCCACAAGGAAATTTGAAACCGAGGCTGGATCTTCAAGAGCAAGGACATAAAATTGATCAATGGGTTTATCTTCAGATTCAAAGCAGATATAAACAAGACAAAAAAGAATTCGGAATTAATAACAAACTGCAACAGTTAGATAAAATTTTATTAGGATCAAATAAAAAAAACATAACAAAATTTTATAACTACTTATTAGAAACAGAACTAGAAGAAGAAATCGTAAAAGGAAATATGATTGCTTGGAGTAAGAACGTAGGGCGCAGCATCACATTAGCGGAATGGGAGAAAGTTTGGGGCAGAAACAATAAGATTACCAAATCGGCAGCATACAAGGAAAATCTTTATAAAATGTTTTATAGATGGCATCTCCCCCCTTCGAGGTTAGCGAAGATGCACCCCAACATGAGTCCGCATTGCTGGAAGTGTAGGAAAAAAGAAGGAACCTTTTTCCATATGTGGTGGTCTTGTGCAGAAACCCAAAAGTATTGGAAGAAAATCAAAACTTGGTTGGAAGAAATCACCAAAGAGCAGATCGAATACAAACCAGAGTCCTTCCTACTAGGGATTTTTGATAAGCAAATTTCCAAAAAAACTAAATACATAACAATACACATTTTAACAGCGGCCAGATTAGCCTTCGCTCAACACTGGAAACAACATCAAATTCCATCAGAAGAAATGATTATTGAAAAAATCTCAAAATGCGCAGAAATGGATAAATTGACTTTGGCGCTAAAAAACAAAGACACTTCACTATACTATGATAGCTGGAATTGTTGGTATAATTGGATTGACCAAAGATAAATAATATATTATAAGGCATAAAAGAAAAGTATCAATACATAATAACGAGGTAACGATATAAGTTAAAAACAGGTGTGGTTATATGACACAAGTTAAGGTGATGAAAACAAAAGAAGATCTTGCAAACTGTTAAAATAAGAATACTTTTAATCCTGTAACCTCTTTCTTTCTTTCTTTTCTTAAAATTCTTTCCCTCTCTTCCTCTTCTCTCTTCTTTCTTTTCTTTCTTTCTTTCTTTTGCTTATTTGTGTATGTATTGTGACTGGTTTTAATTGTAAAAATTAATAAACTATATTTAAAAAAATAAATAAATAAAAATAAAATACATGGTAGTCGATCTTCGTAAAGAGGAAAGCCCAGTCAAAGCTAAAGCCGTACCAAGAGGAAACAGACCCAAGAGAAATGGTGGAGGCATTGCCTTGTACAATGCTCTCATGGCTTGAAATCTTATGCAACAAGATATTCACATTACAATTACAAACAATTTATATAGGAAGAAAAAATATTGATTTTTTTTTTCACAAGGATTCACAAAGAGCTTTCTAAAACACTGAAGAGAAAATAGAAGGATGGGCACATAACAGAAGAATGCAACGTAGTCTCAAAAAACTGTAGGAGCTGTGTTAGAAAGTCTAAAGTTCACAATGAACTAGAGCTTATAAGTGATACCAAAAATAGCATAAAGGTTTTTGTGCAGGAAAACTAAGAAGGGTGTATATTTTTTGTAAGAAGAAAGTGGTGAACTGATATAGTAGCTGGTGAGAAGGTAGAATTTTTTAACTCCTATTTTGCATCTGACTTTCTCAGAAGGGAAATGGAATCTTAAATGAGCATTGTTTTACCACAGGGACAAGAAGAGAACTATATCTTAAGATAGACATGAAGACAGTAAGAGAAAGAGCTTAACTAATTTAAATTAATTCAAGGCTTTAGGACTTGAATGATTTTGACGGAACAAATCCCACAGCACTGAAGGAACTAGCAGAGTGATTACAGAGCTGCTCGGGACATCTAGAAGTTCTCAGATGGCTGATGAGACTCTGGAGAGGTGTTCTGACCCAAACCTTATTACAAGGAAACAAACACGAAACAAAGCAAAACCTTTTAATGATTCTTTACGGATTCTGTTCCTTCATGGTTAAAAGGCTGTTTCAAACTAATTGTCTCTGATAAGAACGAGCCTTGCCAAGGTTGTGCAAAGCTGCCAAGAACACTAGATAAAGTTACTAAGAAATATTTCAAACACAAAGAGTCTCCAAACACTAACCAAGATATTCTGAACATCCACAAGGCTTGACTGCAAAAACTTCTTTGCTTCCTGCAAAGAACTCCGGTTTCTCAGCTGGCTTTTATTTCTTGAGGGAGGGGCCATTACCTTGCAGCCTTACTTCCGAGTCGCCCGTGCTGCTGCAACTGCTCTTTCCTTCGAGCAGTTGCTCTTTCCTGTGTGCACGTGAATTGGGCACAGGCTGCTCGGGGACCTCTTCATCACTGCTGCCAGCCTCCACAATCTCTGAAGGCAGCATTCCACTCCCTGATGGTCTGGGCCCCATCCCTGCATCACATGCAGGCCCCTCATCTGAGTCCTCTCTCCCCCAGACCTCAGCTGTCTGCGCCTGCTGCCAGCAAACCACAACAAGGGGAGAGAAGAATAGTCCCAACTTCAAGGAAGGTTGAGGAAAACTTGGTAAACTACAGACCTGTCAGTTTGCATATATTATTAAATGCCACATTTATGAGTATTTGAATAGGCATGCTACAACAGGAGCTAGCATGGTTTATCGCAAACAGATTGTGCCAGAGTAAACTTATCTATTTCTTTGATAAATTCCTTACTAGGAAATTAAACCCTGTATGGATTAAAAGATTAAGGCGTTTAAATTATCTGGGTGCGTTTAGTTTACAGAAGAGACAGCCTAGGGCATGTGTATGATATCTGAAGATTCATTACACAGAAAAGGGAAGGCACTTATTCACTATTGCCCCAGAGGGCAAGATTAGAACAACTGTATTAAAATTTCAGGAAGGTTCAAGATAAATATCCTGACTATAAGAATTGTCAACCAGATTTTTTTAAAAAAATCTTGCAACACTAACACTTCTGTTAGAGATGCTGTAGTGAATGCTGCACTGGGCAAGGAGTAGGACTAGATAATCTTTTAAGTACCTAATTCTTTTGTCCCCCAAAAGGTAATACTGTTAGGAAGGAAATTTAACAAATTCCTATGTCATATTCTTTGTGGCTGATTCCTGGCTCAAAACTCAGCATTCCTAGGCAGAGAAAACCCAGAGAGATGATTTAAAACTAACCAACGAAATGTCAAAAGTAATCTTCAAAAAGTCCTTAACAAAGCTGAATGCTGAAAAGGTTTGGCCAAATAGGCAGCCGCATTACTAATGTATCTAGTTTCTCTAGATATGTGGGCTCTGCTGAGTAAACTGTACTGGGCATCTCTAATGAAGAAGACCTGCTTACTAATTCTGATTGTAGCTCGCCTATAGGAAATCCTTTCAAGTGGCCAGAGCAGCAGCACCAATGTGCCCAGGAGCAGTAAAACAAAAACAAAAAAACAAAGCATTGTTATGCCAAAACAGTGTTGTGATTCAGATCCTGCCACTTTAATGTGTACATCACAAAGTTTCAAGTATGTAAGAATGAGGAGGAGCTTTCACTGCATTGGCACAATGCTGCTTTCATCATTTTGATAAAAGTGGAAGGTCAAGAAGACACATTTGCAAATGTCCTATTACTTATGCCACTGAATAATATAAATGGGCCAGTATTTAATCATACTGAAAAACAGAGTTTATTATAGGATTAAGCTATTTAATGGCTAATTCATGTTCTATTATTCATGTTTTTTCCCCAAGAATATCTTTAAATAGACTGTTTTTACATGTAGAAAAGGAGTCTGGAGACTCTAAATCTAACTTCAGATGCTTTGTGCCAAAAATAACCAACTCATCTGCTATTTTCTCTCTCTTTTTAGAGATATTTGCCAAAGCAGTAATTTTAGAAACTAGCAGCAGTTTTGGATGGATTAAGACTATCAGACTGGGCTGTAAAAATGCAGAAGACCATTGCATGTCTCTGTCTTTCTATTATTTGTTCAGATGTTTGCCAGTCTGGCAGTTCTAGCCAGGATGAATAAAATAGCACCTGAGTTCACAATTATCAAGTATTGACTTTTTAACCATGTTTAATTGAATAAGCAATAACTGGGTCCAGGAAGATTTTGCCTATACCTATAAAAGCTCCCTTCCTACAAGGCCTAAGCAACTTAGGATGTCTCTTTCTGCTTTAGTTCCTTAAAAAAAAAAAAGCAGTTTTACTTTCCAGAGATTTCTGTCATCAACACACTGAAAATCCAGGGTTTGATTGGAAATCCATGATTTGATTGCTGCAATTTACTTTCGTTCAGAGATTTCAAGTACACTTTACGTGGTCCATAATCAGCTTACCAGATGTGAAGAAGGAGAATTTGCCTGGATGTTAAAGGAACTGCTCTAGTCTACAGCCAACTTCCCTGCACAGGTGTCCAGTCTTCTACAATAGGCAAAACATCTAGCCCCCTTCTGCTTTTAATTCATGTTACACTTGTAACATGAAGACTGAACACACCTGTTTCCCATTTCTTAGACATTCATTTCCCTTGCATTGTTTAAAGTGAATTCAAAGACTGGAACTTTAATGTATCTGTCATGTGCAGAAAAAAAGGTACATTAAAAAAAAAATTCAGTTTAAATGCCTTGAATTGTTTCTTCCAGCTTAGGAAGGAAGACGTTTCAGATTGTATCTTTGTATGATAAAGTGTAACAATTTGGTCAATGCATCTTATTGCCTAGGGCTAAGAAAAATATACTTAGAATTGTTAAGTTATGGCAATTACAAGATAATGTAAAAATTCAGTTGGCAAAGAATGCAGCAGCTAAAGGAAATCATTACGTAATATAACATCCATATGTCAGGTATTGCACTGGCTATTGATATATTTCCAGGCCCAAATCAATGATAGTTCTGCAAGATTCAATGCCAAATTAATTTAAGCAACACCTCCTTCTAATTAGGTCTCCTGGGTGTACTCATCCAAGGTGAGGATGAGTGGGAGGACTGAGGGTTCCTCCCTCTAAAAGAGATGGAATGAGTTATTGCCTTAAGATTCCTGTGGTGGTTTGGATTTTGAAATAACCTGCCTTAGTGGTACATCAAGCACTGTCCTGGTTAATCTTTCACAGAACAGTTTTATACAGATTTTTGGTTCTTCTCATTTTTTTTTATATTGAGATAGGACTAGTTGTAGTAGCAATAGTAATAACACGTAGACTTAATATACCACCTCGTAGTGTTTTACAGCACTCTGTGGGTGGTTTACAATATTAGCATATTGCCCCTAATAATCTGGAACAATATATTGACATTATTTTACCAACCTCAGAAGAATAGAAGGCTGAGTCAACCTTGAGTCCTGTCAGGATCGAACTCCAGGCTGTGGGCAGAGTTAGCCTGTAGTATTGCATTCTAACCACTATGCTACCAGGGCTCCTTGGTGTAACATTTTGTATTTTATTTTATTGTACTGTAAACCTACGTAATCAAGAATCTTTTTAATGGGAGTAGCATACACATTTCTGTAAATAAGAAAAACAAACCTCTATTTTCCAAGATTCATACTTTGACATTTGCTTAGTTACAGTTGGCTTGATATATGCTATAGCTATCTTATGAACTATGTTATAATGATCTGTATTTCCATCATCTGTCACAGGCAGAAACTCTCTTATGCAAACACATTATCATTATCAAGCACTGCCTCATTATGCTTTCCTTTCTGAAGTGCATAATGGATGCTCCAGTCCATATATACAAGAGCTCCCCATTCAGGCAAGGTTCTGAAGTAACTGGAAAACAAATCTTTCTATGTCATAAAATAATTGGATTAGTTTTGATTTGCCAGATGTAGATACTTTATTATGGAATTTATCTTCTGCCTACTTGTTTGCTTGGTAGTTGTTCAGTCTCTAGTTTAACAATTTATTGTTTAATGTTTGCTTTAATAAAAAAAATAAGCACAAGAGATTGATATGTCCACAAACCTCACCATATTACAGTTGAAATATACTGCCACCTCAAGGTCATATATCCACCCAAATGCCAAATTGCTTTATTAAAAAGGAGCAGATTGGGGGCTTAATGAAATCCACAGATCCCTCTCTCTAGATTCTGTTTAGTTATAGCCGAGCCTGATAACATCTTAATACAGAGACCAAAGGTGCAGTCCGGAAGGATAACATGGTCACACTCCTTTTCTGCCCTTCTATTGAATGGGAATGAATTTTAGAGGCTTCACATCGACATTAAGCCAACACATTAGTGTATAGCTTTAGGGAAGATGTCTTCACTACTGGCCATGCTATCTGTTTGGATCCAATAAGTTATTTCACCTTAGTGTAAGTAATAGTGGATCGAAGAATTTGGATCCAATGAGTTATTTCACCTTAGTGTAAGAATCAGTAGATCCAAGAATCCACGTTAATAACAGAATGATTGTCAATCAAATAACACCATTCTGATTTGAAGGTAGTTACACACTTGTACACAGAGACCTGCAAACTGACCCTGATTGGTTAGAGTCTGAACGAAGTTTTGATGAGGCTTTCCAGAAAAGGTATTGGCGTGCTCATATTTATACCAACAACAAAGGCTAAATCCCAGCATTGCATTTTCTGGCTCAGAGATCAAAATGAAAAGTAAGTGCTTTTTGATCTCTGCTGAAAAGATTAATATAAATACAGAAGGATTAGTTTGCTGCAGAGCCGGAGATTAAGTTTGCAAACTTTTCCATTACTGGCTTTCACTACCAGATAAACCTTACAGGCTTCTAGAATATTCCTTTGCCAGGAACCGATTTCCTATTTGTCATAGCTTCCTATTTCATACCCTCTGTATTAAGAAAATAATCATATAATTAGATTGCCCTTCATTCTGTAATTACCTAAGCTCTTTTAATGCATAGGATTTTAGGCTCACTTTTTCAGCTAGTCTCACTCAATGCCCCCCCCCCCCTTTCTAGCAATTACTATAAGATCTAACTAAAAGGAAGATCTAACTTCCACAGAGGGATGTTTTTGGAGACGTTTTTGGCATGTTGGTTTGCAATCCTTCAATGAGCTAGCATACAATTATTCTAATCTGGGGAAAGCCAAATTTAACGTATGGGACAATATGTTCATCTAAACTTCTTGCAGCTCTATTCAAAGAACTAGAAAGAATGATGGCTGCTCAGTAGCAAAATGAACTAAACATCCAAATAAAACAAGAATTAAGCTCTGAAACATAGATTATATGTGAAATTAATAAATAAATCAGCACAGACTTGCACCCGTCCTTAGACTGACTTAGCGCATTAGAAATCTAGGGTTTCTTCACTGAAATAGCAAAGGCCACATCACTGGAAGACTTCAAATATGGGAACAACCAATCCAGTTCTGATAAAATTCTTGCATTGAAGTATGATATTTGCTGCTTCAAATATCTGTCCCAGAACAGATTGCATTTTCAATGGCAGGGAAGATGTTTTTTAATAGAAGAAATATAAAAAAGTAATTGCATTGCCCCACAGCAGCAAAGCAAAAATGATGTGAGTTCCAGAGTTCATGATTGTAACACTATTCTTCCTATGAATTCAAATAATCATGTTCCAGCAACTGGTCTTAAGAAAATGCAATATCTATTTATCTGCTTGTTTGTTTGTTTTAGTTGCCCATCATTGTTATGTGTTTAATTGTACATATAAAGAGAATATAATGCAATGCATATAATGAGGATATAAAAAGCTATAATCCATTAAAATAATCCAGTCCAGCATAAGAACTGAGAAATCACACAACAATTCCATAGGTACATGCAGATATATTAGGTTCCCAACATCCCAATCCTAGGATCTGAGGTCACAGTTTAATTTTAATAGCCTCCCAGTAGATTAGGAGGAACAGGACCATCCAAATATCAAGGGTGATGCTATTCCAGTAGGGTAGTACTGTGACTGACTGGGCATACCTCCTCAGTCCTACAAGTCATCAACGTTTGAAAGAGGGGATGTGGATTATGCCTACTCTATTGGACCTAGTGGTAGAAACCTTCAACAGTTAGATAATCTCACAATGATTTATTTATTTGTTTGTTTGTTTATTTATGGTATATCATACATGGATTAGCAAAACCCCCAGTGTAGCAAAGAGGAAAAAAGTTGCAGTCACATGATGACAACGTGACAACACGAGTTTGACACCCCTGATCTGACCATCTAGCCACTGAAGTACAGAATCATTTATATTTTTTAAAAAAAGAACAGATACTGGACCAGTACATGCCTTCAGCTTATAGCTGGTCACAATGTAACTCATGTCACATTGTGACCAGGTATAAGCTGAAGGCATGTATTGTTTGGCATGGGACCCCGCAGTCACACTGAGAGGAGGAAACTATACTCCATTTAAATAGAGAGTCCCAGCAGATGCTGTCTGAGGTGCGAATCCTACTCAGGATTCACAGGGATATGAAGCTAGTTCATCCCCTCAGATAGTATGACAGCATGAACTAAACAAACTAGCAACTGCTGGCAGTTCATAGACTTTTCTGGCTCTCAAAATACAGGGCAACAAAAATGAAAACAAATAATGATATCTAGGAATTATAGGACTGTCTTATACTACATGAACTTATCTGATTTTTTAAAAGATTCTCTGGCACATTTTCTATGTTATACATGAATTTGTATAGCTCTGTTAAGTCTTAAATCTCTATGATTTTATAAAACATATGCAATTTTTTACTCTGATATTCCCTATAACTTAAGAGCTCTTGTGTTTCCACAGCTAGTTTTGGCTGCTTTTTGTATCTTTTCTCAGTCCTGTAATATCATTTATGGCATATAATAATAGGAACATTTCATAATATTCTAGTGGTGATCACACTACACACTCCTATAAAATCTTTACTACCGTGGAAGTTTGATCTTCAGTTCTTTTTTTAAAAAAAAATTATTAAACCCCAGTGTAGAACAATGCTTTGTTGCTTCGTATTCTGTAGAAGTTCTGATTTCTTTGGCTTTTGTCATGCTTCTCTTTCTCGGGATTTGAGTTGCCTGTAAACATAGCTGATTGTCCTACCAGCACCTCAGCTTTGAGTCCTATGTTTTTCTGTATCAGTACATCAAAGGATCAGAAGGTACAAGGAGAAATTTTCACAGAGATGAAAACAATGAGCCAGACCTTGGAAAGTCACTCTCAAAGCAACCATTACATGCAAAACAAGCAAGCAAAAAGCACATCATATGTAGAGTTGGAACAACATTCCTTCATACAGTGGTGCATTCAAGCGGCTGTTACTCTTTGATACAGATAAGATGTAGGCCAGCCCATTTCATTTAGAAATCAATATCTGTATGAGCTTGGCTACATCACTCATTCTGCAGATGTCACTGACACTCTGAAATACCTTTAATGTGCAGCTGATATGCACATCTGCACTGGCAGCTGCTTTAAGTCACTTCAGGCAGTGTTTGTTGCTATCCTGTGTCCAATTACTGGGGAGGAAGTTTTATTGAAATCATGGAATGTGTTTCTGAGCAATCATTTACCAGATTCAATCATTTACATGATTTGTAGTCTGAATCCAGCCTTCCTTAGAGGAAAAAAAAAGCCCAATATGTCCATATATAGAATATATGCCTAATAGAAACAGCTCTGAAAAGAGTAGTTATATACTGCAAGCTAAATGAGATATCAGACAAACAGTTTTAGGCCAAGTTCTCTACTAAGTCATGGGTTATTTTATCCTGTTTATGGAATGACTCACATTGGTTATAGCAACACAAGTTAAGCACAAACTACACCAACTACAGGATGGTTTAGTGTTTTGTATGAATCAAGCCATTTTGTAGTTGTGGCCCTTATTTTGATAAACAATGCATGAGATGGTAAAACTGTTCCAGATTACCCTGCACTTCAAAAAAAAAAATGCCTGGTTTTCTCATAACTGAATTTGCCTTACATAATAAATAACAAAACTAACAGGTCAGGTGAAAAGTTTAGATTGGAACCTTTTTCTCTGACGGCTTTTTACATCCAGGGAATTTGTTATTATTTATTGTTATTTATGTGGAGAGTTGTTACATGATATCCTTCAACAGGAAGAAATGTACCTTATGACATTTAGGGACCAAAGAAAATAAGACCCACTTGATATCTCTTTGAGGGAGTCCTGACAAGAAGCACACACCATGAGTACTATCCTTACTATAAGATTAAAGTAACAACATCTAGCAAGTCTGAAACTTCCTTTTCTTCCCTTTCCTTCCCTAAAACTAGTCTGAGACTTTTCCCATGTTTCTTTTTCCTTGTCCTTCAATGGGCTGAGATACTTTTTACATGATGGGTTGTCTAGCTTATGAGTCTTCCTCCTTGTCCTGAGGTCATTCCCACATACCATTGTATACATATAGAATTAATTCATGATTTGGAAGCAATACTTGGACATGAACACAAGCCAGCAGTATGAAATAGCTACTAGAAAGGTTAGCAAACTTCTAAACTGTGTTATTCTCCTCTACTCTTCTATTTGCATCCATGAGACCATTCTTGATATACTGTATGCTTCTAGGTACATATTTCCAAAGGATCCTGGCAGGTTAAAACATCATCCTTTGTCAGAGGATGATGACAAAGGTGATACACGGACTTTAGGGTATGTGATTTTGTGAAATTTCAGATATTCAGTTTGGAAAAAAGAAAGCTATGGGAAGATGCTGTCACATGACAGCAATGTTCAAGTACATAAAAGTGTGTCATAGGAAAATGGTCAGGAACTATTTTCCATTCCCACAGAAACTAGGACCACTTAATGGATATAATTTTGTTCTGTCCCACCTGTATCCACAGGTGAGAATCTCAAGTTACAGAGTTCAAATACTTTACGCAAACAAAACCAGAGACAGAAGATTCAATTGCTCTGTTATCACGGTCCTTTGGCAATCCTCCTAGAATCTGTCTGGCAATTCTGTATAGTTCGTAAATCACAATGCTGTAGTCAGACGCACTTCTTTCCAAGGCAAAATCCACTTTGTTTCCAGCAAAGATTACAAACTCGTACGCTCCCTTATATCCTCTGAGAGAGGGCGTGTCAGTCTCATTAATTAATCCTTTGCTGGTCGTCTCTTTTCTAATTGAGATTGATGTCTCAATCTTCTCCTAGTTCTGACATCCAGCCAGCATCTGGCAGTTTTATCACTGCTTGAAGCCTCTGACACACTTTCCTGATTAACAGTTAACACCTGAGGTGCAATCAGAGAAGCAGATTCAGGGGAGGGAGTGGACTCTGAAACCTCCAATGAATCAGGCTCATATCTCAGATCCAACTCCTCTCCCTCTACTTGACCTCCCTCTAAGTCACTTAATAATGCAGGCTCGAATCTCAGTGCCAGATCTTCTTCATCGCTCGAACCCACATCTGCTGACTGATCAGGTTCAAATCTCGGAGTCACAACACAATTTGCTGCTGTGTTTGAGTGTAAGTAAAACTTGCTGATGTAAAAACTGTATGCTGACTATTAGAATTCTCACCTGCATGAAATAGTGCTGTTAAAGGTTACATTGGCTACCTAAATTTGAGAAATAGGTCACAGTGAAATAGGACAATACCTATTCCTCATGTAAGTAACCCAACCAATTGGAAAAAAAATGGAAATAATTAACTGTTTACTGCTCCAAACTTTTCCCCTCTTCTGTTGCAGGGTCTTTGTTGATCCCTAGATTGAAAACTGTTGTTCAGAGAATTGCTTCCTTTCCTTAATAAATCACCATTAATACAGTTGACACTATATAAATAAGAGAAAGGACAGTCACTTAAAGCCAGTGAAATGACAGCATATTCTTTTAGCCAATTTAAGGAGCTGAAAATTTGCTTGCTTTAGACCTCCTAAATATTGTTTGCTTGTTTCATTAGCAGGTTTTGGAGTGGATTATAGCTGGTGTGCTGGAAAATGAAATAACAAGTTTGGAATGATGTGAGCACTAAGGAAATAAAAGCAATGAATAATAAGTTTTGTCTCTAGGAATATCATCCTGGTAAAGAAGAAAACAAATTGATCAGTGAAATAGTGGCTGCAGGAAGTTTGCTTTTCCCATTCCAGCTAGTTAAAATATTTAGCTTCAACTGATATTTCCTCTAGAAATGGATTTATTCAACAGCCATAGCAACATGGAGCAATCTTTTCTATTCAAGCAGGGACACAAGAAAGCAAGATCCATAAATAGTGCCTCAATGCAGAGAAGTAGAGCATTCAAACTCAACAACATTAAAATTTTGTATGAGGGACCTTTTAATTTGACCACAGAAGATTAGCTGCTTCATTGGATTTTGACTTTTTCTGCAAGTGTACATGCAGAAGATATGCCACCAAAGCAAAGCAGTGTCATCCATGCTTTCAACATGAGGAGTAAATGGTGGAATGCCTCATTATTTTCCAAACATCACCTCAGACTGGACTGCTTCAACATTTGGACCCCAGATGTGTCCACAAAGCAAAGTTGCACCTTATCACACGTCATCATATATATATGATGAATTTTCTTGACAAAAGAAAGGATGATCTTTAAAAAGTACAATGAGTTTCCTGAATGTTGATATACTGATGAAAAAGTTTATGATAAATCGGAGGTCTCCATACTTGGCAACTTTAAGATTTATGGGCTTCAATTCTCAGAATTCTCCAGCCATAATAGGTTCTATGTACGGCGTATGTTCACATGCTTTCTAAGTGTTGTGTAATGGACTTTAAAAAGAATGCATTGTACCTGGATTTCCTGTAAACCCCACATTCCACTCAAAATGAACTATTGATGCCTGAACAATTTTTCTACATAGATCAATTAAATTAAAATCAAATGAGCAATATATTT
Source organism: Pseudonaja textilis (assembly GCF_900518735.1). The sequence continues at coordinate 14,074,189 of NW_020769309.1, forward strand.
AAAAGTGTGTTTACTGTGTAGATTTAAAAAAAAATAACTATAACATAGTTTAATTAATAACTTGATGTTCATTCCATTTCCCAGTTTTAAATCACGTAATTGTTCAGTGTGTTTGTGGTGACCCGGGGCGTGGCACAAAGGCAACACAGTCAGATAATCGATAAGAGAACCTTTACTATCTCCAACTTTGCTCCCCAATGTCCAGGTTACCTTCTGGCTGGAGAAAAACTCTCCCAGGAATAGCCTTTGACTGCAGAAAATTAAGTCCAAAACATGGTCAACAGAAACTGTAACTTAAAGTCCAAACAAGCCAAACTTAAGTAATTAATTTGGCAGGGCAGGAGCAAGAATTTCAGACTTGAAGGCACAGCAAAACTCACATGGTTGGAAGATGCCAAGAACACATATAAGCCATGACAACACAAGATAAAGTCATGGTTGCTCCCAGCAGCCTTCCACACACAGCCTGCCTTTCTTATAAACTGTCTTCCTAGCTGTGGCTAATGAAGGGAATCAGGGCCCTTTCCTCCCCCATAAGCCACACAACCCATGTTGCTCTCCTCTCCGTTCCTCCCTGCATGCCCTAGGATGAAGAGGGGGTGGGCCTGGTTCTTCCTCTGAACTCTGTTTCTCTTGTTCTATCTCTCTCTGCTCTGCCCAGCCAGACTTTGCTCTTCCCCAGCCTCCTCCACAGCCAATGGAGCCACACTCCCACTCCCTGTCAGCTGTCTGGCTTCTTCCTCGAATTCAGACTCTGACAGGGGCATTACAATATTTGTTTTAGCAAAGTTCTTTGTTCTTTTTCAAACGGCAAACATCATTTGGATGACCTGTTCTTCAATTTTAAATTCTGCAGAAGTAACCTAATCCTGTTTTTATTCATATATGTGAATTTATCTTTATTATTAATGATCTGAATAGAACTTTGAGAAAGTTAATCTGATTTGCAGACTGATTTTTTTTCAAGTTCTGTACAATTTGCCAACAAGGTTTATGATTAAAAATGAATAATGGGTTGCAGACTTAGATTCCAAATTCCAGAGTTCAGCTGAAAAAGAAGCAAAAAAAGATGAGAATAAAACCACCACAGACGTTAAAATAAAAGTTAAATCGCATGTGGAATAGAAAACACAGATGGAAAAAAACCAGGGCTAGGTTGGATAATAAATAACACCATCAGCAAATTTATTTTAGGATAAATCATTAGAAATTTAGGAAGCAAAATATAAGGTAAGTGTTATCCATGGGCCAAAAATAATCTCTAAATCTTTTTTTTCCAAGTACCACAAAATTATGCTGTTGAAATTCCATGTCCGATCATCAAATCTTGCAAAAGTAATTTTCTGCTTGTTTCTGGGGAAAAAACCTTTCAGATAGGTTTTGCCTCTGTAAATCAGCAAAAGGCCCTTCTTTAAAATCATCCAAAATATGAAAAACAGTCATTTTTCTGTTAAAATGATATGCCATATCCTGTGGCCCTTAATTACCAAAAACATTACAAGAAACCAAACAAAAAAGCCCAGATTCAGGTTACAAATTTTTTTTCACCCAATATAAAGCAAACAGAGTTGTGTAAGTGAATATTAGAATGTTTTGCATGCATACAACTATTTGAATCAATGACACACACTGGCAATGAATATATCATAGTTGCCTTCCAGTAGGGTCTTAATAAAACATATTTTAATGCAGGCAGGATCATGCTATGTAATAAAGAACTTGATCTAGCAACTCCCTCAATGATCTTATGAATCTATGCTCAAGAAAATGTAGCTGCTAATCCTGCTATAATGAAAACAAATCAGCTTCACTGATTTTTCTCTTCTGAGTAGCAAATTTCTGAAGATTCATTTTGATTTTTCATATTCTTAATAGATAACATACACTATTTCCACATTCAGAAAATACTTGTTCCAGCATACTTCAGAGTTTATAAACTCTGCAATGAAATGAAAGGAAAGGAACATGACACTAAACCAAAAAAAAAAAGGTTTGAATTTATTAATTGAGGAGGAGGCACTGAAGCAAAGGTTCTTTTTATTACCACAACTCATAAAATACTGAAAAGGACCCTTTTCATTTTCTATGAATTTAGCTTAATGGATTAGTTGCACTTCAGTGAGACTTTCCTGACTTTTAAAAAAAGCATTTAAAATGACCTTACTTTCCATTTATCACATTCAGTCACAATTAGATAACTCTGAGAAAGTGTTCAACATTAGCCTTGCTGCTTTGATTTCAGAACTTTATTCAGCTTCTCTAGGATTTCACTCTAATCACAGGTAATCCACCAGGTGAAAGTCTTCACAGGGTGAGGATTCATCATTGTGCTGATGACATTCATTTTTACACTTCCCTGCTGGGCTATACAAGTGATGCTCCTGAAATGCTTCCTTAGTGTCTTGAGGTATGCAGGTCTTGTATGGTGAGGAACCAGCTTTGTCTTAACTTTTACAAGACTGACTGGCTATGAGGTGTAAGGTCATCTGTATCTGGTGATTTTCCATAGTCTAGTCCAGGGGTCACCAACCTTGGCAACTTTAAGATTTGTGGACTTCAACTCCTAGAGTTCCTCAGCCAGCAAAGCAAAGCTGGCTGACGAACTCTAGGAGTTGAAGTCCACAAATCTTAAAGTTGTCAAGGTTGGAAACCCCTGGTTTAGTCAACCAGATAGAGCTTGTTATGCAATCTGGGAGGTCTTTCTGGACTGGAGCCATGAGATTCTTCTGTTTCTGGCCAGGAAGGTCTTTGCACAAAAAGATTTTGTGGGTCAGTTGTTCCTGGTCCTAGATTAGGAGATACTGCTGTTGGTCACTCATGCATTAGTCATTCCAATTCAACTATTATAATGCACTCTACACGGGAATATCCTTGAAAAGCATTTGGAAGCTTCATCTGGCTGATTTTACTTTCTGTTATTGTTTTAATGTTTATCCTAATGATTTTTATTTCGTATTTTGTACAGTGTTTTTTGCAAAATGTCCTTGTCTGGGTTTTATTAATTGTTTTAATTTATTGCTTTAACAGTAAATATGTTTTTTTTTTAATTGAAACTGCTGTGGCAGAACTTTTAATAGGAAATAGAGTATCATAAATATGTTTCAAATCAAGTTTCTGTAATGTGAGTAAGGCAGCCTTTTTCTGCTGCCCTGAATTCTCTAGCACTTTACATGTCTACCATATAAGGTTTTCACTATAGTTCTGAGCCTGAGGTGTCAGTGGATAATACAAGGAAACCAATCTGTCATTCCAGGCAACAAATGTTTAAACATTTATTTTTTAACTTTTTAATGCTTTTTGAATGCATATGTCCTCTCTTGCTTCCTGAAACAGCAATTTGGGATGTTGGATTCAGCAGTCAAATATCAAGCATCAAGTTGTGTGTAAAATTCATTTCAATTTTCCCCTTTTCATGAACTGCTCAGACAAATCCTTATCAGAGAAAGAAGTGAAAGGAAAATTGAATGAGGAAAGCAGGAGAAAACATTCCACCTATATTCTTAGACCTGGTACAAGATAGAACCATTTCTTTTTATTTGTTTTTTGAAGCATCTCCTGATGAAGAGCCCCATTGTTTCCAAACCCAAAAGAATACTTAAATAATCAGCATTATATAGGATAAAATAGTGCAAAATTAAAAACACTATAAAGCCTGGCTTAGCTTATTGAAAGTAAAGATGTTGCAAATAAACACTTAGCTGAGAGTAATATGATTGTGGTGGTGTAAATATATAATAAATACATTCCTTCTAAGAAGAACTCATGAGAAGCAAGGAAATCTCAGCTGAAATGGAGTCTTCTGTACCTTTGAGCAGAAGGCAGTCAAGAAAGGAAGCACAATGATTATGGGTTTGTCCTGTAACTGGGGATCTGAACTCTGATTGTGTCATCTGGCAGGGCCCAGAAGGAGAGACTTTTGTTTCATGGTGCCCACTCACTGGATTGTCATAATCCTGGAGGTCAGATTGGCTCTGACCCTGTCAACTTCCATACAAGATCTTAAAGGTTCTGCCTCTGGGGCTGAAGGTGATCAGGAGATGAGGTTCAGGCCATGTGTTAGCTGTAGTAATTGTTATGGGTAAATCTGTTTTTACCTCAGCTTCTGTTTTATGTGTTTTGGTGTTTTGTTTTGTTTTGTTTTTATCTTTGATTGTTTTTATAATGTTCAACATTGTTAGCCTCCCAGAGTCATTAATTTGAGATGAATTGACCATATTAAATAAATAAAAAAATGTTGAGTTGATGTGATGATGATGATGCTTACTCTTCTGGACATGATACTGTTTATGCTTTTGGAACCTGACTGAATAGTAACCATCCTTGCAGTTTTTGGATTTATGAACTTGGTTTGCTAAACTAAATTGTATACTTCCTTGCAGGGCAGCTTTCTCTGTTAGCTGTAATTTGCATCATTCCTTGCCAGCTTTGAAGATGGTGACAACTTCTCCCCTGAATATTTTTCTTCTACACTTCACCTGCTTTCCAGATAGACCACAGATAGCTTGAAGAACTATGATTGTGATAACATATCTTTAACAGCTGATTTCAACTCCCATAAAGTGTTCCTTCAGATGAAAAAGCATGAAGGCTCCTTATGATATATTTGTAGAGGTGGATTGCCTAGTGTCCCTCCATTTCTTATTACCATGACATCCTATAATGATCTTGCAGTGTCAGAGTGAAATCCATTTTTGGAAAGCCAGAACCTCTTAACAGCTCCCTGAAACTGATTACCAATCATTGTCAGTAGTTCATATACAAAGAACTGAGATTGAGTTACCCCCTGATAAGTTTCACTTCTACAAATTCCACCTCAGTGTATACTTCTATGTGAACATAAATAAGTTACCTAAGAAGACAAAGGAGTGAAAGAAGCACAGTAGAGCTGAAGAGCTTGAAGTAAGTAAAAAATTAGCAAGAAACTTCTTTGCTGAATGTCAGCCTTGCTCTGAGACCTTTGTTTCTTTGTATTTTGCATTTCTTGCAAAAAGAAAATTGTTAATAATGGCCTGCGGTTTGTCCTTCATGTGTGCCTTCCATAAATAAGCATGATTACCTGGAAACAGGCCTTTGCTCAAGAATAAATAAGACAGGTGACAACTTTCACTATGGAAGTGAAAGCTCCAGGGAGTGAATCGTCTGACTAGTCTACCCACAGCTTAAATAAGCAATTTAAATTTCTGCATTATGCAATGAAACTCTAACAGTTCTAGAAGACTTTCACACAGATCTTAACACAGAGATCTTTCACACAGATCTTAACATATTTCATAACTTGTTACCCCCCCAAAATCCCCACCTTAAATTCAAGGGCTTTAGAACTTTACTGAGGGACTTGAGATACTTAAAAGATGCTGCTAGGTAACCTTTGTCATCTTGAATTTTGGGCTGAAATTGATGGAAGATGGATTGTTGGATGAAGTGCATCTGCCTTAACCAAAGTTTCATAGCCAAGGAAACAGGGATGTAGAAAAGTATTCACAGATAAAGTTTCAAATTATAGTCTACATATTAATAGCAAGCTTCAAGATTGTGTGTTTCTGTGATTCATTGATTTGATGTGAAAGTTATTTCATAGATTTGAACCTAATCATCAAGGCAATATAAGGCACTGAACTGAATCACCTACCTCTGAATTAAATAAAATATTTGACTTTGCCAAGTATATTAAAAAAGAATTAAATCATTCTTTAAAAAATCCATATCAAATTCATTTTTTAAAATGAATTTTCAAATCACTTCAGAAATATCAACAGATCAGGACTGATTCACATACTCATACAAAGCTTATATTCTTGCATAGAAATCTTGTGCCAAAACAAGAGCTTATGCTGGATTTTGTATTTTACTCAAATCTGGAAACAATGGTGGTACCTCTAGAAAGCCATATGGTTTTAACGATTGGTTTGTCTTTCTCAATTTCCACCCCATCTTCCAAAATTCAGGAGGAAGATGGAATTTTTTTTCTCTTTGTGTTAGGCTGCAATGTGTAAATTCAGAGTGCCTCTGAAACACAAGATGGAAAAAAAGATGAAAATCTGACAAATCACCATGGTGAATATGTGGGCATCTATTTATTTTTAGATTTACAACCTGTCTTCCAGCTCTTACAGTTTTCTTCACTATTTATGAAATAGGCTAGGCTGAGAACAGTAACTGAACCAATATCATATAGTGGGCTTTATAGCTGAGAATGGATTTGGGCCTGTTTTCTCCAATTCAAGACCTTGTGTGCTAAACTACCACATTACTATTAACCAGACCATTGCTCTTGAGCTGGATAACCTGGCATCTGGCCCTAAAGGCAATCCATAATCTTTTCAAGTAGAGCATCTTATGGTATATGAATCTTATTCTGGTTTAACATAAAGATGACAGCATCTCATTAAGATTGCTAAGCTTGGACATAAATCTCCTACTACTAGATACTGTGGGACGATGTTTTAAACAACAAAATGTATTTGGCCTCTAATAAACATATTGGCCTTTTTGTGATTTCATAGTCATTTCACTGCAAGGGGATCAATCAGCTGTGACTCTAGAAAATTATAATTTAAATATAGTACAAATGCAATATCTAAATTAGCAATGGATTTATGACAGCAGAAACAATTTAAACTTGCTTTCAGATGTGAAGAGTATCAGCCATGAATATTCTACCTACAGCATTTCTGTAGGCTAGATATCACAGTAAAAAGGGAAAAAAGTGGGGAAAGAATTTATTCCATCCTCTTGGGTCTCTGTTAGGAAGAACAAGACAATAAGCAAAGGCAATTTGAATGAATTTGATAGCAAATCAGATAATAGCAAAGGCTATAATACTAACTTTCTAATACAAGAGGTGGTAGCAAACCAGTCTTTGGATCTTAAGGATAGTCTAAACTAATACAAAAGTCTGCCAAATAGAAAAATATCCTAATTTCAGTCATATAAACTGTCAGCTTTTCAAAACTGTTGCTAATTTCATTTTGCATTTAAAAAAAAAAGGCAGAACGTCCCCAAAGACAAAACTTGTCAGGGAAATGATGTACCATCTGTGAATTGTGTACAAAGCGATCAAAAGAAGCAATGGAAAAGAGAATCCAAAAATATTGATGAGAAAAAACACTCTTATTTGTATTACTCCCCCAACATGCTTTATCGTATTTGCCTCTACAACACCAAGGTCAGGATGGAATAATTTTCAGGGAAACATATAAATAGTTTGATGTATCATCTTCAGAAATGCATCTGAAGAAAGCCAGTAGCTTAGCCTGCATTATTATTCTATTCGGCATTGGGTCTAATGGATAATCCTGTCATGTACAAGACATGCAGATTGTCTACACAAATAAGACTCTTTGTTTACACCAACATTTGTTGATCAGGCAGTATCAGAGGTATTATAGAGACACATGTGGGGCACTGATCATCTGCTTTGCTGCTCAGAGCCTGAATTCTTTCAGTTCAGCTTGTCATGTTCTAAAATATCATGACTTTATACATGAAAGACTGTAGGTTAAAAGGCAAAGTCTGCCTCAAATCATACAGAATTCCTGGTGACTTGATAAACAAATGGACATAGTTTTAAAGGGGGGGTTGCATTGGTAAAGAATGGATTTTCCTTTTTCTTCCTGGGATTTATTATTTATTTATTTTATTACCTAGATTAGCCACCCTGCTATTTCTTATTAGTCTCCCACCGAATTACTAACCAGGTCAACTTTGGTTGTCTTTTTTTAGATCAGCTAAAGTTGATTAAGTACTATTCCAGTTACAGGCAGTTCTCAGCTGACAACCATTCATTTAGTGACTTTTCAAAGTTACAATGGCAACTCAAAAAAGTGACTTGTAACTGTTTCTCATACTTACGACTGTTATAGCAGCCCTACATCATGTAATCAAAATTTGGGCATTTGCAACTAGCATGTATTTATGAGCTGAAGAAACTTCTTGGATGAGAAGTGAAACGTCTTCAAAGAAAAACCGGAAGATCCAGTTGCCTCTTGAAAAAGTACTTTTGGGATAACCATGACTGGATGACTGAGAATCACCATAGACATGTATTTATGATAGTTGCAGCCTGGGGTCACATGATCACCATTTGAGATCTTCCCAGCTGCTCTGATAAACAAAGTCAATGGGGGAAGCCAGTTCACTTAATAATCACATGAATCATTTAACTACAGTGATTTAGTTAACAACCATGGCAAAAGGGTCATAAAATTGATGGCAACTGCCTTGCAAAGAAATCGAAGTTCTAATTTCAATGGTGGTTGTAACTTGAGAACTACTTGTATTCAATTTTTGAAAAAATGCTAAGATAAAAACTTAAAATAAGAAAGCCATGGAAGGTTTCATGCAATAAGAAGTCCAATGTACACAAGGTTCTCAGTTCAGTAGAATGGTGTTGAGAAACAATAGGAAGATTGGATGTGGTTGACATTAAAAAAAAGGCTTAGGCTCTCTAAAAAACCATACACTTTTAAGATCTCTCTAGGCCTTAAAATCAAAAGATTTCCTTAATTCAGCTCTTTATTCAATAGAGGCTGCATCTAGTTGGGATATAAGGGAGGAACTTCTGAGTTATTCCTTTTGATCTTTGGAATTCTCTACCAGTGGAGATCTCATGAAATTTTTCACACTTATTTTTACGTCAGCATGCAAAAGGATTGCTTATGGAGTCCTCCATAAATTGTGTAAATGGTTTTGACTGAAAGTGTGGAAAATATAGGACATTTTTGTTTATTATAAGGTATTCTTTACTTATATTAAAATATGTTGTTTTTTTGTAGAATATCATTAATTGGAAGAAAAGTGGAATGTCAATATATTAGAAAAAGAAGCTTCTATTCCTTAAATAACATTTGCCTACTACCTTATTTTTTTAAAGTTCCAGTCACAGGAGAGAATTAAATGTTTTCTGGCACATACAAAACATTTAGGAAGCTTTATAGGTATGGCTGATACTCCATACACAGCAATTTTCCATTCACAAATTTCCCCTGTTGACTGCAAATGTTCTTAAGCAGACATGTCAATCTGGAAAATGTTCCCTAAAGATATAAACATTGTGAAAATGACTAGGTTAAAGTGTGGAGATTCTTGGAGGCAGACAATTGCTTTCCCAGATACTTACTGAAAGTAGCGTAGTGGTTTTATAGCCTGGTCTCCTTGTCATTGTTGAATACTCTACACCTGGATAGACTGGATAAGGTCCTTCTGATGAAATCTGATGTCTTTCTAAGCAGCTCAAAGAAAAGAGAATGCTTCCAGAGAAATAAGAAGTTCATTTTTCCTATTTTTCAGGCAACTGACAGTTTGGGAAGAAAGTAGGGTTAGGTGTGTGAGGAATTAACACTGATGGTCATGGACTGCTGTTATCTGTTTCAACTTATCCTGCAGTGGGGATTGAGGGAATTCATTCCAGCTTTGTAAAAAGAAACTCGGCCTAAGCTGGCAGAAGCTGAAGAAAACAGCTGCAGAATTCCAGCTGACACATTTAGCAGAAATAGTCTGTTTCCTGAGTGACATGTTATTACAGGATTCCCGGAGCTCTGAAAACCAGGAGTGGGAGGTCACGGGAGCTATTTTACTTGGAAGCAATTGCTGAGGGGGTGATGACATTCTGAATGAATTTAGTCTATAAGAAATGGAGCTGATATGGTTAATACAATTCCATTGCAAGTTATAGATTTGGCTGAGAAGTAATTTGGTTATATATGGAGGGGAGTGCATTTTGATCTGTAGCTGCAATCTTGGTTCTAAATCCAAATGAAGGAATAATGGATTTATTATTTTGTTACTGGAGATTGTATTAAGGACATTGATGGTCACAATTCAACCAACTGAAACTAGAAACTTCAAAAAAAGTAAAGAAGGGTGGATTGTGTAAAAACCAGAAGTGTTGATCATTTGTCTTTTATCTGATCATATGTTATTCATTTATATGCCACCCAACTTCCAATGACTTTGGTGTTTCACACATGAAAAAGCATTACAAGCATTTATTGCTTTTTACATAAATAGAAGAGCTGTGGTGGTGGTGTGGTTAGAGAAGGTAGTATTGGAGGCTAACTCTGCCAACTGCCAGCAGTTCAATTCTCACTGGCTCAAGATTCACTCAGCCTTCCATCCTTCCAAGGTCAATAAAATGAGGACCCAGACTGTTGCGGGAAATCTGCAAACCACTTAAAGAAGGCTGTAAAACTCGGTGAAGTATATACATCTTAGTGTTAAACAAGCCAACAAACTGGGATGAAAAATAAATAAATTCAGAGTAAATGGAAATATTCTGACAAATTATGTAGGTTCTTCTCAATTATATATTAGCAGCATTAGGACCATGAAGCAAAGGACAGGCATTTATGAAAGCTTGCTACTATTCCTTAATTCAGGAAGTTTTTTGTATAATTATTTTCATTTTTAAAAGAAAATACCCAGAGTTCAGTATGTGGCATTTTTTTATTCCTTCTAGTTCTGTTCCCCTTGAAGGGCCCATTAAACAGCATTCATGGCATGTGCCCCATCACATCCCAAGTAAACCTGAACACTAATGCTTATATAGATAATATAACCCATGTTTGTTTTGTTGTTGCTCAATGCTTGACTAGTGCAAATGTAAAAATAATCTAGGAAGGCAGAGGAAGAAATAATAAAGGCATCCATCAGGATCAGCTTAAAAGCTTAGAAAAAAGAGATGAGTAGCACTGCTGTTGAAATAAAATTCCTCATTGTTTTGTCTGGTGTGAAATACAACAGCAAAGCTGTCCTGGTAATCCAGATATGCATATAACCAACATCATTCTCAGAGTTGCCTGTTGGCTCAAGGCAAAAAAAAAACAAATAGGGAATTGACTGGAGGACTTCAGCCTGCTTATATGGTAAGCTAAGCAGTGTTTTTTTAAAAACAATAACAATAAAAATACTTTAGCATCTGACTAATTTTTGATGGTTTTGTTTCACATGAATCCTAGTCTTTGTTTTTTCAGGGTGCATGCTGAAGTCAAGGACATGTTTTCTCATCCTTCTTTGTTATTTTCCAGGTGGCTTTTTCTTATAACCTTCTGCTGTTTCCCTTAGGGAGAGTCTTCAGCTCAAGTCCCGGAATCAGATCTGTGTGGAGGTGGTTGCCAAATGCAAATCTCAGCTGTTTGAGAAAGTTTTGCTGATATAGCTACCATTTTTTTAAAAAAAGGTTTTCAGTTCATATAAATTGTTGAAATGAAATGTGTTAATCAACTATGACAGCCTTTATTAGCGCATCACTTCTCCTCTGTAGTTTGGATGTAACACACCCTGTTATTTTTGTTCCTAGATTAGATTGATCTGACCTATTGCCTGTGGCTCTTTTGTGAGTTGTCTGTGAACTCTTAACCTGAACATATTATGATCTGTTTTAAGACAGGGGGGGAAAAGCCAAAAAGAGTGGTATTCAAATGGATCAGCAGCACTAGGCTTGAAACAAAAAAAGATATAAATTCCAGAATACTTTGCTTTACGTTTGCAAAAATTGGATGACATTTGAAAGCTCTTGGGGCCATAGATCTCTTTGAGATTGGTTAAGCACCTGACATCTTTAAATATACCTCTGGAGAGACAACATTAAATTAGTCTTGTTCCTACTCCATCCATCTCAGTTAGTTGGGAATTTTCCATACCACAAAGCTACAAATCTAATCAAGCAAATAAGCAATTAATAAATTTTGTGGCTGGTATTCCAAGCAAGTGTTTTTACTACCTGCAATGTTTGCTTTGTTCAAGGATTAACTTCACCTTCCTATCAGCCCCAATTATTTCTATGTTAGCTATATGCAGTTGAAATTGCTACAGAAGCTAGATTTTTTAAATTTCCTTTTTAAAGAACAAACCTTGCAGTTCTGGAGAGCAGGGGTCGCCAACCTTTTGGACCCCAGGACCACCAAACTCATCATTTTAAATCCCGTGGACAAGACACCCTGGGAAAATCCACAAAAAGAGTCTGCAGGAAAATTCCCCAAAATTACCATCTCCAGCTCCATTTTCAGGAGGACAGAGAGAGAGAGAGAGAGAGAGAGAGAGAAAGAGAGAGAGAGAGAAAGACTTTTGGCTTCATGCAAGGAAAGCAGCAGAAGCAGCAGAAGTCTTTCTTTCTGTCCCCCAAACTTCACCAGAAATGAGTCTTTGCGAGACTTGTTGCTCCGGCACAGCCTCTTGGAGCAGTTCCCAAAGACTCATTTCTGACAGAGTTTGGGGGAAAGAAAGGAAGACTTTTGCTGCTTTCCTTGTGGGCAGCCAAAAGCAGAAGAGGAAAGAAGCAGTCCAGTGGCCAGGCAAGGCAAGTGGGGCAAGTTCCCCCCTTCCCCCCTTTCCCCCCTCCCCTCACTACCTGTTGTGCGCAATGCAAGCGATGCAAGCCTTGTGTTCCTACAAGCCATGTGGACGGTGCAACCTTGTGTTCCCGCGCAGCCTGGATTAATTGCTTTGGGGGTAACTTTTCTCTGCGGATCACCAAAATATTCTCATGGACCACCAGTAGACCCCATCCCACTGGTTGGCGACCACTGCTGTAGAGCATGTACCTTTTCTCCATTTCGGGAAGTATTTTCCTTACCCTATCAGCCAGCACCTAAGCCTAATCTTCTGGGATAAATGGTTTGATGGCTTTTTAGCTTCCTCTCCTGAGAAGGGTCAGGAGCTTTTGGGAAATATCCAGACCAATACATGCAACATGGAATTAGCATACTGGGTGGCAAGTAATTTATACCAGTTATTTTCTGAATTGAATGACTAGAGCCAGGATATTCATTCATTCAATCAATCAATACAATTATCTTGTTTATTGAGGGCGCATGGAGGGAAAGGTAGCTAACAAACCCCTTCCCCCAACAGTTGATTATAAGTATTTGGCTAGCCTGAGAATCTAAACTGGGGGGGGGGGGGAATAAATGAAAGATGCCTTAAACTCAAATGAAGATTAATTAACAGCACTCTGCAGTCATAATTTTTAAAGCTTGTGGCATGTTCATATTCCTACTTGAAAATGACCTGACCTATATTTGTAAAAATATAAGCTTCTGTGTTTCTTGAATAAAAAAAAAAATAATAGCACCAAAGGAATAAGCCTTTGGACAAGAATGTCAATAAGAAGCAAAAGATGTAGAGATATTCCTACTGCTAGAACTCAGAAATACTTTGAAATATTTGCACTTGGAAAACCCGAAGTTGAGATGGTGTCATCCACCTTTTTTGCTCCATTAAAGAGGCAATAAATTGACTATGCAAAAGGTTCTGATTAGGAAAATTTGATTTTTGGAACCATGGCCATCCATATCAGGATGATGGTCTGCAGATGCAAGAGAAGTTGTACCTCCTAAAAACTGTGCTTGGCCAAAAGATGGCAAACTTGGTGAAGAGATATAAAGTGAGTCCATGCAGGATACAGATGAAAATTCTGCAAGTTATTGCATGTATTGCTGTGATGGGACCTATTAATTCACTTAGTTAGAAAGAATATGGCTCATAAAATTCATATTCTTGTGTCTATACACCACTGCTCAGAATGTGGTAAATAAATAAAATGAGCTTGAATTCATAGTACAATAAAGTGTATACAATTTAATAGTCACACAGATATCTGGTGGGATGATTCCCAATTGGGAGGGTAGACCTGAAGGATATAATTTGTTCAAATGAAACAGAAGCAATGGAAAAGGAAGGAGGGGAAGTAATATATATGTTAAAAGTATCCACTACCGCTGAGCAATCCAAGTGAATAAAATTGGCAAGGCTACAGTAGCGAATTCATAGTAGTTTAAAAATAATGAAAGCAATACTATTATTGACGTTTACTATTACCTTACCCAATCAAAGAAGACATGGGAATGATCTTCAGATAATCAAATTGCAGGTTATTTTAAACACCATAAATTAGTGATAATAGGGAACCTTAATTACCCCAGCATCTGTTAGGAAACAAATTCTTCCAAGCATGGTCCTATTAGGAATTTCTTCTTGTTGACAATCTTTCCATAAAAAAGGGACAAAAAGCACTGGAGGATCATTTATCCTTAGTTTAATAATAGCTAGTGCAGACTTAGTTAAAGAAGTGGAAAGAACAAAAGCATGGGGGAAATGACTATATAATTGTGGACACTTTGATTTCAAGAAAACAAACATTGAATAGTCACACTTGAGATTTGTAGGAGTATGGTCAAGGAATGCCTCTTAAACTTCCAGAGCCAAGTGAATTTCATCTAAGTTTACAGAAGAAACTTGCTGACCATCTGGTCATTTAGATACTGTATTTGAGAAAACGTGGAAATGATAAAGGGCTAAATGAATTAGCAAAGAACAAAACTCATATCTATCTACAAAGGGGATCTGGGGTTGCTACAAAGCACTCATCTGATAATGATGCCCAGGAGATTCTAGAGCAAGTCATAAGGAGATCAATTTGTAAGCATCTTGAAAACAATGCAATAATTTCTAGGAGCCAGTGTTGATTTGTCAAAAACATGTCCTGCCAGATTAAGCTTATCTCATTTTTATCTTTGGGTTGCTTTTTTAATAGATTGTCAAGCACATTGCTGAAATCAAGATAAATGCTTACAATTTTCCCACAAAATATCCTGTGACGTTCTGGTTAGGGACCTAGTTTAATATGGGCACAGTGGCATGACATAGCTGCCTCTGAAAGTCTACTCAAAGAATGCTTGTAAAGTAGGAAGCCAGGTCCTGGACTCTATACTCAACATTTTTATTAATGACTTGCAAGAGGAAGCAAAGAGGAAGGTTATCAAAACTGTACATAACACAAAATCGGATGGGAAACATAATACCCTATAAGATAGAATTAAAATTGAAAACAATTTTTGATAAGTTAAGAGCTTATGGAAAGATCTTGGAATAATATTTCATTATAAACTAAATATCATTAAGTAATATCATGCAGATGCCAGGCAAAAGCAATTTGACATTGCATCAATATAAATATAATTTACTAATCATTGGAAGTAATATTTCCACTTTATTCTGCATTGATCTGGCACCACAGATTAAGTATTATATATTGATCAAGGTCCACCTGAATTAAGATGCTTAGTTCTGAATGTCATAGTATAATAATAATCCAGAAAAACACTTAATACAGAGAAAAACAATGAAGATATCAAAGTCATGTGAAGAGACAATGAAATAAATGAGAGTGGGAATCTGAGAGGGAGATATAATTGGACTCTTCAATTCCTGAATGCTTGCCATATGAATAGATCAAGGCCTATTCTTATCTCACAGTGTATAAGACTCAGAATAATAGCTTTTAAGTTACAGTAAGACAAGATTTAACTGAATTTTAGAAGACCCCATCAAAACTGTAACAGCAATTCAACAGTGTAACCCAGTATAAAGTGTAACCTGTATCTGTGGATCCCTCGAGAGCCACAATGTCATAACATGGGATCCTTGAAGGCTTGAAGAAACGTTATGATCTAAATCTTGAGTTAAGTCTTGGTGGTCCATGGCCATGGTCTATGGCCGCAAAAGGTATTTAAAGAGGGTCCATGATGAAGAAAAGATGATTATTAGTGAGATGATTATTTCTTTTCTCATTGTTCATATATTTGCAAAAACCTATAGTGTTTTTAAAGGATCTATAAGGGCCAGACACCACTGGATCTTCTTATTTGATTGCCTTCCTGCCTTATTGACCTAATGTCTTCTTTCAACCCTATGATTATATTTTCCCCTTATTTGGGAGTGGATAGTTATATCTGCTTCCTGGCATAATTCTATTCTATCACTGAATGTCATGGTTGGGTGAAGGGTTTGGGAATCCCCCAGGCAATGGTGATATCACCAGCTAATCCTTTCAACCCACAAGTGACCTGAGCAGGACAGAATGAAGGGGTTACGGTAAATGACAAATACAATGTTTTCTTTGATTTTGCTCTGGTTTCAAATTTTCTTGATTCTCCCTTGAATCTCTTATAAACTTTGTCTGCTTTTATCTGTTTGGCAAAAATTGTAGTAATTTAATTCTCACAAAAGCTGTTTAAATTATCTAGACTGTTGTTTAAAACTGTTCCAAATTTTATTTTAAGGTTCTCGAGATGAAGTCCCCAGACTGAAAGTTAAATCTGCCAGGAAGGACACAAATTGGCAGAAAATTAAGTTGTCCTTAACATCGGTCATTCTGTTGCCCAAAGAGACAAGTTGGCAGATCTACAAAGCTTCTCTGATGTAAATCAATGAATTTTATTAGCTGTTAATATTCAGAACAGCCAGTTGTATCCATTTTTTTTACTTTCATTTCTTAATTCTCATTTTTTATTTGTCAGAGAACATTGTTTATTCTTAAATAATAATTTAATCACATATACAAAAGATTCAAGTTGTTTAGCTGCTGTCATGTAATGCTGATGTCATTTCATATACTGTACTAGCCAGTTTTAACTGCCAACAACTAAAATCCTGCATGGGATTTATTTATATAAAAGTGAATGGCTTCCAGAGACTTCTATCACTTAATGTTTAAATATTCATCCATTAGATGTCATGCAGAACCCAAGAGGGATGGGCCAATATGCAAGTTTAAAACAAGGTAAAAGATAGATCATAATAAAGAGTTTGCCATAAATTCTTAAATAAGAGAGGAAACCACTTGGACAGATGATGGAAAAGTGTTCCAAACATATGAATCTGCCAGATTTAAAAGTCTCTAAATAAATAAATAACTTTGGCATGCAACATTTAAAAAAAAATCAGAGGATTTTCAAAACCAAGAAATAAAGGAAAGCATAAACAGACTTATACCATTAGTTAATTTAGATACCAGGATATTAACTGCAGAGAGCTTGTTCTGTATATTATTCACCCATCTCAATCTGGATTTATTAAAAATAGACAGAGGATAATTTATGCTTATTAATAGTTAGGTTGGATATAATTCAAGATATATTAGATGTTGCTGCATTAGTATCTTTAGATGCTAAAAAACCCTCTGACATGATACAGAATAATTTTCTAAAGCAAATTATGTGTACTCATGGTTTTCTATGTTCTTTTATTAAATGGATTGCAATTTATTACTTGCAACCAGTAGCAAGATAACAACAATAATTTAATTTATAGAATAGATGAATTACAGCATGGTATATATTAAGCTTGTCCATTTTAACCACTGATATTTAACTTAATTCTTGAATAATAGCAATGAGTATTAAGCTATTTCATTATAAGGGGTTCAGAGTATGAATATTTTTTTATATGCTGATATTGTCCTGACAATTCTGGATAACTTTTCTGTAAAATGTGCTCCACAATTTTGAAAATAAGTTATAAAGTTAATTGGGAAAAATCTAATTTACTTCTGTTTTGATCTGTTATATTAATAAATCAATATAAGATGTTGCATTTTGTCATATGCATGAAATTTATTAAAATTTAGGATTAAATATACCAAAATATTTCAAATATGTGGAAATTAATATTTTGGATGATGTAGATGGATAGATTAACAATTCATTAAGTTGGTGAGGTAAGATTAGTGCTGGTAAAATGAATATGATGTATAAGAGCTATCTCAATGTCAAATCTAAATAAGTATTTTATTCAGATTTCTAAGGATATTTATTGGCAATATGGGTCATCAAAGATTTCTTGCTAAACTGAGATAATTTCTAGAGTCATATAGTTAAAACTGGTTATTTCTTTCCTAGCATATATTCAAGTAGATATTTTTTACTGGAACATAGAGTGGGTTTTGATGTATATGTTGATGTATATTTTGATGTGTATAGTCTTGTGTATATTTAACTTTGTAGAAAAACTTTATTTTAAATGGGGAAACTTTTTACTGGAAAATAGTCAATTAATTTGTAATTGTTATTTTAAGGATGGTTAACAACTACAGATTTTTTTTTCTTTGCCTATAATCAGTGGTGATATAAGCCAATGATGGAGCCAATGGTTTATGACAACCATTGTCCAGTCTCCAATTTTCCTTTTTGGTGAAAGTTGTTGAAAAATAGTCAGACTGCAGTTGATGAGAACCTTGGAGAAAGTATATTTTCTAGGCCTGTTTCAATCAGATTTTTTTTGGCTGAGTGTGGTACTAAAAGTTTTGCTTTCATTTGTATATGACCATTGGCAGAGCCAGGATCCAGTTAATGTTATCATCTCTGCTTGATCTTTCAGTGGTTTTTTTTTATTTTATTCTGTCATCCATGGTATTCTTCTGAGCTGGCTCCATGAACTGGGGATTGGAACTTCCATTTATCAGTGGTTCTTTTCCTTTCTCTGAAATGCTTCCAGTTATTGCTAGTGGGTGGGTGGAAAAAGATTTAGATCCCAAAGGCTTTTGTGTGAGCCCAAGATCATGAGATACTTATTAATGAGATTTGATTACAATGGTCAAAAACAGGGTGCAGGTTTGCTTGTTTTTTGATCACCCGAGTGCTCATCTACCAAACTGACAGGTTGCCAGAGGCTGACATTGTGACAGTGATTGACTAAGCCAGCATTCATACCTCAGGCAGGACTAGAACTTACAACTCCTGGTTTCTAGTTTGGTGCCTTAATCACTAGACCACACTGGCTCTCCTTTGTTAAAAATTGCCTATGCTGGCTAAATTGTTTTATTTGTTCGTTTATTCATTACCTTACTGGTCTCTATTTTTCCCCCAGTTCTCCCATTATTTCATCTTCATCTATCTCTGTAACAGAGTTCTCCAACTGAAAGGCTCTTTGTTTACATTTCTGCCACATCTTGAGTTGTTGCCTTTAAGTTACTTGCTATTTGAATAAATATTAAATTTGGGCTATAAGAAAATACTAAATTACATGAGTTAATGTCTGAATAACGTGTACATTTTGGATCAATATTCTTACAAAGTCAAAATAACAGCCTTTACACAACAAAGTTCTGAATATCCTTGTGTAGCACCCTGGATTTGAAGCCAAGGTGTTTTTTTTTAAATTAAACTATGGTGTAATTACTTTTGTAAATCCGCTTATACAAAAATGTCCATTTGGTCAAAATGAGTAAGATTTAGGATAAGAAAGTAACCTTTCCCATATAACAATAGTACTTAGACTTATATACTGGTTCACAGTGCTTTTACAGCCCTCTTTAAGTGGTTTACAGGTTGCCCCCAACAATCTGGGATCTCATTTTACTGACCTCAGAAGAATGGAAGGCTGAGTCAGCCTTGAGCCTGGTGAGATTCGATCTGCCAAATTGTCATCAGAAGTAGCTGCAGTACTGCACTCTAACCACTGTCCCACCATGGCTCTTATATATAAGGTAAAGACAGAAATAAAACTGATAAGGAACCAACTATTGTACTGCTCAAGTGCAATAGATTGTAGGAATATATACAAAGTTTCTGAACTCTTGTATGGACACACCTTTTTCTTCTTTTGAGGATGACACCCACTCAGTTGATTGCAATAAAGTCTTAGTTGTGAGAAGTAATGTTCTGTGTGAACCTTGTTTTGGGGTGACCCCTTGCTTTCATTTCCAAAAAGACTTTAGAGTACATGCGTGTGTCAATGTAGCATCTGTCTACAATAGAAGATAGCTGTAGTAAATCATTTTTCACATGATTGCACAGCTTTGAAGAAGCTTTGAAAGAGTGACTCCAAAGCATAGCACAAACAAAAGCACAAAACATTCACCTTTGCACAGGTAAGACTGCTACATCAGAGCCATTCAGTGAAATGAATGAATAGATGCAGCTGTTGTTGGTTTATGTGTTTCATAAACCAGTTTGAAAAAAAAATGATGGGTTTTTGGTGTCACTCATGCTCTCTGACTTAAGACCAAATTCCAAACATTATTGGGAAATGTGTGTAGTTTGGGAAGCAAGTCTCTGCATCCTTGTATAGATCCAGTTGTAAACTTTGCATTTAAAATGAGATCCCTGATCTTGAAAGGACAGAGATAGTAGCAGTGGTAATAGAATCTTATATTTAAATATCCCT
The DNA here is from genome assembly GCF_900518735.1 of Pseudonaja textilis. Next base: position 14,094,130 of record NW_020769309.1, read on the forward strand.
TACAGCAAGAAATAGGATATGTAGAAAGGTATTTGATTTACTTAACATATTCTGACAAGGGAATCAAAGCTTTCAGGAACACTTTAGCTCTGGTTCTGAAGAGCTCTTGTTCTGCTTCAGTGCTTCCAATAGCTTCTGTCTGGTAGGAAATTTTTGTGCTGGTAGTTGGTTAGGTACATGTCCTCATTGCAGGGAGACACTATCTGCCAGATCATCAGTCGCTATTTTGTCATTAGTGAGATTGCAGAAGAGTGTGGCAAGCGGAGAACTGCTATTCTCTGTTGATGGCAATTTTACATGGCCTACATGAAATGCACAGTGTCAGAAGAGTGACTGAAAACCAAAAGAAAAAAAGACTGGTTTCAGAAAAGAGTGGAAGCAGCCTGAAAGGAATGTGGTGTGTCTGTGTGATCTCATCCAATCCTTTCCTTCCGGCTGGATATTGGGCATATCATTTTACTAGCTTTGAAATCAGATTCCTTCTGCTGGTGACATATTCTTTTGTCAGCTCAGGGCCAGAGGTGGTATTCAGCAGGTTCTGACCAATTCTGGAGAACCAGTAGCAGAAATTCTGAATAGTTCAGAGAACTGGCAAATGCCACCTCTGACTGGCCCCGCCCCCATCTATTCTCTGCCTCCCAAATCCAAGCTGATCGGCTGTGTCTTCTTTGTTGTCCTGCACAGGAGAACAGAGCGGGAAAGCAGGTTAGTGGCGTGGGGTGGGGAGAGAATGGGATTTTGCATAACCTTCCCCCAATAGTGGGGAGGGAATGGAAATTTTACAGCATCCTTCCCCTGTCATGCCCACCAAGTCATGCCCACCAAGCCACACCCACAGAACCGGTAGTAAAAAGAAATGAATCCCACCACTGCTCAGGGCCATTATGCCCCTGATATGTCCAGCCTTGAGTCTAGCTGATATGAGATGTTGTGTCCCATTTACAGTGACTTAGACACACAACAAAGGTTTTCAGTACCCACAAAATGGATGAAGCACTGTTTTGGACAGTGTATGGCAAAACACCTTTCACTTCAACTTTGGAATCTCTCAATGTGTTATCAGTCGCTTTAAGGAAATAAAAGAGCCTAGGCTGTTTCCTAGCCTAGGAAAATAAAGTTTATTTTCCTATAACCTTCATGCAGTGGTGGTATTCAAATAAAGTTGCTACTGGTTCGGTGGGTGTGGCTTAGTGGGTGCTCTGTGCACATGTGGACACTTTGCGTGCATGTGCATGCCAAATGTGCACTTTGTGCAGGCACAGAGGCATTCTAACTTGCCTCCTGCAAGCCTGCACGATGCCGGTCACTGCAGCAGCTGCCACGCGGCGCTATTCTGTGCCACGCAAAGCAGCTGCACTTCAAATTCTGCCCATAAAAGTGAGTATGGGAGGCCAGGCAGGCAGGTGGGCCAAACACAGAGCAGCGGAGAGAACCAGCTCCATCTCCGCTGCTCATTGCCACTATCGGCTCTCCAGAACCAGGCAGAACCAGTCGAAGGCCACCACTGCCTTCATGTTTTATCTTTTTTGAGATCTGGTGTGTACCTCATCTCAAATGTTGACATGTAATAAAGTGAATTTCTCTTGACTGTAATTTCCCCTTCCATTGGTACAGGATGACAAGAAAAAACTCAGGTCTGATTGATATACTGATTAATATTGGTGCACCAAGTCACCATGTCAGTGGCAGGAAGGTAGGAAAGCTGGTTGGCTGAGCTCGCTAGAGAAATTTCAAAGCCTGTCTCCCCAGATTTCATTAATATTCATTAATGCAAGCTCAACTGTGATGCTTGTATCTGATGACATCCTGATTCTTTTATGTTGGCCTGGCAAAAATTCAAATTCTTGGATCTTGGTGAAAACCATTAGTGGGTGTCTGTTAAGAAGCACTTCAATACTTGCAAACATTTTAGGGGAATCGTATAGTAAAATGTCTGTGCTGCTTGGGAAAAATAATTTTGGTTAGTGAGCACACCCATTTCTTAAATAAATATACAACTCACAGGGGAGATAATAGGAGAATCTACAATATACAGCACATTGTTCCTTCTCTACAAAGGCAATCTAAGCTATTCATGCTGAAGTCCTGTAGTCTAAAAGTCTGAAGACTTTTAATGTAATCTTGTCTGCTTTTTGTTGCAGGAGGAAGCAGGCTTTTGAGTTATATGTGCTTCATTATGCAGAATGAAAAAATAAATAGCTAAATAGATCATCTGTTTATAATGCTTCAGAGCAGCTGTTTAACTAAATGGATGCTGAGGCAATGTACAAAGGCATGTATAAAAAGCAATGTAAGCACAAAAATATATAAGGAATATGTGCCAAACAAAGATTACACTTGAGCCTAAGTGATTTAGAAATGATTCAGTTCAGACTCAAATTCATTCCCCACCATCCTGTCAGAGCTGAAGAAGCATCTTGGATGAGAAGCGAGAAAGTCCAGTTGCCTCTTGAAATAGCACATTTGGGACAAACATGACCTGGATGACTGAGAATCCTCATAGACATTCAGACTCAAACCACTTTAGAAGCTCCTTGGACGTGAAGATAATTTTAAAAGTTTCTTTCAACATACAAATAACAAGAAAAAAATCAAGGAAACAGTCGGTCCACTAAAGAGAGAAAGTCCAGAAATATTTCATTGCACCTTATGCCACCAGACTTGAAATTCTAGACCTAGAAAACCTAGACCTACGCTGCCTTCAGTCTGATCTAAGTATAGTATATAAAATCATACATTGCAATGTCCTACCTGTCAATGAATACTTCAGCTTCAACCATAACAATACAAGAGCAAACAATAGATACAAACTCAAGGTTAATCGCACCAAACTTGATTGCAGGAAATATGACTTCAGCAACAGAGTGATCAATGTCTGGAATACTCTACCTGACTCTGTGATTTCTCCCCCAAACCCCAAAAACTTTAACCTTAGACTGTCTACTATTGACCTCACCCCTTTCCTAAGAGGTCTGTCGGGGGCATGCATAAGCGCACCAACACGCCTACTGTCTCTGTCCTATTGTTTCTTTTATTTTTCTTATATGCATCCATGTATTCATAACTATGTTTTTACTTATACCTATTATCTTGTAAGCAATTGACAAACCAAATAAAATAAATAAAATAAAAAATAAAAACAGAGAGAAAGCAGAACTGCTTAACTCATTCTTTGCATCAGTCTTCAAGCAAAAAGAAACTATAGCTCAACCCACCAAAAACATAACTGTAAAAGACAGACCAGAAATAAAAGTTAAAATAAGTAAAAAAAAATAGTAAGAGAACACCTGTCTGATCTTGATGAAAACAAATCACTGGGGCCTAATAGATTACATCCCAGGGTTTGTTAAAAACAGATCATGCCAAATCATTCTTATTTCATTCTTCAATGTGGTAACTAAATTAGTAGACCAGCAAAATATTGTGGACATAATATATTTAGATTTCAGCAAGGCATTCGACAAAGTATACCACAACCTACTTCTTATTAAGCTAGAAAAATGTGGAATAGATAGCACCATCACTAGATGGACTTGCAACTGGCTGACAAACCATACTCAATGAGTAGTCCTTCTAAGTAGTAGTTCTAAGTCTACATGGAGGGAAGTAAGCAGTGGGGTGCCACAAGGTTCTGTCTTAGGCCCAGTACTCTTCAATATCTTCATTAATGACTTAGATGAGGGAATAGAAGGGGAACTTACCAAATTTGCAGGAATGGCTTACACCCAAGAAGATAGGTTCAAGATTCAGATGGATCTCGACAGACTAGAACACTGGGACATATCTAACAAAATGAAATTCAATGTAGAGAAACTATACTCTACAATCAACCAATGGACACCTTGCCCTTGGAAGTTGTGGGAGCACAATCACTTGAGACTTTCAAGAAGAGATTGGACTGCCATCTGTCAGAAATAGTTTAGGATCTCCTGCTTGGGTGGGGGGTTGGACTAGATGACCTACAAGGTCCCTTCTAATTCTGATTATCTGTTATCTGTGTGGCTTAAATCATAAAGGAGTCATGAACCTTGTGAACAGTAATGGAAGACTAGTAATGGGGAACTTGCCAACTATTGCAGTGTGGGTTTTTTTTTTAATAGAATGGGATGAAATAGCAAGGCAATTTAGATCCTTTGTTTAATTTCGGAGAAATTAGTAGAATGGGTTGGAGCCATAGTTTTTTTTTTTTCATTCTTTATTTTATGCTAAATGAATTGTTACAGGTTTTAGAATAAAGGAACCATGAATAGATGCATGTTTGTTTTCAGGATACAGTGATAGTTATAATGATGACTGTGGTAGCGATGATGATAATGAATACAGAATTTGAGATGATGCATACATAACTCAGAAACACCAATGGGGGTATTCTACCGGTTTGGCCCGGTTCTGGAGTACCGATAGCACCGAAGATAAGCTCGAAGAGAGGCTCTGCAGTCAGGCCCACCCGTCCACCCCTGCTCCTAGGTCCTTTTTAACTTCTCAGCTGTTTGGCGTGGCAGAACAGATTGCTGTGCTAAACAGCTGAGAGGCATAGTAGTTTAATTTTTACTGTTTTGACCTGTGCGCAATCATGCAAGTCACACAATTCCACCACTGCAGCCACGACCAGCAAGCCATGCCTACAGAACTAGTGATGGGAACTTTTGAATCCCACCACTGAGAAACACTTATAATAATCCTGAATATGTTAGTGTCAGCTATGAGATTTTACTAGACAAGTGTCCTTTGACCTCCACCAAGTAGTAAGCAGAGAACTGGTTATTGAAAACAAATTGCTCTGATGTCATCAATATAGATTATTTTTTTTAAGGGAACAGGAAAATCTATGCTACCTAAACTTTCATATCTGTCTCATTGTGACCTTCAGCTGGGTGAAATAGTGCATCGTAGAGCAATAATGTTTGAATCAAGAGAGCTCAAATGAACTAACTTACAGACTGCATCCAAAATCCCAGATCTGTGAAATTGAAATTTAGCAAAGTTGTGGGTATTTCGATGCTGTGACGCTGCAGGGCCATACTGCTGCTGTGGTCAGCTATGGTCATGTGATTGTCATTTCCAATGGTCTTTGAGTAGTTCGGAGAACCGGCAAATACCACCTCTGACTGGAGATTTTACAGTATCCTTCCCCTGCCACGCCCACCAAGCCACGCCCACAGGTAATAAGAAAATTTGAATCCCACCACTGGTGTGTAGTACTTTATATAGTACAGCCACTTTTAATGAGTGACATGTTTCAAAATATTTATTTTATTCATCCTAAATGAAAAGGAAGGACCTTGCAAACTGGTTTGATGCCCACAGAGATGGACAAATAGGGAAAATGTTTATAAATAGAGTCTTTCAAATTGACTTCTCTGTGACATAAGAGCTAGAATCTCTTTAGCAAACAGATGAGATTCTCAAGAGCTCAGGAGTCACAGATTGTTGTTGAAACTCTTGTTTATTCTTGATATCATTTTTTAAAATATACCCAGATCGTTATTGGTCTAGGAAAGAAGCAGTTTTTCAGTTAAGAAATCAGATATACTATTTTTCCCTTGGGAGGCATTAGCCTAAAACACCTCAGTAATGTGTAATGTACATATTTACACTAACTCAAGAGGAGGAAAGGAGGGAAAGTATTGTTCATCAGTGTACATCCTCTTTAAGCTTCTGATTCTTGTCACAACTTAAAAAGAAGCTTACCTCCTGGAGTCTATTGATCTTTGACGTTTTTGTAGGTGATATGGGTGACTGTTAGCAACATGTCTGGTCTGTTTTTCTGTTTTTGTGACCAGCTAAGTAGTGCTACATGTCCTTCATCTGGGTACACTTTGCTTTCCATTGTTCTTCAAGGGCCTTTAAAGGCTCATGAAGCCACCAAGAACTCTTCTAAGCCCCTCCCGTTGTTCACCGCCAACCCTGATTTTATTTTTATTTATGTATTTGATTTTTTTAAAGCCATCTGTTAGATCTGGGAGGATGGTTCAAGAACGGAGGCAAGACTCAGATAACAACAACAGCTCTTTATTAGTAACTTCAGATCTGAGCAAACTATCCCAGCCGCAGCAGCCCCTTATATAGGGCTGGCTGCGACTAGGCAGCCAATGAAAGTGATTTGAGTTTGCCGCTCTTGGCAGGGCCAATTGCGGCAGCCTGTTTACTAGTCAATCACATCAGTCTGTGGCGACCAATCACGATCTGCTATTCGGGGGGCAATCAGAGTTGCAGGCTTTCGAGCCTGCTAGTCCGGAACACCATCCATCTCAATGAGCAATTCTGAGATAGTTCAAGTACCATATTCCAAGATGTGTGCTTTTTGGCTGGTATTTGGCATTGCATTTGGCTGGTATACCTTGGCTATACCAATTTTGAGACCAGATCATATTCTCTTTTTCAATTACATGCAGCAATGAAGGGTAATAAATGAACAGGCAAGCACTTCTGTAAATAGGCTGCTATCATATCCAACATGCCAAGGGTATTGTTATAGCAAAATTGACAAATGAAATATTCAGCTAAAGCTAAAATCCATAGAAACTTTTTCCTCCATGAAAATAGCAAAGCAGCCAATTGACACTGTTAGAACTGCTGTGCAATTATAGTTTCCTGTTCTTTCACAAATGCAGACATAAGCACACAGAATATCCCAAGACAATCATCACCGATTCATTAATTTTTTATACTCTTGTGCTAGGAAGACTATTCTAATATTAGGCTGTGTTAAAAATAGGGGTTTGTTGTGAGATTTTAATAGCTCTTCCTCAGCCAGAAACATGTGCTTCAGTAAATTTGCATCTGCTTGAAAATCCAAATGCAGTAAAGTATGACTGTAAATAACTCCAAACCTCCAGTGATTCTAAGCTACTGTAAGGGCTTCTTACCATACAGATCTATCGATCTCTCATATCATTTATAAGGAAAGAGCACTATTAATGGATATTGTTGAAGTAATAGTCTATTTTAACTGAAGGGTAATTTATTGATCTGCCCATTCATGATATTGATTTCTTTCACTCTGCTGCTGAATGTTCCTCTATGATCACTAGCCTTCATTACATTTTAATCTTGGAAAAGTTTTAGTAGTTTACTCACAGACCATTATATTAATGGTGCCTATTGATATGAGAACTATTCAGGAGCTAAGTCTAGGTATTACTTATGCTATCAATGTACTTTATAGAAAATTGTTCTGTTATGACTGTTCTGAAATTACTTGCAATATTTTCTAATGTGTGGAGAAGAAATTGAAAAATGATGTGATTTATTTATTTGAAAGTACCTTGAGAAGGAAGCAATGCATCTCAAATGTTCTATTTTTCTGATTAGGTCATCTATCAGGGGTCTCCAACCTTGGCAACTTTAAGACATGTGAACTTCAACTCCCAGAATTCTGGGAGTTGAAGTCCCCAAGTCTTAAAGCTGCCAAGGTTGGAGACCCCTGGTCTAAATAATATAACTTAGTAGGTTTATTCATAAAAAAACACACCCAGAAAAGAATTTATTTATTTATTAATCATTTTTATTTATTTAATAATTTGTGTAATACTCACTTTAATGGCCTTAGGAAGTTCATAAATAATTATTGTATTATGTAAATAATTTATTATTTTTTATTAGAGCTGCCAAGTCCACCTTGGAGATAAATGATAGTCCAGTTTATGCATATGTTTGCTCTGCCGTGGAGTTTTGACCAGTGGTGGGATTCAAAATTTTTTTACTACCAGTTCTGTGGGCGTGGCTTAGTGGGCGTGGCAGGGGAAGGATACTGTAAAATCTCCATTCCCACCCCACTAACCTGCTTTCCAACTCCATTATCCTGTGCAGTGTAACAAAAGAAGCCCTAGCTGATCAGCTGGGACTCGGGAGGCAGAGAATAGATGGGGGGCAGGGCAAGTCAGAGGTGGTATTTGCCAATTTTCCGAACTACTCAAAATGTCTGCTACTGGTTCTCCAGAACTGGTCAGAACCTGCTGAATACCACCTCTGGTTTTTACATTACGGATCCTCTTTTTCTTCAGACTAGAAAAAAAGACACGGAGCAAAGGAAATCCAGGAAATCCAAAATCCAGCTACTGTAAGTGTTCAATCTCAAAAGAGAAAGTTAGTTATTGGGGACCAGCTTCTGCAAAATTTCTGCAAAATTGAATATTTACATGAGATGCCATTTTATGTTACTTGCCATCATAATAATGTTTTAATTACCTAGTTAATTCTGATCTAGGGGAACATAGGATTTTGTTCTCTACCACATTTTGTGTCGAAAAATGATGGCAGTCACTATCCTGGAAAAGAAAGATGGGAAGAAACAACAGAAAAACCACCTATTGAAAGGATGTGGTAGCCTGCTGTCTGGATCAAATATCTTCTAAGCCAGTGGTTCCCAAACTTTTTCAGTCTACCACCCCCTTGGTGCTACAAACTCATCCTCAGTGCCCCCCACCCAGGGGTGGGATTCAAATTTCTTAACCAGTTATGTGGGTGTGGCCTAATTTGTGGGTTTGCTTGGTGACCACGTGACCGGTTAGGCGTGGCTTGCTGTGTGGGCATGGCTTGGTGGTTACGTGACCAAGTAGGCATGGTTTGGTGGTCATGTGACTGGTTGGGCATGGCCAGGCGGCCATGTGACTGGCATACCAAATACAAGTGGTCCTCACTTAATGGTCAGTTGCTTAGAAAGTGTTCTAATTTATGACTCACCTCCCCAGAGCTACTTGACCTGTTTGGGGAGTTTTGACAGCCATGTGCGCGCGCGCGCACACACACACACACACACACACACACACACACACTCCTAAACCTGCTGGAGCTAGATAGCTCATTCACTATCTCCTCCCTTTCTTTTTCTTTTCTTTCTTTCTTTCTCTTTCTTTCTTTCTGTCCCTTCCTTCCATCCCCTCTTTCTTCATCTATCCCTTTTCTTCCTTTCTCTTCTTTCCCCCTCCCTTTTTTCTTTCCCTTTTCTTTTTCTTTCTGGTCTCTTTCTTCTCTCTTTCCCTCTTTCTCTTTCTCTCCCTCCCTCCCTCCATATATCCCATTCATTTTCTCCTCCCTCCCTCTCTTCCTTTCTGTCCCTTCCTTCCGTCCCCCTTTCTTTGTCTATCCCTTTTCTTCCTTTCTCTTCCTTTCCTTCTCCCTTTTTCTTTCTTTAGTTTTTCTTTCCTTACTTTCTTGTCCCTTGCTCTCTCTCTCTCTCTC
>NW_020769309.1:14103322-14145100 GCF_900518735.1 Pseudonaja textilis
TCTTTTTCTTTCTTGTCTCTTCCTTCAGTCTCTCTTTCCCTCTCTTTCTCTTTCTCTCGCTCCCACCTTCCCTCCATATATCCCATTACTTTCTCCTCCCTCCTTCTCTTTTTTCTGTCCCTTCCTTCCATCCCCCTTTCTTTGTCTATCCCTTTTCTTCCTTTCTCTTCCTTTCTCTCTCTTCCTTTCTTTACCTTTTCTTTCCTTACTTTCTTGTCTCTTCCTTCCTTTCTTTCTCTTTCTCTTTCCCACTCTCTCTGTCTCTCTATCCCTTCCCTTCCTCCTTCACTCTCTCCTCCTAAGCTAGGAGACCCACCTGAAGCACACAAGGTAGTCATCTGGCAGCGTCACTCGTGATGAGTCTCCCAGAGTGCCAGGGACTGGGCGCAATTGTCCATTAACGCCCGGTCTCACATTGCCCAGAAGAGCCAGCAGGCAAGCCTTCCAGCTCCAACAAAGGGGCCGCGGGTGGGACTTCCACTTCCCCCTCTTTTGGGGAAAGGGCTGGGAACTTCCTGCCCACTGCAGGACCTGAGGGAGAAGTGAGCTGCAGGAAAGGTGAACTAGCCAGGGCAGACCTGTCGCTACTTGGCTCCCTGATAACCTGCATCTCGTCAGTTGCTGGTGCTCACAGGTTGCACTACCGAGGGGGAGTGCAGGAGGCAACCAGGAAGACAAGGCTTATGCTGCCTGCATCAGCCCTCTGCCAGCCGCCCCTCTGAGTGTTTTAGCTGAGTACGGGCCACTGCTATGCAAGCTCCACGGGTGGAAGACTCACTCTCACGAGGCTTGACTCGCATCATTCTCACAGCGGCAGCCCGCATTCAGCCAAAGCGTGAAGGCTGGTGGGCGGCAGAGGAAAGGGGCAGCTGGCAAGGTGGTAGGCAAGCCTCTTAGCACCCCCTGCCACCCCCTTGCCTCTTAGCACCCCCCTGCCACCCCCCGCTTGTCTCTTAGTACCCTCCTAAGTCATTCCACTGCCCCCAGGGGACGGTACCGCCCACTTTGGGAACCAATGTTCTAAGCTATTGCCAAAGCATCTCAGTCCAGATAGGAGTTTGTGAAAGGCAATTTAGAGTCAAGCTGGCGTACATATGAAATGGGAGAAGCTTAAATGTTAAGAGCAGCTATGTCCTCAGAACAGAGGTGTGCTGTGATACATTTCTACCCATATAATATTTTTTTATTATGAGCCATTGTCAATGCTGATTTATAATAACCATATAGACAGACATTTAGATTCATATCATTTTTCAGGTCTAATATCATCTTTCAGGACAGATAGATAGATCTCTAATATCTCTGTTCAGGTCTTCCAAAGATTGCACCCCTTGTCCCTGTAACTGAGTCTATCCACCTTCTTGCCAGTCCCTCTTCCTCTCTTTCCCACCTTTCATAGTATTGTGGCCTTTTCCAGAGACATGGCAATAAACAAGGGTTATCACAGGTACTCTCACACTTTGCTCTGCACAAATTTGGTTATATGGGATGCCTTATTCCAGTTTGACTACTTATTTAATTCTTAACCCAAGTCCTGAAACGGTCTCAGGAAGTGCTTATCTAAAACAACTGCAGGAATCATTATTTTCAGCCTAATGATAATTCAGATAAGAGGCAATGAAAAACACTCCAGAATGTGGTAAAGCAGCCTTTCCTTCAGAAATTGTGAAGTATATTTTCCATCTTAAGACAGATGGGAGAGCAAAAACACCAGGAGGAACCGGCTTTGGGTTGCTGATATTAACTTTTGAGGAAAAACACAGTCTGAAGATGAGCATCTACAGTAGAAAGAAGGATTTCTTTTTTTCCGAATATGTATGCTTGGCCAGTAGATTCTATACATTCTGGTCATTCTTGCTATTCAAGCTGCACATTGCCATTCTGGTTCATCTTTGGCCACTCTGATCATGCTTGAAAATGCTAAGCCGTGTAAGTAAAAGACAAATATTTATTAGGAATTTATGTATGTTTTATGATGCATTATGGGATAAATTTGCTCAGAGCCTCAGTTGTACTATAGTGCATTATTTTCATGCAATGTTGTTTTATGTTTTCTGTATTGTTAGCTGCCCAGAGTCATCATGCTGGGATGAGCAGTGTTATAAATGTTTGAATAAATAAATAATATCAGTTACATTAATTATAGTAGCTGGGAAATTATTGAAAAGTTCACATTGTTTTTACAAAGTGTTGTATTCTATAAATAATCAACGTTCTATGGGACACACAGACACTGGAATTTCTTTATAAAACCCATAGATTGATAAGCACAATGAAAATTGGTCTACGACTTGCCAGAAAGATGACAAGATTATATTGCAGATACTGACAGATTTTTGGAAAAGTAAGAGTGGTGAGAGTAAGAATTAGGGTGCCATTGCAGTAAAAAAAGAAAAGAAAATAATACATGTAGAATTAATGTAATTCTCTCTCAATAAAAAATAGTTGGTGGGATGTCCATGGAACAAAGAAGTCAAGAAAGGCAAAATGACAGCTATAATTGAACAAAGTTGTTATCCTGACTTTTTAAACACCCATCCTGCCCACTTATGAATGCTGTTGATTGCTGGGATACAATAATTGCTTGGTTGATGAAGGAGTAATTGCTACAGGCATCTATATGCCCATTGAATATAAAGCAATAGAATTATAGCCCATGTAACAGATTTGACAGAACTATGCACAGAAATACATGAAATCACTTTTGTAGAATCCTTCCTTCGGACCTTCCTAGAAATTCTTCCAATAAAGAGTACAATCAGTTATAATAGCTATGCAGGTAGTCCTTGACTTACTATCGTAATTGAGTCCAAAATTTCCATTGCTAAGCAAGACTATTGTTAAGTGAGGATTGTCCCATTTTATGAGCTTTTTTGCCATAAGTGTTAAGTGAATCATTCTGATTGTTAAGTGGATCATGAGGTTGATAAGCAGATCTGGATTTCCTCATTTACTTTGCTTGTCAGCTGGGAAGGTTACAGATGATGACCATATAACCTCAGGACATGGCAACTGTCATAAATACATGCCAGTTGTCAAGTGCACAAATTTTGATCATGTGAACAAGGGGATGCTGCAACAGTCATAACTGTGAAAACCAGTCATAAGTCACTTTTTTTCAGTGCCACTGTAACTTTGAACAGTCACTAAATGAATAGTTGTAAGTCAAGGGCTATCTGCAATGAGCTCTTGAGCAGACAGTTCCGTTCTTATGGCACAGAGCTGATAATATGAATGGCAACAGCAAGGAATGTTACATCAGTCCATTAGCATTTGCTTTGACTGTTATTATGAATAATTGCACTAGAAATTACACAAATAAAACAAATATATGCAGTTAAGTATGTCTTTCTTGTAACTTCAGGTTTTTTTTTTTAAAAAAAATCCAGTTTCACTCCCTAGAAATGTAAAATATTCCTGCAGGAATGAGAATAAGCCTGAGTTAAAAATCTCAGGATGCAACTACATGTATCATTAGCTTATCCCTGGTGAAATAATGTACTACTATGGTGTTGACAAAGTTGACTTGTACCTCTCTGTTGTTGGGTTTTTTCTCTTTCCTTCTCGAACCCCTCATTGCTATTTCTGAAGATGGGAAGAGAATAAAACTCTTGTCCCAGTCTTCAAAAAATTGGAGAAAGGATGATCTGAAAAAATACAGACCAATCAATTTGACCTTAATCATAGGAAATCTAATCAGAGAAATAATAAGAAAATTATAAGTATGTTGGTAACATTGCAATGATTGATTGGAACTGACATGAATTTGTCAATAACAATCCTGATTAGTATTTTACTTAAAAAAACTCACAGGATAGTTTAATAGACCATAAAGTTGCTATAGATGTAACTAATCTTACACGTAGTGAAAAGTTTGATAATAACCCTTAATATGTGATTAGCAAATTGATGAAAAGTGGACTGGTTTTGAAGCACTTTGGAAAAATGTACTTGAAATGTGTAGATTAATAGCTTCTCATCAAATTCAAAAAAAGTTTTAAGAGGGATTTTGTAGAATTCTTTCCTGCACTTAGTATCCACCAGCATTTCCCCAACAATTTACCATTTTTGTGGGGGACCCAAAAAAGAGAATGAAGATGGGAAAAAGAAGTAAAAATACAAAATGACTTCATAGCATGGAAAATTGGGCTGAAATTAACACAATAAAATTCAACAAATGCAAATTTCTGTATCAACCAAAATAAATAATCAAAGAAATAGGTAATCAGATGATATCTGACTGGGTATGTAAAAGTCTATTGTAATTATGGTAAATCATAAACTAAAAATGAATCATTAGTGGTAAGTAGATGCATAATGCACATGAAATTTTAGTATGCATGAACAGCATCAACATCCAAGGTACTCAAATGATTCTAGTTTATTCTGTTATATTCAATCACATCTAGAATACTGTTTTCTGAGTGCTGACCTTTAAAGGAATATAGATAAATTAGATGGATTTAGAAGAAGTGTGGTCAAACTGCTAGCAGTCATTTACTATGGCCCACGGCCAGTATAATAAAATACAATCAAAACAGTTACAAAATAGTACAATATGATTATAATGTTCAAATAACTCTTTTAAAAGTTCAGCATTTCTCTTGCAATTAATTACATAATGTAACCATCTGTCCCTTAATTTTACAAGCCACGGCACAACTTTTAGCAACTTTAAATGCAATATCAATATTGCAGTCAGAAAGGAAGAAGGAAACATAACATTTATCTGTCAGAAGAATTTATTAAAACAAAAGTAACAGAAAGAACAAATGCTTCTGTGAAAAAGTAATACAACTATAATTTGTAAAAGAAAAGGCAATGTAACCATTTCAACCATCTCATTTGACAGAAACAAGGGGAAGTTGGCATAGGACAGCTATGTGTTTTCTCCCCTTTATTAAGAGAAAGGCCAGGCATCAACTCTGGTCAAAGTAAAAGCTTTCTAATACTCAGAAAGATTAGAGATTTCACAAGTGCTTAAATAGAGTATAAAGGAACCCTAAACATTGATTCATATGGTAGATTAGGGACTGTGGATCAGGTGCTTGGTTGTATAGATTTATTGTTGTTGTGAGTTGCCTAGTGTAATGTGTCACAAAATAGCCAATCATACAAGTTAAATAAACCTTTGAAGAGAATTTTCTTTTTGCTGTTATCGTTGACCTTAATAAAAATGAAAAGTAAAAGTAAGAAGGCAATGTCCACAACCTCAAATTTTCTCATCTAACCTCCATCTGGAGCAAAAATTGTCACTCAGTGTCAAAAAGCTCAGCAGACCATCAGCCTGAACCAGAAATCAATTGTGGGTAATTAAGCTCAAGGCCTTTAATGGGACCCTTTCTGTTTCTACCCAGAATAGAATATTATGAACTCATTGTGACAAAAATGGACCTGCAGAATTTTTGACAGAATGACTTCCACAATATTTTTATAGCTGTGATTCATGGGATGAGACAACAAGCTTGCCTTGAAAAACCTTAATTCTAGATAGAATTCCATCATCAAACTTTTTAAATAAAATTCCAGACAGAATATATGTACTAGTAGCCTTTTTTTGTAAAAAAAAAAAAATGAAGAACACTTCAGGGGGGAATTCTAATTGGGTTCTCCAAGAGTCAGCATTGTAGACAGCCCAATCCATATTTTATATTGGGATGCTCTTCCCTTTAATCAGCACAATTTATTGGGTCACCCTGTGGATATAAAGCCCACCTAAATTTCCAAAATGCATAATCATATTCTCGCAGAATTTGAAATGGTTAATGAACACCTTTCGCTACATAGCTGAACTCTAATATTACTTGGACTAAGTTTTGTTTAAAGCTTTGGAACAAATCTTGCTGGAAGCAAAGCTGAAAAATCAAAACCTTAGGAGAAGATAATGAATATGAATTTTAGGAGGCAAACAGATGTACACACAGACTGTAATAAACGACAAAGTTATTAGCATGATACATTATAATTAAGTTAATTTTGTAGATGTTTTTCATAAGCTTCATTTGTCATTTTGGGTAATATAATTCAAATAAAAGTATTGCTGGTATTTTGAATCTATCAAAAGCCCACAGCTAAGCACACAGCCAAATACAAAGATTTACTTATGTGGTAGCCAGCCATTTATAAAATGCTGGAATATATTATTTTAAATATTTTGTCCTTATACTTTCTGTACTCAGCAATGCTGATCCTGGGTATGATATACAAATACATTTCCAAACTCATTTTTCATCTATGTATTTTCCACACATTTATTTATTTGCTTATTAAAAGAAAATAGTCATTTAAGAAAACAACAAAAAGAAATTAAAATAAATCAGCAGAATTCTTTCCAACTATACATGAGCTTGGGGAACTTCCAGTATGATTAACTGTAGATGGGGCGAGAGGTCTATGTGGAGAGAGACAGAGCAGAAACTAGATTCATAAAGCAAGTCAAAATATGATTTATTTTTTTTGTATTTTGGCTCAGTATACTGTGTGTGAATCCAGTCAATTGTGGCTTAGTTGATCATTATTTAACCATGAAATAAACCAGGGTTTAACAATCATAGCTAAAATGGAGAGAGGAGGCCATTGGAACAAGCATGTTCAGGAGAGACATAGGGGAAAAAGTAAATATCGGTAAGGTAAATTTTAAAAGTACATTTAAAAAAGAACCACTTTGGTGTAATGGTGAGGCATCAGGCTAGAAACCGATACTGAACCTACAAAACATAAAAGTTACATGTAACAATATCAGATTGGATCAACACCATCACTGTAACATAGGGAAAAAAGTAAATATTGTTAAGGTAAATTTAAAAAGTACATTTAGAGAAGACCCACTTTGGTGTAGTGGTGAAGGCATTTACTTTGTGGGCCAGCCACAAAGTAAAAATAAAAAAAAAACCATGATTTTTGAAAAAAAAATGAAAAAAAATGAAAAATTGTAACATTGATATATTCAAATTTGCTTTTAAAAGGTTGGTTTAATCTTGGTTTAATCAAAAATGGTTTTCATTATTATATAATACTGAACCTACAAAACATAAAGCTACATGCAATATATTAGATTGGATTAATAATACCACTGTAAAACATATTCATGTAATAGTTGCTTTTTGTATTCCGTGTTTAAAAAAAAAACTAACAACAGTTACTATTTTTTAAAAACTAGTAATACAAAAACCAACTATTACATGAATATGTTTTATAGTGGTATTGTTAATCCAATCTATAGTTAATCCAATCTTTATAGATTGTTAATCTAATCTAAAGTAATATACTGTATGCTGGTGGTGAACGAAGAAGTTGACGATTTCATTCTCAAAGATGGTAGAAATGAAAAGTATTCGAACTGACCAGTTTTAAAGGATTGCTTTATACAACTCAGGGGAAGAAAGCAGAAATGGAAATCAATATGCCCTTCCTCAAGGGTTAATGCTTAAAAAAGAGACTTTTGCTTGTGGGCGTTGAGAATAGGGAGATTTAAAACAATTTTATTTGCACCTGTAGCCATGATCCTATAGGAAAATGTGCACTTTCATTTTCTGTTCATTACAAGTTGCAGCAATAAGTGGAAACACCTGCTTGGCCATCTACCTACTTGCAAAGTTCAAAGCAACTTACAATTATTTCCCCTGGGATTGCACAGATATGAAGTAGTAAAATTAGATGCGTAGCTCCATCCATCTGTTCCATGGAACAGAAAAGAATGGAAGAAATCTTTTATAGTATTAATAGAGGAGTCTTCATTTAAAAGTGCACAATCAGCCCAGGATATTTAAATGTTCAAGCCAGAAAATATGTGAAGTTCTGAGGCTAGAGTCATATCATAGATATTGAAACTAGATATTGTGATTTAATTGCATGTGCTATTCTAGCAGCAGAAAGATAAAACTGATAGTCAGATGGGCGATGTATAAAATGAATAAAAACACAAAATGTTAATTCTATAAACAAGTGCAATTTTAGATCAATATAATGTATATACAAGCATGAGTAGGCTTGCTACACTGCGGGATGACGCATTTGAGCTCTTCCATGTCAGAAACCAGTTTCGCCCTTCTCTCAAAGCCTGAAAAATGATTCAGGATGATCGACAAGTATTCAATCAATTTCTGGGGCTGAGCTCCCTCTCGCTGACTGACAAGTGCAACCATTAGCCCCCAACTGGCAGTATGCTTACCCCACTGAGTCACCGTGCATGGGAATCTAAAAGCTTCCCCCTCCCCTCATTTTAGCCTGGGTGGCAAAGTGAGAAGATGTAATGTGTGATGACGCGAAAATTCCTATCAATGGGGAAGCATCTGTTTCCAAGCAATACCACAGCCAAGCTGTCTCCATATCAGTCCTTTTTGTATTGCTGTATTAATCCTACTAATTCATTCTGCTGACCAACAGCATGAAAGCCTGTGGCAAAAGGATCTTGGAGAAGCACAAATGCTACCAGTAGGAAATTTCATGGGAAAAATAGGCTCAGATGTGTATAAAAATGTCCCTTTTCACTAGCTTTTCTTTTAATCACATCGTACACAGAAATAGTATATCTAAATTACATTATTTGTTTTTAGAATGAAGAAAGGCATTTAAAAGCAAATAAAACTTGCAAATATTCACTTGTCACATTGGACACCACCTTTTCGTTCACAGAATTTTCCAGCTAAACTTATTTCAAGCAACTCTCTTAATTATCAGAATATATTTTTGGTGCTAAATCCTGCAATGAACAGCAATTTGCTGCTGTAGACATTAATCGTATACACTTGAAATGTAATAATTGATGGTTAAAGCTTCACTCAAGCTATTTAGAAAAAAACACATTAAAATAATAGAATATTCATCCTTTCAAATTATATGAAATCTTCACAAATCTCTAGTTTCCTTGACTATAATAAAAATGAATTACAAGAGTTCAACTTGCACCCAGATTTTTATTTATTTTTTTGAAGATTAGTAGATAAGAGTTTTAAAAATCAGTTGGCAGCTTTAGGCTATTAGGTAAACAGTTGCATTCTTGGCTGGAATAAAGTTATTCTATAGTTTCATACAAGTACTGAATTATTCTAGGATTCCATCAGGAAATAAGACTGTATAGAAGTACTATTATTGTTTGTGGTATAGGACTTCGATCTGGGACAGAAAAAATAAATCCTGTTCACCAATGCTAGAAAAACAAACACTTCTATCATGGGCAGTAGCACTTCATATTTTAATCGCAATACCTCTAAAAATCAATATGGATAGTCCTTGATTTATGATCACAACCAAGCCCAACATTTCTGTTGCTAAGCAACAGTTGTTAAATGAGTTTTGTCCTATTTTCTGACCTTTCTTGACACAGATGTTAAGTGAATCTGGCTTCCGCATTGACTCTGCTTATCAAAAGGTCACAAAAGATGACCTCATGACCTCAGAACACCCCAAGCATCATAAATATGAGTCAGTTGCCAAGTGTCTGAATTTTGAACATTTGACCATGGGGATATTATCAAGTATGCTTATAAACACCTATCACATTTATAAAAGAAAAAGAGCACAAGTACTGCTTCTTTTCAAGCAAATTCATTGCTCAAATCGCTAGACTTTAAATGAATTACTTGATTTCTGATGTTTTCAGTGAAATACAGTTATAATTGAACATGCAAAATGACCTATTCCAGTGGAAGTTGTGCCTTGTTTCAAATAGATGATCATGTGTTATATATCTACACATCTTCTGTAAAACTGCATATATTCTGCTCACCAATGGAGCTAGAGATTTTGACTGCTTTAGAAAGACTGAAAATCCACCAAGAAATTTCAGATTAATTACACTGAAAAAAATAATCCTGGCTGTCAGCAAGAGATACCAGGAACATAAATGAGGGATCAACAGATAGCAAATATACATTTTGGCAGATTAGATCAGATGAAAAGGGCAATATTGTATTCATACTCTCCTGGTTGAAATGAATTAATTCTCGGTGTATTTACTCAAAGTAAATTCTACTCTGTTTTAATAAATATGAACAACTGAGCTTTCCAAACTTTGCTGTGTCAGGGCCTTCTAACATGATACATTCATTCATATGACACTACACCACTAAATTAAATTCTCAGGCTGTATTCTCAAAGAGCCAATTTAGTGTGCTGATTAAGGCACCAGGGTAGATATTAAGAGATGATGAATTCTAGTCCCACCTTAGGCATAAAGCAGCAATGTGATGTTGGGTTGGTCACTCTATTTGAGCCATAGGAATGGCAAGCTACTTCCAAAATTACAGGGACTTTTTCAGGTGGTTCCCTGGAGTCAAAAACTCACTTGAAGGCACCTAAAAACAAAAATCTGAAAGGGCTCCCACTGTGTCACCAAGTGAAAATGTGCTCATGTAAGCCAGGTTTTTATACCTAACCTGGAACAAGTTTTGTCTGGATGCCCTTGGCACTAGCAAGAACTCCTAAAAACACTTTCAGCTTGAGACCCAAGGCAACACTAACAGCTAAAAGTAAGTTTTTCTCTTTCTAGGCCTTATCATCATGGTTGTTCTTTGGCTATCATGGCCCTTCCTAAAACGCAATACTCAGAACCGGACTAAAATGTTGTGTTTTTAAAAAATACAGTTATAATTAAAATTCTTAATAAAAATTAAAATAAAACCAAATTTAGAGAAAGAGAACATTATGTGAAGAAATAATAAAAAAGTGCAGGAAAAAGAATAAAGTAAAATAAAATATATATAGTGACTCTGAACCTTTAGCACAACTATACATAAATAAATTTTTCAACCCTATACAGTTATAAAAAGATACCTCTTCACCACATATTCCATTCCTTATCTATATGCAAATTAGTAAAACATCACATTTTTAATCCTAGTGTCAGCAAAAAGTCCATAAAGGGTTGCCAGAAGAGTGCAAAAAAAGAGAAAGTCTTATTTTAATCTTGATCAAATAAACCACTGGACAAAATATACAAAGTGCAGCTAGACCAATGCAAAATAGAAAGTAGTGTTTACATGGCATTGCAGTTGATTTGCTGGTTTGATGTGAGAGACTCAAAAAAGTTGGCTTAACTATCCTTCAATGTTTGGGTCAGATGTGTGTCTGAGGTCTCATAGCACTGAATTGCTCCTGCCTAGATTTACTTTTCTCCTTCTTAGGCTTCTTCCAGGGGGCCATCACAGAGTGGGATGAAATGCCAAACTCCTGAAAATTTGCTGGGTCAGGATTTGCTGAATCTCCATGATTTTTATTATTTTATTTTATTTAACAGCCTCTCTCAACAATCCAAAGGGCATTAAATGGCGCAGAAAACAAAAACTACATCAGAACAGCTAGAAATCTCTAAACAAGGAAAAAATAATTAAAATAGCTGGCTAAAACGGTTAAGGCAGATGTCCATGTATTCCATGAAGTCACAGGAAGGCAGAGCCCTTTGAGCGTTAGAAAAGTAAGATTAGTTTGACGGCGGAGCCAACTGTTCGTCAATCTGTCTGGGATGTTTTAATGGGGATTGAAGCACTTAAGAGGCTGCTGCAGTTAACCGGCTGCGCTCTACTGGACCTACTTTCCACTCGGAGCAAAGGGGCTCCGAGGAGGAGGCGGGAGCCGTCACAACGACTCCTACCCTCGGGCAAGGCGGGACCAGCCAGGGCTCCGGGACGTCGCAGTGGCCATTTGGTTTGGAAAGAGGCGCTCGGGAGGGGTGCACGCGAGGGAGCGAACGAGAAGGCAGGCGGCAGGCTGGGCGTGAGGGTCCGGCTGGCTGGAAGGGAGCCTCCCCCTGACCCTCCTCCGTCTCCTCCTCCTCCTCCTCTTCCATCACCACCACAGCAGTCTGGGCCTGGGCCGAGAGGCGGAGGCTTTCGGGAGAGCCCCCCCAAAGTTTGCAGAGCGGCTGTTGCGCTGGCGGCAATGTGGCTGCTGTGGCTGTTCCTGGGCTCGGCGGGTGAGTGGGAGCCGGACGAAGGGAGCGGAGGCGGGCGAGGACAGCTGCCTGCTCCAGCGGGGAAGAGGCGTGGGCTTGAGGGGCGAGCCGGTGGGGGGGAGATGCTGGGGGAAGGGAAGCCTTAGGGATGGAACCTTTGACGAGGGGCTGCGTTTCCCTCCCGCCCCTTTCTCGCTTTGTATCGCTCTCAGGCGGAGGACGGGAAGTTAAAACAGCGGAAAGTTGGCTGCCTTTGCAACACCGGAGTGCATTTGTTTCTCCTTGCGGCGGAGGGGGCGGGGAAGGCGCGTTGGGGTGGCCTAAGTAAACCCGGGCAACGCCGTTTAGTTGGGACGGTTGCGTCGCAGGAGTGTTTACAGGGTGCTGCAGTCGCTTTGCTGTGTGTGTGCGCGCGGGTAGAAAAGTTGCTTAGCCGTACTTCAGAGCAGGTTGGGCAGAATGGAGGGGGCAGCCTTGCCCCTCCTTCCCTCATCTCTCCCTTTGGCCGGGAAATTGTGTTGAAATGTTATTATTAGACTCTTCTTTAGAGGAGCGGGCAATTGCTGGCTTTTCTGATAGGCCACTTTGTTTTGACAAGCCCACAAATCCCACCCTAAAAAGAAAATGTAAAGACATAATACGGTAATAGCAACATAAATTAAAAAAAAAAAAAAACTCGCAGAAAGCTTTCTCTCCCCTTCTCCCTTATAAGCATTCCAAACCATCAAAAGTGCCTTTAAGTGCTTTATTTATTAATTAACTGTACATGCAACCTGTAAGGGACACTTGTCCTATCCTTCCTTGCTCCCCTGCCCAACACTTAAATTAAATCCTTGTGGCCTTATGTTGGCAGCCCTGTATTGTTTTGATGAAAAAAACTTATGCTGCCGTAGGCAGCTCTGACTTTAAGGACTATTAAGGTAGCTTTTCATTAGTGTTTGTGAGGCTGTGGACACCTCTCTTTGCCTGCTTGATAGTTATTCTAATTGCTGTAGCAGGGTATATTCTTTGGCTTTGAAAAGACAGGTCACAGTGAATCGATTTGATTTCCGAAAAAGTTTGGATGGTTCTACATTTTGAGTTTTCTTGTGTCAAACAATAACTGAAATAAATCTGTGGTGATGACTTCATCTGATCCCTAGTCCTTCATTGTACATTGTAAAAGTTGTATTTTCCTCTGTATCTTGGCAACTTTTGCCTTGATTCTAATCTGATGTACTTCATTGACCATTCTATTAGTTGGTGCAGCCAGGGATCACTCTGACACCTATTGGCTATTTTAATCAGATATGAGCATGGCCGTGCACTCCACCATCTGAATTTTTTCTCCCAAACGAAGCTCTCCCCAAATTCCCACGGGTCTCTGAGTTGAACCCCATCTGGGACACCTGGATTAATTTGAACAGCATTTGACCACCAGTGATGTGGCAATGGTAGCTGCATGGTACCAGTCTTTGTAACCCTTTATGCAGGTTGTTTTAGGCTACATTTGAATGTGGATTTAGTAGTCCTGTGGAGTAGTGTTGAACCCAAAGAAGGCTTAAACTTGTGCCCAAAGGATTTTTGATTTTGGAGTTTGTTTTCAACAGTACTGTGCAAAATGCTTGTGCACAAATAGAATTGTGTTTGAAAGACGGTGAATATTCTTTATTGGCTCCAACCTCAAGTCCCTTAAAAGGTATTAGTGGCTGGTGACCCATAGTGAAAGGGGAGAGAAACCAGTGAATCCACCAAAGCCTCTCTTTATCCAGCCCTGTAAATCTAAATGGGTAAAGTATCATTTGGTAGCTTTGTTCATATGACAAGATATAGACTGCGTTGTTTGACTTCCCCTAGTTTGACAAAATCCATTGATATAGGATAGCAACTGTGAGCTACCCATATTTGCTACCAGAGGGTTTGCCAGTAGAGACAGCAAATTTTATGTTGATGTACTTTTCTACCACCTCAAGGTTAGTGACATTCTTGAGGAGAAAAAGGGATATTTGCTAATATTACATTTCTTGTATGTCTAGTATTTGCTTCTATGCTGAAAAATCCAATTCAGTAATACAAACTAGGAAAAATTTATCCCAAGGGTTTTTAAGCAATAAAACTCCCCCTCCCAGACCCACTTACATTCACCCAGAGAACCCACATTACAGAGAATCAAGAACTGGAGATGAGCCAATAATGTGGGAGAGCATTTGAATTATACCAAACTGAAGGATTTGACTCAGAGCTAAGAGTTTGCTTATTATTAAACTTAGAATTAGGAGCCACACTAATTTATAGCAGCAATGTTGACTGCTGAAGCATGCTTTAATTAATATAGCCAAGAAACAAAAAAATGTACTGATGCTATTTAATTAGTTAGTTTTCTTTAAAAAAAACCATTTCAAGTTCTGTTTGGTTCCCAACCAGTTGAGCTTTATGTTAATATTAGCACACAAAAGAGTTTTTTTTATACTTCAGAATTTAACAAAATAACAAAGTTGGAAGAAATTTCGGAGGTCTTCTAGCCCTGTTAGAGCAAGAGACTTGCACAAATGGTTGTCCAGTTTCTTTTTAAAATCTTCTGTTGTTGGTTCACCCACAAATGTTAATATCAAAAGTTAATATCTTATATTCAACATATAAGATATTATCAGCATTCTGGTATTAAAAGCCCATAAACATAACTATATTCAAATTCTTATACTTATTGAGAGGTCATACAAGATTTTAAATTCTTGGTTACATGTTTTCATTCTGTAGGCACGAAGTATTTTATTTTCATGACACTTACCTAGATTTCTTTTAGTATTTAGAGGCATAATAATGTTATGCTTTGTTGTAGTCTTTTAAATAACACTGAATTATTTTAAGTAACTTTTTAATTCATGGTTACAGCCTGTTATTGCTTGAGTAGAAACAAAAAGCTGACAAACATTTTAATTCAAAGAATATTTAAGCTTTAAAAATGGCCTAGGAGAAAAGCCAGAAATTGTCCACTCCTCTAAGAAGTTTAAAACATTGCCTTTCATAGAATACTGAGCACTTCCCTGTTTCATGTGAATATCACCATGTTGTCTGTTGATCTTTTCTTGTTTTGGACTTTGAGGATAACCTTGAGAAACAGGAGGAAAATATGCAGTCAGGGTCTGATAAATGAAATCTCAGTCCAAACCAGAAATGTAATCTGAGGGTTAACCCTCCCTAGTCCTCTGGGATGTAAAGGCAGGAGAGGAGGGAAGGGCTTTCAGAATTGTAAGATCCTTATAATAAACGTAGCGTTAGTATTCATAATTTTGATTTCCTTGTGTGGACTGCCTTAAAGAGTTTTCATCTATGGAAATGGTCTTTATTTTGTGCTTACGACTTCCATTATTATTGTTGTTGTTGTATCAACTATCACTGCAGTAAACCTTGCATGTTTATTATGTTTCTTTACTTCAAAGATATATTTTCAGAGTAAATAAGTAATAAATGTTTCTAAAGTATATTTCTCTGATACAATATGATAGTGTTACTGTGTTCACTGATTTCTACAATAACAGTTATAGATCAAGTTATACATCAAACTATCTTTGATGAATCTCATAGTTACCACTACTATCAGCCACTTTCAATTGTCTACTCAGTTTTTGCTTAAATGACTGGTTGCCATTGTCTAAGAAAGAAGGGTTCTTTACTTTGCTTAGGTTTTGATAACAGAGTTGCAAAGGCTATGGTTTTTTTTTCCCACTCATCTCATGCAGTTCCCTGGAGCTCTCCAAAATCTTTGTATGGGAAGAGGTTGCAGTGTATCAACTGCTTCAAACTGTCATCAGTTCCTAATTGGAAGGTAGTCCAGCCCAATGCAGCAGGTGAAATCAGTGAAGATTGTAGCCAGTTCATAAGCCAGGAATTCTTACTGGTTCAGTTAAAGTGAACCAAAATTCTTCTATCCCTTGTTTAGGTCTGGAACTAGAGTTGTTTGATGCTGTCAAGTGCCTGCCTGGAGGCACAACTGTGTGCAGAGAGTGCATGGAGGCACAACTGTAAACAACTTTGTGTTTTCCAAGGAACACAAAGCTTCTTTTGCATTCTGCCTCCTAGAAAAGATGTGTAGGTGCTATATGTGTGTCTCCATGAGTTCTGAATTTTTTCTTTTGAATCTGAAGCGCTGCACATTTCTGTCAGAAAGAAGCTGTAATGACTTAATATAGTTATGATCAAAAGCAATGAAGAAAGCAGCAGAATGTGAGATTGTATTAAAGTATACCTTTTGCCATGATGTTTCTTTAAGCATCATTAAGTTTCTTTTTCCATCAGGAAGAATAATTTTTTGATTGTATTGAGCACAACTGTTTAACCTTATTGAAAATATGTTTCATTTATTTTATCACCTACTAAGCTAACTAGTTATCACTTGCTACTGAACAGTTGCCATGACAGATTTTTGAAATTAAAAGAAAGTGAAGTAAAAGCATAAATAAGTAAAAAAGGTCTTCAAAATTCCTTTTTGCTAACTGAGCAGGGAGCAATATTAAAAAGTAAAGTAATTTTGTTTTATAATCTCTCTGGAACAAATGGCAGTATAGTTCTTCACAGAACCTTTTTATTAATTCTAGATTAAAGGTCTATCAGCAAAGCAGTGACCTAATACATTGACATTAAAGCTGATTAAATGCATTACATTAAGGAGGATCTATTATTGAGATAAATAATTTTGTAGATTTTTCTAAATTGGTTACTAATCATTATGGTTAGTATTCTGTTTCATCCCAACATTTATTATTAATTGGTAATTGCTACACGCTGAGTGAAATTACATAAGAGAATTCAAAATCAGACAAGCAATGAACGCTTTTTTACTTTATTTTTTTTTTACATTTGAATATAAAAATTAGGAAGCAGTGATGAAAAGTGAATCCATTGTTTGCTATGGGGTGTTTTTGCCAAAAACCAGAAGTAAATGCTGATTTCCAGCAAAATCATAGTAAATAGTAGTAATAACTGAAAGATGCATCAAGCGTCTGTAAATGTGAGCTGGCTGCTTAACACCCAAAATGTGATCATATGACCAACGGAGGTGGTGGTAGCCATCAGAGCTTTGAAACCAGGTTGTTAGTATTTCTTGGGGGGAAATCCACTGGAACTTTGAAGAATTGCTAAGCAACCAATCGTAAGTCAAGGACTATCTGTATGTCATTAAAAATAGTGTGTGTGTGTGTGTGTGTACATTATATTATTAGTAGAGCC
Source organism: Pseudonaja textilis (assembly GCF_900518735.1). The sequence continues at coordinate 14,120,418 of NW_020769309.1, forward strand.
TTTTGTATTATTTACTAACTTCTCTGTTGGACTGGTTTCCTTCTTGATACTGACTTATTCACAGATTTCATTTTTAAGATTGGCATATTAGCAATGACAGCAAAGAGAATTGGTAACTTACTGTTCTGACCTAGGCTTCCCCAACAGCACAAAGCTGAGTCTTTGTCCCAATAAACCCCTTTTATTTAATCTAGAATGAGTTTCCTCTCCATCAAAGTCCTGGACAACAGTCCTTCAAAATAATTCTCAATTACAGACCTTTATCAGGCTTGGAGAGTAGCCAGGCCAATATCTTTTAGATGCTGCAATACTTGGCAAGCTTGCCAGAATGAACTAATTGCCTCCTGCAAAGCCCCACTCCCCTTTCACTTCTCTTTTATACTCTAGGGGAAGGGCCATTCACCGTCCATCTGTGGCTTTACTCCAAGTCAGCCCTTGTTCCTCAGCTGTTTCCTTCTTCTGGCAACTCTGTGCATGTGCACACTGGGAATTAGCTATTCTTCTGCCTCACCGATGTCCAACTCCGAAGGCAGTTGATAACTGTCAGACGGCCTGGCCCCACAGAGCATTCGTCAGAGCCTTCCCCAGACTCCAGGACTGCCCATGTTCCTCCCCAACTTCCTCACTGTCCGAATCTGCTGCTAGCTCCGCTGGCCATTGTTGGGCCACAACACTAACAAATAAAATAATATCAAATGAATTCTAGTTTATTTCACAATATTTATTATTTCACAATATTTTATTTTAAATTATATAAATTACAGTTTATTGTTTTGTTTAAGCAGGAGCCCTGGTGGTGCAATAGTTAGAGTGCAGTATTGCAGGCTAAGTCTATCCAGAGTCTGAAGTTCAATTCTGAAGGGGCTCAAGGTTGACTCAACCTTCCATCTTTCTGAGGTTGGTAGAATGAGGATCCAGATAGTTGGGGACAATGTGCAAAAAATGCTGATATTGTGGACTGCCCAGAGCAGGGGTCGCCAACTTTTGGACCTTGGGGACCACCAAACTCATAATTTTAGATCCCAGGGACCACTAATTGGTTCTGTGGGTGTGGCCTAATTTGTGGGTGTGGCTTGGTGGTCATGTGACTGGCTGGGCATGGCTTGTATGTAAATATTATAAATATATAAATATTGAATGTTTTTTATAAAAAAAGCAACTTTTACCCAAAATCAGGCAAGGCAGGCAGGCAGATTGAGTTGCTAACAGAATCACAGATTCATTCTACCTATCTGCCATTGGCTAGCTCAGTCTGTCACATAAAATTTGCTCACAAGCAAACTCACAAAATTAACTCACAAGACCACCATGTATATAAATATTAAATATTAAAAAAGAGCAACTTTTACCCAAAATCAGGTAAAGCAGGCAGACAGATTGAGTTGCTCACAGAATCATTCAGTGATCTATCTGCCATTGGCTTGCTCAGTCTCTCAAATTTGCTTGCTGTGAGTCTGCACTGAATCATAGAACCTTCAGTCCTAAGGGAGTTTCGGCTGTGCTTAAAAACTGAGCCGAAGATCTAAAGACTAGCTAGAAAGCAAGAAATCCAACCATTTCCTGCTTCCTAGCTAATCTAAATCTCCCAGCACAGCAGAACAGATGATGGTCGGAAAAAGGAAAAATAGCAATTTAGCAGGCAAGTTTACCAGGTAAGGAATGAGTGGGCGGGGAGGGTTCCCGCGGGCCATGTGGGTGGTGCAGCCTTGTGTTTCTGCCTGGATTAATTGCTTTGTGGGGGTGCTCTGGTGGTGAGATTTCTCTGCGGCCCACCAAAATTTTCTCACGCCCACTGGTTGGCGACCGCTGGCCCAGAGAGTGTTGTAAAGCACTATGGGCAGTATATAAGGCTAGTTGCTGTGATAAGCTGATGCAAATTAAAATACAGCTTTTTATGTTAGAGTTGGCACTTACTTAATTAGCACTAGATAATTTTAATTTTTAATATGATGTGAGAGACTTTTTAAACCTAAATGATGGCAATCTTTTATGTATTTCCTCAGAATCAGTCTCTGTGCTATCTCATTCTTGCTTTCTTTCTTGAAAATAGTCTTGCTGGATCAGGCCTAATCAGCATTTCATCTTGTGGGGTGGTCCATCAGATAAGTCGAGAAAGCCCATAACAACTGATCAAAGCAACTCTCCTCTCCCATTGTTGCTCCCACACACCTGATATATACAGACTCCATATCTACCTCCTGTGTCTGCAGGAAGTACACAGTCATTAAAATAGTAGCCACTAATAGACATATTATCTAAGAATTTCTTTACAGTAGTTTCTTTTTGAGGTAATCTAAGTTAGCAAGGAACATCTCATCTCGTGGGAATGTATTGATTACAGATTAGACAGATCTTTGCACTAATGTTCAAAGTCTTCATGCTAGTTTTAAATGTTAAATGCTAGTTTCATGCAGGTCCAATTTGCAGCCAGTTGCGGTGTTCTACAGTCACTTAACCATGATTTGTGGTGTTTTGGGTCATTTTCTGGCAAAAAACCCCACCCATTCATTTGATTGGTTTTACTTAGTGATGACTGTTTATTTAATAATTGCAATGTTCACCTAACGACCATGGCATTCAGTTAATGACCAGTGCAAAAAAAGCCAGAAAATTACTTCTGCTCATGTAGATGCCTCAAATTAACTACTTACAACTGTATTTCCAGTTCCAATTATAGTTGTAAGTTCAGGACCACATATAAATAAATAAATAATATTGTCAAATAACTAATTGACTTTTAAGGTTGGTAAGAATTTGAAAAAATAAAAACAATGTTTTAGAGCTGTTTAGTTAATCAAATGCTCAAAACCAAATTTCTTGGCAGGATCTTACTTCTCAAAATCAATAACTTATTTATTGGTATCCTGGCAAAATATCTGTATATACTTCCACTTCCTTTTGTATAATTATTCTGATAATCTTGAGAGCCTGTGTACCATAATGATTAGACTGGTACTGGAAAGACCCATGAATAAATCCTAATTTGAGGGTAGGACTTGTTGGGAGACCAGGTCAATGACTTTCCAGCCAAACCTACTTCATAGGTTAATGTTCAAAGATCAGATAAAAGATGGGCCAAGGTGTGCTCCCTTGAGCTGTTTAGAAAAAATATATGGTATACATATAGTAAATAAGATTCAGAAAAATTGGCATAGCTAATATTTTCCAGATACCTGCCAACAGTAGGAGTTTCCCTGAAAAACAGTACAATCTAAATTTTTTTGGAAATATCAGTTACAAGATTTCATGGTTGTGTTTATGTTGTAAAAATTGAAGAAAGTAACCATGGAAATATGTTTGAAATCCAATTATTTATATTGTTCATACACATTTTTGGCAGCATGCAAGTGAACTCTCAAACTGTGTTTTGGAAGATTGTAAATAAACGCTGTGCTAGCATATTCCAATTATTTATGACATTCATAATGTAATTTGTAACAGCCTCCTTAATAAAAGTATGTTTAATTCCATGCCTGAGTCAGGAAATTATGTGAGCAATCTTTCCAAAAATCCACAAGTTCTCTCCTATTTTGATGAGTTCTGTCAAGTTATAGTTTGTTATCTTATTTGTAGAATGTACGGTATAATTATAATAATCAAGAAAACAAAATTACACAATCTTTCATTAAGAATAATAAAACTGGATAAAATAGTAGCAACTCCATTGCATAACACTCCTCAGACAAAAACTCAATAAAGAGAACTAAGATTAATTTAGAGAAGACAATTCTAAACTTGGAGGTACTCACAGGAAAGGTCATACCTTCCCTACATTATATGGAAAGATCTGTAGTATATCCTTTTGGATTGCAAATGCACAGATTCAGTTAATAATAAGCTATGCTAGAAGTGACTAAGATAGAAATGGTAAGATGTGTGTTAATTAAACCTTCAGAAATACACATTTTTCTAGGCATTTTGTAAATAAAATATACAGTAATAAATTGCAGCGACTTAACATTAAAATATAAGTCAACAGGAAATTTTCTAGTATGATGGCTGCCAGTTGTCTATTGTCTCCTTTTTATGTACTTACATTTCTTGTATGCTAATCTAGTTGGAAAAGGCTTAATGCTCTCCCCCCACCCCACCAGCTTTTGTTTGTCTGTATTTTGATTCATAAGTAAATAAATTCATGAATCTGTTTGGAGAAGTGTTGTGAAAATACAGTAGTTCACAATCCTCCACACTGCTTTTTTAGCATTGTGGTAATGCAGCTTATTGCTTTTTTTAATTGCTTCATCTCTTGCTTACAAGATATTGGATATTGTCTTCAATAAACAATAATTGCAATGTATCTTACTGTTATTATTTTTTTATGTAGGGGGAAAGGAAGGAGTTATTGTCAGTACATTGCATGTACCTCCTACAGCCACCACCTAGAGCTGTGGTGGCACAGGGGTTAGAATGCAGTACTGTGAGCTAACTCACTGCTCACTCCAGGAGTTTGATTCTTAGCAGCTCAAGGTTGACTCGGCCTTCCATCCTTCTGAGGTCAATAAAATGAGGACCCAGATTTTTTTGAGGGGGAGGCAATATGCTGACTCTCTAAACCGCTTAGAAAGGGCTGTAAAGCACTATGAAGTGATATGTAAGTCTAAGCGCTATTGCTAGTTGGTGGAGTAAGGACAGAGTATGTTAGCAGTGCTAGTTTGCATGCTGGCTTTTGTTTTTGCTTAGGGCATTCTACCCTAAATACACCCATATTTATTGGTGCTGTGCTATTGCTGACAAAGTTGCATAAGGCAAAAGTGCAATTAAGCATTTGTGTCTTCTGGATATTATTAAAAATGGTAGATGATAGCATCTACTGATTAAAACCCTGATGAAAGACAGAGGTCACCCATTTGTTTGAGACCATGGATTATGGAAGATTGCAACTTGGAATGTAAGAAGAATAAATGATATAGAGTCTGAAGTAATGTATGAAATCAATTAAAAATGTGACTGTAAGAGAAAGGAAGAATATATAGATTTAAATAAAGATGACCTCCTGTGGAATGAATATACACATGGAAGTGAAGTCTATACTGCATGAATATACATGTCCATGCTTAAGTATTACTGGAAATATGGAATAGTGTCATTTGGGATGTGACTCCATTGATTGGTAGTAGTTGCATGTTAGCCCAGTGAATTGTGATAAATGGAGAGATGAGTGGCGAATTAATTAAATAAAGGAAAAACAAGAGAAGAGTTTTGAGGAAAATATACAGTATTCTGCATGAATGCAATGTAGAAAAAATGATCCTATTGGGTGACATGAATTATTAATGAGACAGGAATGTAGAAAATAAACAATTGCAAGATCCAAGAATGAATGTGAATGGTGACTGGCTGGAAATGAGAAAAATACAAATGACAATTATTACTGCAAAAAATAACAGTGAAATATATAATGTGTATAGTGAGAAAATTATTGCAAAGTATAAGACAGAAAGAGCCAAGAGCATTAAGTTTGAAAGAGGGAGATAAAAGCTGAACAATGTTGATGGAAATAAAACATGAACATTTGTAAAAGGGCTAAACAGGGAATCCAAATAGCATTAAAAAGAAAAGCAACATGATTTGAGATAAAAGTATATCATGATAGTGTGTAGGAATGATAATGATATGAAAAGTGGAATTGAAACAGATGATAAAAATGTTAATGTCCAAGAAAAAATGAGTAAAAGGAAGTCATAACTGCTGTGTGTTAGAAAAAATTGAAGCTGCAGATATAGATTATGTTACTGAAGAAATATTAAAGTATGTATATGATTTGCTTATGATACTCTGTGTGACTTGTTTAATGATTACATGAAGACACCATCTGTGCTTGATAATCAGAAAGAGACTGTTATTATCACTAAGAAATATATGAGTGTGACAAAGTTATTTTCTTGCTCATTTTTTATTTAGATAAATATATGATTTGACATGAACTTGGAAAAGTTTTGCATGAATATGAAGTTAGAAGGAATTGCCAAATGAGAAAAGAGAGCTATATGTTCGAAGTAGAGGATGCATGTGCATGAATGGAATGTTTAACAAATGCAAATAATATTAATTATGTCAATTGTCCATACTGCTTTGGAAACACCAAACTTTGTTGATTGTTTGGAGTGAAGTGTGAAGTAAAATTTCCTCTCTTATATCCAAATTCTATGGAAAGAAGATACGGAAGTTTTACTATACAAGGACTGCTTGTTAGAGTTGGAGGTATGTCTGTTGGGGATGTGAAAATGAAAATGTTTGGGAAAAAAGAAGGTGGAGCCTCCTTGCTGACAGACCGTAGATCGCGACTCTCTGTGGCTATGGCCCGTGCTCTTTCATTGGAGAGCCCCGGTCATTACGATTAAGGGCTGAAGTTGCCTTGGAGGGGTGGTGGAGTAAGGGGAAGCTGCAAGCCAGGTTGAGGGGAGCTGCATCTCCCCTCCTGGGCTTGGTCTTTCCCCCCCCCGAAGATGACTGGTGGTTTAAAATGGCCACCCCAAAGAGGAGGACTCAGCTGGACTAAGATTTGTGCAGGAGGGAAGAAAGAGGTAGATAACATCTGAACCGGGACAACTGGGCAATACAACTAAACAAAAGTACCCCAGGATTAAGGTAACATGGAATTTTTAAGAAAAGAAAAGTGAGCGGCAAAATTACAAAGGAACGGGGAAAAAAAATAAGAAAATATTTTTGACAGCTAAACAGGGCTTTGAACCAGGAAAGGAAGAAGCCAGAACTAAAGATTTAAATTGGATTAAAATATTTTGGCAATAAACAGGCATAAAATAAAGCTGGACTTAAGATTGTCAAATAATAATAAAGTTTATAAATTGGAGACTGGACTATGCTGGAATATTGAGGTTCGAAAAACCCTAAACAAAAAAATAGGGGAAAAAGATGAAAACTTTGTATAATGGAGAGTGCCCCCTTTTGACAAAAACTTGAACTCAAACAAAAGGGAAAGCATCCTGTTTCTGAATAAACTTGTGTGGATATAACATTAAAGAAATATTGAAACAAAGTAAGAATCTTAGAAAGTGAAAGCGGAACCAGAATAAAGGAAAAAGCAAGGAAAGACTGACTGTGGGATTGATTGATGTTTTTGGTATAGACCCTGGGCTGGAATAACTGAAAACTTTAGAAAATTGAAAGAAGAAAGAAGGAAAGTAAAAGTGTTTTTTTTTTTGTGGACTTTAACAATCATAAAATATAAGAGTGTGTAATGATGATATCTCTTCGGGAATTAAAAATGGAACTTAAAAATATGAGAGAATTACTACAGGAAAGAGGCGAATCACTTTGCTCTGTGTTAGAAAAAATGGAAATGGCGATTGAAGAACAAGAAGAGCGAGCTTCAGAGGAGGAGGAGTCAATTCAGGGAGAAGACATCTTAAATAGACAATTAACACAAAGAACACTACAAAGAAGTGGGGAAAGAAGGAAGGTTAAAAAGTTGAGATTTAAGAAGGCAATCAAAAGGGGGAATACCTGTGAAGTCAGGAAAGGCAGAAAGACCCAGCAGAAAAGGGGAAAGGAAGATATTAAGAAAGAGAGGGATATAAACTGGAATGAGAAAAGATATAGGGAAAAGGAGGGGGAGGAGAAGCAGTAAGAAACAGGTGCATGAAATAAAGAATTACGGAAATAGTAAAACGTTGAAAAGAAATCGTTTTTTCAGAGATAATGGTTGATGAATTAAAAATCTAAAAATTAATGTAACAAAGACCAACAAAAATAAAGTTAAGTTTCAATTACAAGTAATTTAAAAATAGTAAAAAACCAAATCAAGTAGATCCATTGCTAGACTGTTTATTAAAAATTAGGAATTATGAAATGGATGGAGACATTTAAGGTGCAACTCCTGACAGTAGGTAATATATAGTATATCTGTTCTGAGAAATTAATGCTTGTCAAAAGTAGCAAAAATTGCTATCATAGGTATGGTTTTGCTACTTGGTCATATTCTGGTGAGATTATGTATATTGGGGGAAACATCAAAGTTAATTGAATGCAGTAGTAGGAGTGCCATTATAAATGTGAGTGATGGAAAAAGAAGAGATGGTTTCAAGAGATGGATGGTGAGTAAATATGAACTAATACAAAAAAACGAGTGACCAGTATATTTAATTAAGTTGGTACAGGAAGAATGGTTGACAATTGAATGAAATAACATATGGAGAACAAAGAGTAAATAAAGGAGAAGAGGAAAACCAATAAAGTTGTGAGTGGGTAGAGGTGATGAGAACTTCAGAAAGAAAGAATATTTTGAAGATCTCAAGATGGCTTATCAAGTAATGTAACATATGAGGTGGAAATAAGGACAATGTACAGGGTTATACAGTTGGTATACAGGAATAGCAAACTGTTGGTGTCAACTAAATTTAATGATGTATATTTATTTCATGTCTTTAATTTCTTTGCTTCCTATTCCTTACTCCCTTTGTGTATTTTACATAATGTAGCTAGCCTTAAAATAAAATGGTATGATGAATTTTTATGAAAGTGTTTAGTAAGTCTGTACAAATCATTTCATGAAGTACTTTCCTCAAGCAATGTACCTCTCTGAATTATTCCTCAAAGCCAAGAAGCAGCTGCAGCCTGTCAGAAGTTTGGTATGGCTTCCTGAGATCTTCTGAACATCTCTATGCCCAGAAGATACTTTTGCCTGAGTAACTGATGAAATAAAACTTTTTTCCCCTGCATGATCGAGTTTCTTTTTCCTTTTGCAGCTATCAGTGATAAACTGATATTTCTGACTTAGATGGCAAAAATGAAAATTCATTGATAACTTTGAAATGGTAGATACGAAAGATGATGTTGGAAAAAGTGCAGAGTTGGTAGACATATGAATTTTTCATATGGAGTCACACACCTAAGCAAAAATAAATGAAGTTAGCATATGTATGTATTACTTGTGTAATACTTGTGTTTGGGTGTCTATTAAATCTGAAAACCCATTAAGTCTAAATATCAAACATAAGCCCAAAGAAGTGTTCAATCACATATGAGAAAATTACCTTTAAGTAATTTATTCAATATATGAAAAAAGGGCCTGTGCTTATTCTTAACTTTATATTCAGCATATGTAAAATTGCATAAATTGTTTTGCTTAAAACAGCTTCACTTATCTTTTGCAGTTGGCTTCATCTAAATGCCAACTCTAGGAAGCACACTGCTTTTGTATGATTATCTCCTGTTGAGCAAGTAAATTGGGGGAATAAAAGTGGACTTTAAGACCACAGGAGGACTCAAATTAATATACTACATCATTCAGATTGACCTCAACACTGACAACTTTATTTTGGAGGCTGGAGTTCTTCATCCTTGTTGCTCTTGTTCTACTTTACTGCAGTGGCCTCTAAAGCTTTCATTCTGTCATCACTTGATATCCTTGGTCACCTTTGTCTTCCTCTAGTATTGGAAGACATCATCCTCAGATTCTTGTCTTCGGAGCTTTGTTATGGTCTGTGGAAATTGCTGATTTCAAATTTTTCAAATTACAGATCCACTTTCATGTCACAGGGCATTTTTTTCTGTCCATTTGAGAATGTTTTAATTTTAACTACTTCCCAAACTACAGTGAAGTTGAAGACTGTTGACTTCAACTTGTAGTTGATGTTGAGGACATGTAGGGCATGTTGCTGTCCTCTGCGTCTATTGAACATATCATCTAACACAGTCATTACCTCCTAAAAGAATGTCTTCATATAAAATATTTTAGTTGGCTGGATGAATAATGCTGTATTTTGGGGACAAAAACATGGGTCTTCAATTTTCCATTTCTCATGAATGACCTGGAACCTTTGTTCTTAGGCTGTATTCTTAGTGCCTACATTTAAAACAGTATGACATTTAGCACAAAGTGATTGAAGAACTAAAGTTAAACAAATGATGGCATTAGAACTAAAGTTAAATAAATGATGGCATTTGTCTTTTGCAAGTTATAATAAATAATTGGCAATTGATGCATGATATATTTCACAATTCTTAGATGGTGCGATGGATCTACTATGACTGATCTTAATTCTGCAATTCATTGGTGTTTGTAGTAATAATGACATCCTGCCTTATAGTACTTTTCCCCTACAATTGATTCATCATAGTTAAATGTCCCTGAGTATTGTCAGGGACCAAGTGTCAGATCAAACCAGTCCTGTTGGTATTGTATAGTTGGGATAGCATTAGAGTTTAATTTTTGATACGTTTATTTAACTAAAAAAAAAATAGAGTGAAAAATAAGTATAAAATCAGAAAGCAACACAAGGGGGAAATGCAGAAGAGAAAATTAAAAGTAGAGAGACAAGGGGGTAAAAAGGGGAGGGAGAAGATAAGAGGGAAGAAAGAAAGGAAAAGTTATAAAGGACAGAAACAAAATATACAGAAACAGGGCCTATTTAGAGATAATGGGTGAAAATTTAACGGAAAAAGGGATTCTGCAAAGGTACATAAGATGGTATTGTTATATTAGAAACAGAAATAATTTTAGAAAATATGAAACAATGTATGATTAAAATGTTTGATAAAATAGCTATCGTAATTCAGTGGAATGCCTGTCAATAAATAAATGTAACAAAAGGTATATTTAATGATTTATAAAACATATGTGAAGAGAAATAAGGGAAAAATTAATTATGGAGATTATATGTGTTTTTAAGGAAGTATGATATTCAATTGAAAAGAAGTGTTAAAGATGTTAAGATTTTAATGATTATTAATGATAGAACTGAATTGGAATGGAACGAGGGTTTATAATTACATATATTTCCAATCTTTCTTTCTTTTTTAAAGAATATAGTGTGTATTATAAGAATGTACCAAGCAGAATTCAGTTGGAAGTTATGTATTATGTATTATATTGAAGGTCATAACCTTAAGGTATACATTGAAGTTTAAATAAGAGTTGAATGGATGTAATTAAAAGATATAAAGGTGTCATATTCCAATTAGTAACTACAGGAGAAAATTTGTTTAATGAGAAAAGATAATATGAAATTGAAACAGAACAGACAAAAGTATAAATATAATGATTTGAATTGAGATGAGATAATCAAAATAAAATTGAGAAAATTAAAAGAGGGGAAAAACTATATAGAAAATGTAGAATAGTATAAGATATGGAATAGAACACAAAAAGGAGCATGAAATCGAGTTTGTATCTGTATAAAGAAGTTCAACCTGGGACCATACTATTTTCAAAAAAGATGTTCTCCTTAGAGCTGCTCGGATCATCCAGAGAGTGGGTAGTGCTTCAGTCTGCGTCGTTGTAGGCTGAGCTTAATTACTGAGGAACGCTCCGCCTTCCATCACGTGGCTCCGTTGCTGGCGTTCCCCAGTTTTATGCTCAGCCTCGTGCAGAGTAGGCAGTGTTTTCAGTTCTCTTGGCCGTCTCAAGAAAACTTTCTTCTTATCAGGTTGTATTGATTTATTCTCTTCTTAGCCCTGTGCAGGAGGATATTCTATGGCTTAGAGGTTAAAGCATCCACCTAATAAGCAAGTAACCTGGGTTCAATTCCCAGAAGGGTAGGGCTAATATCAGACCTAAATAGCTTGAAATAGAGCTATAGGAAATACATAAATTTAACTTGATTTTTCAATTCCCATTCTCCTGGGAAGTCTCCTAGTCCCAGGGGGTGCCTAGGGGAAGGCTAGCTAACCTTCTGGCCACCCCCCCACCCCTTCTTCCTTATTGCCTAACAGACCTTACTTCATTAGAATGCTAAAATGTTAATGTTATTGACTCTTCCTCCTTGTCCTCCCCCTGGGGTCCTTGGATTGCCCCTGGGGAGAATTTTGGCTGCTGTTTAGGAGCCCTGTAAGTCCTCATCGCAGGCAGCTGCCATTTAAGCGCCGCCCCATGGTAGGGCGCCAATTTCCTTATCTTTCCGATCGCTGCAGCGCGCCTGTTTTCAAGCTGCAGGACCTGCTGGCCTTAAGTGATTGAATTGACTTGTGTGCTTGGAGGCTAGTTCGCTGCCTCCGTTGGAGTCTCGCCCAGCCTTATCAAGACTAGGCTGTTGTTTTTTGTGCAGCTCCTTGGCCGACCAAGATCGTTGGAAGATTGCTCTTTCCTCTCTTTCCCTAGCCTCTGCGCAACTAGGTTTCTTCTCAGACTCAGGGGAGAGCGTTCATCGCCCCCAGGGGGAGAAAGATAGCGGGTGGTTTAAACGCGTTCTGGCGCTAACCCACCCCCCCCCCAGATTCTCTCCTTAGAGCCTCTTTCCTGCCGACTTCCACACCGCCTTCGTTAGCGGCTTGAATTTAAGTGCTCCAAAGCGCCGCTGGTTTTCCCCCCACCCGAACGCCGATCATCTCAGGAAGGGGCGAACTCTTCCTCGCGGTCCCTCTCGGCATTCTAAGCTCGCCGGAGGGGCCCGATTCCGCCCTGAGCAGCCCCGACATTCAGCAAGTAGGCGGCCGCCTCCTTGGGCGCTGCCTCGCAGTCGGGCGCCATCGCAGTTTCTCTCTGCTGCGAGTGTTCTCCAGCTCTCCACACAGGCCTTAACAGCCTGTACAGAGTCTCTCTCCTAAACTACTGTTGGCAATCCGCAGCCGCGCTCAGGGCGAAGCAATAGCAGCACCTTCCTCCCCTCCCGGTTTGTTGTCTGGGAGTTCAGCTGCTGGAGGCCTTATCTTTCCAACCCAGTGTTTTTTTGGCCTCAGGCGTTCATTTGACTAATTGGATAAATAAGCACTTGGGTTGATTCCTTATTGGACCAGGATCCAGACTTAAGCATCAAGCATTTTCAAAGAGTTAAAAATAAAAATAAAAGAATAAATAAAAGGATCAATAATCAAACACGTATACAAGACTTGCTCATATGTATATATATATATATATATATATATATAAGTAAATAAAGGAATTAAATATATATATTAATGATGATGATGATGATGATGATGATATTTACATTCACCGCCTTTCCGCGGTACATCAAATTCCAAAAGGGGGCGCGGGCCAGCTGATAAGGGTACCCGGCCTCACTGCAGGCTGAACCCTAGGCGAGCCAACCGCCTCTGGTATTCTCTCATACGATTATTCTTCGTAAAGTGGCAGATGATAATTCCTCTAATGGCCCTTCTCTGAAGGCCAAATCTAAGTCTTACCATTTGCGCAGTCAGGCTAAGGAAACTCCAAATAATAGTGGTATAGTTTCTCCTGCCATCAGGGGGTTGGACTAGATGACCTCCAAGGTCCCTTCCAATCTGTTTCCCACTACCCTGAACTCGCCCGATCTCTCCTGATCTCGGAAGCTAAGCAGGGTTAGACCTGGTTGATACTGGGATGGGAGACCATCTGGGAGTATTGGGTGCTGTAGCGGAGACGCCTTGAGGTGTCATAGTCATCGGAGAAGGAACTTGACGGGCTATCCAGCGGGTCCTTCCCGGTGACTCCAGCCCTGCCACCCTCCGCTCCTCCTATCTCTACTCACCCCCCTCCCCAGATTTCTTTCCCTCTCCAGGCACAGTTCACCCCAAGGGCATCAGGCCCACGGATCAATGACCAGACGGACAGTGGGAGGAGCCTGCCACAGTCAGGATTTCAGAACAAACCAGGTCATGGATGGAGCTGGCTTCCCGCCAGGGGACTGCGAAAGGTCTCCAACAGGTGTCCAGACTGGATTCTTCCTGAGGGCTCCCGATCATAAGTATCTATCAATCAGGTCCCTGCCTAGATCGGCTTCTACCACGGTCAGGTACCTTCACAGAGGGACAGCCCTCTTCCAAAGGGAACAGGAGGAGGAGAAGAGGGCCTGAATCAATTCAGGGAGGAGGAGAAATCCGTTTTGGGGTCAACTCATTTCAGTGAACCCCTATCAGGGATGGAGCCCATGGAGGGAGTGATGCTCAGGATAAGGACCCCAACCCCTGTTAAAGGGAAAGGTCCCTTACCATCCCTCCTTTGAGGGCTTGTTCAAGCCGCATATGTATAGACTGCTTTGCCTTAAGGCCAAGCCATCTCTGGCCTGTGCTCTTACTCTCCCTCTGTCCTCCCTTCCTTGGCGGAGAGCCCAGGGGACGCCATTCCCAAGCAGCCCGGGGCGGAAGCTAATGTCATTCCGGCTCCGCTCATTTCCTCTGATCCGGGATCAAGGCAGCCGATCTCTACAGGGGCCCTCCCCACCTCGCCAGGGCAACAGGTCTTTCACCTCAACCTCGACTCAGACTTCTCCACCGATTTAATCCCTCGAGGTTGATGAGCCCACTGTTGGCTCAGCATCCTCCTCCTCCGCTAATGATTCTCCAGAGGCTCTGAAACCCAAGGATAAGAGGGCCAAACTAGCCTTACGCCGGGCTCCCCAAGCCTACACTTGGGCCACCAGATCGGCTTCGGCCGCCTCCTTTTCCTCCCGGCCTCCAACCCGGTGGCTTCGCCAACTAAAACGGCATGTCCCCGCCTCTATTACAAGGGAACATCAGGACATCGCTGTACTCACGATCACGGCAGAATTCTCGGCCCTCGCTCCCTATCATAAGGTTAAGTGTTCCTCTAGGACCCTAACCTCCCTGGTTACAGAGTCAGATTGGTCACGGCTCCCACCAAAGGGGGACAGACTCTCCGGCACAGCCTTGGAATCTCTGCCAGTCGAGAGCTGAAGCAGGGAACAAGTCCTCCCCTCCCCTTTCAGAGGTCAGAGCCCAGAACTCCTCAGCCATTTCGGAAAGTACCTCTTGACCTTCTTCCAGTCCCCCTCCCCGCCCAGGTACCTCTTCTTTCGGCCATTCCGTCTCCAGGATCCGCCGACTCGGGTGACAGGAACCGGGGGGTGGCTCCTACGGGACTCCCCTCAGGGGATCATGTGGGAGGCCCTTCCGGCGCCCAATACAGGTCCCGCTCCCCCCCCGCCCCACTGGCGCCGACTCAGACATGTCACTGACCCTTGGGGTTCCTCTCCTTCCCGGCCCGGGCCCGTGTTACTATTCCGCTCGGATTTGCCCCAGAATTCAGCGTGCTCCCCTCGACCTTCCAGGGACCCCACCAAGCGTAGTTTAATGGATCCCGCCATTCATCCTCTTCACAACTTTCAGGCCACCCAACTCGTCCCACCCTCCCAACGAGCGCGGGGCTGTTACTCCCACCTCCCCGTGGCCTCCAAATCCTCAGGTGGATGGAGAGCAATCCTAGACCTAACACGGTTTAATCATTTCCTGACCCACCGCAGTTTTCAGATGCTATCCTTACAGTCCTTCTACTGGGCTCCAGACGAGGGAACTGACTCTCTCCTACAGACCAGACATCCCATTCCTGTTACAATCCCCGCCGCTCCAATATGTGCCCCCCCCTTGGGTTGACATCTGCCCAAGAACCCTTCCAAGGTCCTCGCGGCCCTAGCGGCTCACCTCAGAAACCCCCCCGGGCGTCTCCACTGCCACCTGGATGACTCCTCATCCTGTCCCGCTCCAGACGCCAAACAAAGGGACACCAGAGCTACTCTTGCCGCCCTCTAAGACCACCTCCTCGCAAACTGACAAGGGCCATTGGTCGCCATCTAATTGCATAACCCCTTGGGGTCCTTAATCGTTCTGGTTAAAGGGAAAAGTCCCTTTTTTTCCTCAGAAGTCCCCTTTACATCCGGAATTCTGTCAAGCGTATCCGGTGATCAAAAAAGGGGTAACTCTATTAGAAGGGCCTAAACTATTGGCCGAGATGGTCTCAGGCATTCCCATTGTTCCCTGGGCCCGCTTATGCATCAGACCCCTACAGGGTTCCTGCTCCCATTTCTAGGCCGGCAGAAGCCATTTGAAATTCTTGTTCCAGGTTCTGCCAGGGGTCC
Source organism: Pseudonaja textilis (assembly GCF_900518735.1). Next base: position 14,136,170 of record NW_020769309.1, read on the forward strand.
TCACGTCTCTTCTCGAGTGGACCAACCCCATCATCAACGAGGGTCTTTACCTTTAGGAGCCCCAACAGCTCACACTCCCCACAGATTCCAGCCTGGCCAGAGGGGGCGCCCTCTCCCACTCGCTCCAGCTCAGGGCAAACGGTCGGAGACAGACCGGGCATGTAGGTTAGACTAGTTGGAACTCACACCACCGTTCTGGCCCTTCATAGCTCCCTCCCACAGGTACGTGGGCGTCTTGTCCTTACCCTCTCGGGCAGCATCATCGCCAGGCTCATGTTAACAGACAAGGGACCACACAGTCCATATGGTTGATGAGAGAAGCCTAGTGCCCCTGCTACCGGACGGTGTGCATTCTTCTCTGTCTCAAAGTAGAGCTCATTTCTCTTCAAGAAGGCTCCCACGACCTCCAGCCTACCGATAGGGGTCCTCTTGGCATCCCTTCTCAATGCACGTCTCCCAAGATTCTCGACGCACCCCTCCCAGGGGCCGAAAACTACAATGCCCCCGTTACCCCTGGCCCCCAGGGCCTCTATACGCATTCCCTCCACTAAACCTAGTCACGCAGTCATTCTAGGTCTACTCCACAAAAAGCAGAACTGCTTCGGGTGGCCCTCTTCTGGCCCAGGTGCCCATGATTGCGGTCCTCCGCAACCTATTGGTGGCTCCTCTCGGGAAAATCCCTCTGAATGGGACCTCCCCTCCTCAAGGGCCCCCTCTACATCCGGATCCCCTGCGGCTCACCCTAGCCGTCGGCAGGTTGAATGGAGTCGCCCGGGAAGCAATAATCTCTCTGACCAGGTTAGTGATACCATCTTAGCTGCCAGTCGGTCATTAACTACCTGAATCTACGATACCACTCGGAATACCTTCTGCACGTGGGGGCATAAGTCCCAAGTCAGCCTCTTTCACCCTCCGTCGCTAGATCTTACTTGTCACAGGCTCCGCCAGGACCATCGGAATAACAGCACATCTCACCAAGGTGAGGCCTCCTCGGCAGTTTGGGCCACCAAGGCCCCAGTCATTGGCATTTGTCAGGTCACCACCTGGGCCTACTCATCTCCCTTCAGGAGACCTTACAGGTTTGGCACATTGCCTCGGCGGGGGCCTCATTTGGCAGACGAGTCCTACAGCAGGTCCTCAGGACCCGGAGAGGCTCATGAACCAGATGGAGTCCCTCCCGTAGGACAGCCAAGCTTTGGTATGTCCCACTCTCTGGATGATCCGAGCAGCTCTAAGGAGAATGGGCGTTGGTTCTTACCTGACACGCCATTTCTCTTCGAGCTGCGAGGATCATCCAGCCCCACCCTATTCTTTCACCGTCTGGTGGGGTCTTGTTTCTGCCAATGAACCTTAAGTCTAGTAAGATGAGAGTATGAATTTCTCCTTTCTCTCGCTTTCGCATAAACTGGGGAACGCCGGCAACGGAGCCACGTGATGGAAGGTGGAGCGTTCCTCAGTAATTAAGCTCAGCCTACAACGACGCAGACTGAAGCACTACCCACTCTCTGGGTGATCCTCGCAGCTCGAAGAGAAATGGCGTGTCAGGTAAGAACCAACGCCCATTTTACTTGTATTTTGTATGTGTGAAAACCCAAATAAAAGTTTATTAAAAAACAAAGAGAAGACAGTTGAAGGGGAAAAAAAGATGAAAGATATTTACAAACCTGGTGATCCTACATATTTAGACATGCTCTCTTCAGTATCTTCAAAGCAGGAACAAGCAATATTTTACTCCGGTAGCCTGACTTTGCACTTGTTTGTTTTACCATTCTCCTCCATGCTGCATCGAGAGCCCAGGATGGGTTGACTCCTTCCTATGATGTCATTTAGCTGAGTCTGTACTAAGATATAAAAGCCAGCCCCCGGAAGAGACCCCAGCTTTTGACTCCGCTCCTTTCAGTCAGTAGCTGTGTCTCTGAAAGCTTCTGCTAGATAACACTCACCAGCGATCTTCAGTACCTTTTTTCCTCGTTTCAAGCAGCCCCCAGGATCTGGGCAGCTGCTCTTCCAGGAGAGCAGGGCGCTCTCTCTCTCTCCTGCAAGGTTGGGAGCACTGTTGCCAGAGCGCTGTTCAGGCATGTTGGGCAGTGTCTGTAGACCTCCCCCACACCTGCGGTTTGAGTGGTCGTAAAAAGTGATCGGCAAATCGATAACAGCTTCAGCCAGCTGAGATTCTGTAGATAGCACTCACCAGCGATCTTCAGTACCTTTTTTCCTCGTTTCAGCAGCTCCCAGGATCTGGGCAGCTGCTCTTCCAGGGGAGCAGGGCACTCTCTCTCCTGCAGCGTTGGGAGTAGCGTTGCCAGAGTGCTGTTCAGGTAACTTGGACAGCGTCTGTAGACCTCCCCCATGCCTGTGGTTTGACCGGTCATAAAAAGTGATCAGCAAACCGATACCAGTGCCAGCCAGCTGATCGTGTGGCCAGAGGCTGCCCTTTCCTTTGCTGACTTCACTCGGAGCTCTTTATAGCCTAAGGAGAAATTCTTCGATCTCGGAGCCTGTTTCCCATAGTCAGAGGCCATCTTGGATTGAAGCCTTCCACCACGAGGTGAGCGGCCATCTTGTAAGCCCGGGGGCCAATTTATACCCTAAGGGGCTTAATACAAAAAATTTCCAAACAGTTTCTTTCCATCGTAAGAGCCTTTATTCTTCAAATGGAGCAAGATAAGGGTCAGGCAGAGTTTCCCCCTCCCTCAAGTGGAACAGTCTCTTAAGCCAATAAGAGAAGAAGTTGTAGGCAATGCACCCAATCAGTCCAGAGGGAGGTGGCTGCTAAAATCAGAGCTAAGGCTCTAGCCCCTAAGAAGGCAACTCAGGCTGAATTGAGGGCAAAAAAGTGCAGACATGGAGCCCGAGAGTGGCAGTTCAACAGAACTATTCAACAGAAGGGAGTGCAACTACAGTATGTTTCAGGTGACCTGTGGGCACCAGCCAAGCCCTCCCAGGGGAGGAGAAGTTATCTAAGAGCCTTTCCATCCTCCACCCTGGTCTCCTGAGGCTTTTGCAGTACAATGATCCTCAGGATCTAAGCAGATCTGGGCCTTATTTCCAACAGGTTTCTGGGCCCTATGCTCCTCCCCCTCCCTCCAGGCCTCGAACCTCTTCTCAATCTAGGCCTGAAGCCACCTTCACTCCCTCAGCAGCGGGCCTTTGGCCTTCTGCCCCTACCTTTGAGCATAGACCAGGGGATATCCAAGATGTTGTTTCTTTGGCTGAAGGCTTCAAGCAAATCCTTCGACCTCCGGAAAGGGTTCAGGCCCTTCTCCCTTCTCAATCTATAAGTTGCCTCATCATCCTGATTTACACAGGCCTCAGGACCTCAGGGTCCATTCTTCTCTACCAGAATGGGAGGAGGTTGATGAGGAGGGAAGGGCTTCACCATCTAAACACAGTTACTCCTCTCGTTCAGAACGTGAAGAGGGCGAGACCTTTGACCAAAATCTTTAGAGGAAGAGGACTCTCACCCAGAGCAGACATCCTCTGAATTGGTCTTCAATCCTTCTCTCTTCTGGCCATTATTCAGCATGGCCTTGGTCACTGCCAAGCTGTCGCCAGAGGAAGTGGCTCCAGAGCCACAAGGAATTCCCTCTAGCCAGGGAGACTCATTCTTCTCTAAGCCTGTAGTGCATGCAGGGGTTTTGTCTTCTCCCACTTTGTTCCTGGACATGGTCAAGGAACAGTGTGCTTCCCCTTCGGCAGGTCCTCGCCCATCTTCTCTGGATAAGCGTTCCTACAATGTCAGCGCAGCCCTGGACAATTTTCTGGCAGTGCCTTCTGTTGACATTCCGGTTCTGGCCTCGTTCCCATTTTCTGTCACTCTCACGTGGGCATCCATACGATGGCTGCACCAACTCCAGATTAGATTGCCTACATCTGACCTTCGGTCTCACAAAGGCCTTCATAAGATTATCGCAGCAGCAGAATTCACTGCAGATGCCATTCTCAGTTCCGCCAAATTTGCATCTAGGGCCATGGCATCTTCAGTAGCAGCAAGAAGACTGCTATGGCTCAGAAATTGGCAGGCGGAATCACGCCGTAAATGGAAGCTGATTACAGTTCCATTCACGGGCGATAAGCTTTTTGGCGATGCTCTGGAACCTTATCTCATTGAAACCAGAGATAAACGTAAAATTCTCTCTTCCTCTGGGAAAAGAGCTGACTATCGCCCAGCTCCTTATACTGGTAAACAACCCTTTTGGGAGGGTGGGGGTCATTCCTGCCGTCGCTCTAAGTAATCCCTCGTTCGCCCCACCCATCGGAGGTCGCCTAGCCTTCTTTGCCTCCAAATGGGAGGAGTCAACAGTGGATGCCTGCGTGCTCCGCTTTAGTAGGGTTGTATTTTTGTTTTTTTTAATGCACCCCCCCCCCCCCCCCAATTTGATCTGTCCTGTCTCTCGGGACATTTCAAGGCAAGACCTCATGAATCAGGCCATTCAACTCCTTCTTGAACTCCGAGCTATTCAAACCTGTTCCCCCCTCTCAATGGGGACGTGGGCTTTATTCTCGCCTTTCATTGTTCCCAAAGCCTCGGGGGGGGGGGGTAGCGAACCATCCTGGATCTAAAATTTTTCAACCAATTTATAAAATACAGGCTATTTAAAATGCAGACTCTGCATTCTATTTTAGAGAGTGTTCAGGAGGGCGATCTCCTCTCTTCCACTGATCTCATGGAGGCTTACCTCCACATCCCCATTTGGCCTCATCATCACCAGTTTTTCTGTTTCTGTTATCAGAATGCCCATTACCAGTATCGAGCACTTTCCTTCGCCCTCTCATCGGCTTCAAGGGTCTTCACGAAGGTTCTGGCAGCATTGATGGCATCTCTGCTTTCTGTTCCAGTGAGGATCCAATGCTACTTGGACAACATTTTGATTCTGTCCTCCTTCATCCATGCAGCCCATCAGGATCTGCAAATTACCCTGTCGTATCTCCAGAGCCATGGATTTTTTCACTCCTGTCCTTCTTCCCTACCAACTCTAATGGTTCCTGCTTCCCTACCAATGTGCAGGAACCAGCCACTCATCCATCAAGTTCCTGCTCCCGCCACAAATCCGGAGATCTCTCAGTTGGTGGTGTTCCCCATTAATCTGGAAGGGACTCCTTTTCAGGGTCCCAGACAGGCTAGTGATAACCACCGATGCCAGCCTCCTGGGTTGGGGTTCCCATATGCAGGGCCACATACCTCAGGACCTTGGTCCAGGTCAAAGCAGGCCCTTCTGATAAATTGGCTAGAACTCAGAGCCATTTTTCTAGCTCTCAAGCGTTTCAGGCACTCAGTGACTGGCTCTCATGTTCTAGTCCTTATGGACAACATGGCCACCATGGCTCATGTCAACCAGCAGGGGGAGATGAGGTCCAGAGCCCTCATGGGAGAGGCTCTACGGTTGGGGTTATGGGCAGAGCAATACCTGTTGTCGATCTCGGTGGACCACTTCTCCGGGATCAACAACTCCCAGGCCGACGGGCTCAGCAGGAGCCTAGTTGACCGGGCAGAATGATCTATTCCTCCTTCTCTATTCAGGGACCTTTCCCTCAGATTCAGAACGGAGGTGGATCTTCTCCACTCCTCAAATTGCCCAGGTCACCAGATTCTTCACCAGGTTTCCTTGCCAGGGAGTGGAGGGGACCAATGCCCTTCAGTGCAGATGCCCCAAAAGTCTCCTCTATGCCTTTCCCCTGCTCCCATCATTCTGGCATTAATTCAGAAGATGTTGGAGGAATGAGTGGAGCTCCTCCTTCTGGCACCCTATTGGCCAAGGACGCCCTGGTTTGCGGACCTGGTCAACCTGTCGGTGGCTTCTCCTTGGAGGATCCCAGCCCATCTAATCTCCCTTTATCAGGGGATTCTGCTCCACCCGGAGCCCCAGTGGCTCAAGCTGACCATGTGGCACCTGAGTGGCAGCGGCTAGAGGTGGCTGATCTTCCTAAAAGGGTCATCATCACTATCCTGGCATCTCGCAAACCTCCCACAAGGCGCATCTGTGATGCCACCTGGAAGGCCCTTCCTGATGGTGCCTTAGGGAGGGTCTCTCTCCCGCTTTCGCCCAGTTGGCAGAGGTTCTTAGATTCCTTCAGCATGATCTGGAGAAAGGTTTGGCCCCCAACACCTTAGGCAGGTTGAGGCCCTCTCCTCGGTTCTTTCATGGGGTTCGCTTCCTTCCTTATCCCATCACCCTTCAGTCAGAAGGTTTTCAAAAGGGGCTTCCAACCTGCACCCTCCAGTGGTTCACAGGTATCCTTCCTGGGATCTTCATGTGGTCCTTTATGCCCTTACAAAGCCCGCTTTTGAACCCCTTAGAACATTGTCTCTCTGTTTCCTGACTCTGAAAGTAGTGTTCCCTGTTTCCATCACTTCAGCCAGGCGGGTATCCGAGCTCGCTGCTCTTTCCATCAGACAGGACCTTTGTTTCTTTCACGATGATAGGGTTGTCCTCAGTCTGAACCCCTCATTTATTCCAAGGGTTAACACCTGTTTCACAGATCCCAGGACATTATGTTGCCTGGCTTCTGCCCCCTCCCGCACCATGACTTAGAGCAGCAGTGGCACTCGCTAGACATAGGTAGGGCTCTTAGAATATACATTATGCACACTTCCTCCTTCAGGAAGTCTGAAGCCATTTTGTTTCCTTTTCCCTTCTCACTTGGGGCACAAGGCCTCTTCTACTATTAGCAGGTGGGTCAGATCATGCATTGAGCAGGCCTACAAAGCTGCGGCCCTTCCGATTCCTCAAGGTCTGATGGCGCACTCTACCAGAAACGCGGCCACTTTGGCTGCCTGGGCGACCCAAGCACTCTTGGAGGAGATCTGTCATGAGGCCACGTGGACATCTCTGTCTCCTTTCATCAGATACTACCATCTGGATGTCTTTGCCTTGGCAACTGCAGCCTTCGGCAGATGGGTGCTTCAACGAGTGGTTCAACAGTCAGTGTGATGAGCTGGACGAGGACCCACCTCTGGACATGCAAGCTTTGGTATGTCCCATCCTGGGCTCTTGATGCAGCATGGAGGAGAATGGGCATTGGTAGAAGTTACCCTGAATGCCCTTTCTATCTATGCTACGAGAGAGACCAGCCCCTCCCTTGATTCGTCCGGAGAGGATAAGTCATATTTCTGTATTCATTTGTGCTTTCAGAGACACCTTTCAGTCTGTCAAGTATCTTTGCTAAAGCTGGGGTCTCTTCCAGGGGCTGGCTTTTATATCTTAGTACAGACTCAGCTAAATGATGTCATAGGAAGGAGTCAACCCATCCTGGGTTCTTTTGCAACATAGATAGAAAGGGTGTTCAGGGTAACTTCTACCAACGCCCATTTTCATTTTATTCACTTAATTCTGTAACTACAAGTATAGGAACTTCATATCATTATTTCCAAATGTGATCCTTGCTGTCACAATTGGATTTTAGTTAATAAAACATGCATTTCAAAGCCAGAAACGTATTTCTCAGACCTCCAGAATAGCAAGAATGTCTTGTCCTCATTGCTTGTTTGTTCTTCCAGTTTTTCCCCATCTCTTGCATTGATATCAAGCCTTGTGGAACTCATTTCCTGTCATTTCATTTGCCATTTATTGGAGTGTGGTGTCTCATGTGGTTAGGATGCTGGTTGCAGATTAGGAATCTCGCATTTGAGATCCAAGTACTGCTGAGTGGCGGGGTGATCTCCCATCACTTGCTCCAGCATCTTGACAGGGACATGAAAGGAGTTCTCATGGACATCCCCCAGGCAAGAGTGATGTCACTGGTTAATTTTGTCAATGTCTTAAAGGTGGGAGGACCTTAAACAACGCCTCTGACATGAACAGGATGGAGGATTTGCCGTTTATTGATCTTTCCAGTTTTAAATGAGGTTACTTCCCAAACCTATTAATTCATCTTCATATTCGCAAACAAGTATATAATAAGATATCATTATTATGATTACATATTTTAGCTATATATGGTTTAAAAAGAAATATTTTAAATTATTGTTCAAATAAAAAATTCTCAGCTGAAAACTTTAAAGTAAAATTTAAATTAAAAATCAATCCATGTTTTTATTTATTTTTTAATCCTGCTGATCAGCCAAATTGGAAATACTTGCTTGGAAGTAAAGTACAATGTCTTTCTCTAAAATTGTCTAAAGTACAACTTTAAAAGAATATTTTTTGTTTAATTTTAAAATGGAAAAGAAGCAAATCTTTTCTATTTTTTTTTTTCATGCAAATAGGGTAGTAGACATATATTGACCAAGTTCCAAGTTAATATTGATTAATTCTGGATGCATGAATAGCTGACATTTAAGAGAGAACTTTTTTCAACTTACATTGAAGCCTGGGCTTTTAAATCATCAGATATGACAGTAATAAACAAATTTGCAATGTTAATTTTGGTAACACATTGTAATTCATTGCAAAAAACAACCTTGTGGCATAAAGACTAAAAATGATTGTGACATCTGGTTTACTATAAATAAATTCCAAAGTTCAGAAATATTATTTTTCTAATATCCTTACAAGATAAAAATGGTCATAGCCAGTTACTGGAGTAATTGATATCATATACTATTATACAAACTATAATGTAACCATTGTTTACAAAAGTCTCAATTCACACATCTCATATAACCACACAAACCATGTTTACTGTGGTCTATTAATCCATTTACTGTAAATAATGCAATGTTGAATGTTTATATTACCCCATAAAGAAATATAAGTCCATCTTATGGAGGTGCTTCCTATATTGCCTAGACAACGAAAGGGTGTCTTAACTTCTATATAAGTGTCAATCAACCTCAAATTACACAACCTCAACTTACACAAGAAAAATAACATATTTTTTAGACAATTATATTTATATAGGAGGTTTAATTCCTTGTGTGTTCAATCACACTTGGCCAATAAAGTATTCTATTCTATTCTATTCTATTCTATTCTATTCTATTCTATTCTA
>NW_020769309.1:14145110-14239669 GCF_900518735.1 Pseudonaja textilis
TATTCTATTCTATTCTATTCTATTCTATTCTATTCTATTCTATTCTATTAAGGATAATGCTTCTTTAAAATATATATTTGTACAATATCTTATACTTAAAAAGTTTTTCAAGAGAGTAATGTGTTCTATAAATATGATGTGCGACTCAACCTAATTTTTCAGAAGATAGTATTCTCTTGAATGATATCCCTCGTGCATGAAATTTTACAACTGGAAATTCTCCCTTGTAAGGCTGCGTCAGGTCAGAAGTGGATGTTGCTCTTGTTCTAGATTTGCCACCGCTGGGGTGGAGGGGACCAATGCCTTACACTGTAATTGACCTCCAGGATTGTTGTATGCTTTCCCTCCATTGTCTTTGCTAGCGGCTGCGGTTCAAAAAAAATTTATAGAAAAAGCTGAAATATTAGTGGCTCTTTATTGGCCCAGGCACCCTTGATTTGCTGATTTAATGGGTCTCTTAGTTGCCCAGCCTTGGTGGATTCCTGAAGAGGATGTCTCTCTCCTCTAGGGGTCCCTGAGTCATCTGGAGCCCCAGTGGCTACATCTGACAGTTTGACAATTGAGTGAGGCATACTAAAACAGCTCATCTCTCCAACAAAGTAATCAGGACCATTCAGGCCTCCAGGAGACCTTTGACCATCTGTATCTATGATGCTACATGGCAAGCTTTTTCTAGTTGGTGCTCCAAAGCTAACATTCAACCCATACAGGCCTCTGTAGCAAATGTTTTGGAATTTTTACAGGCTGGTCTGGATAGAGGCCTGTCCCCCAATACCCTTCACCAGCAGGTGGCAGCTATTTCATCGTTGTTGGCTTGTGGCAAAATGGAGTCCTTAAATTCAGCATCCTACGTTCAGTAGGTTTCTCAGAGCAGTGACCAACCTTTCCCTCCAGTGGTTCACAGATACCCTACATGGGATCTATCCAGGGTTTTGCAGTCCCTTACAAAGGATCCATTTGAGCCTCTTCACCAGGCTAATCTATACCTTCTTACCCTGAAAGTGGCTTTCTTGGTGGCAGTCACTTTGGCCAGGAGAGTTTCAGAGCTGATCACCTTCTCAGTTCACCCTGATCTCTCTATCTTTCACCCTCATCAGGTGGTTTTGCAGTTGGACCCGACATTTATCCCCAAGGTCAAAAACTTGTTCCACTGGTCTCAAGAGCTGGTTCTTCCAGATTTTTGTCTCCATCTGGTCCATGATTTGTAAAAGGCTTGGCACACCTTGGATGTGTGTAGGGCTCTGAAGATATACATTAAACGAACATCTGAATTCCATTGGTCCTTTCAACCTTCCTCATTGGGTGGGAAGGTAACCCCTTCCACCGTCAGCAGGTGGATCAAGGCATGTATTGCCAGGGCTTACTCGAGTTGGTCCCTCTAGGTACTCAGAGGCCTTACGGCGCATTCCACTCACAGCACTGCGATGACTGCAGCCTGGGCAACACAAACGTCAGTGGAAGAGGTTTGCAAAGCCACCACATGGATGTCTCCATCGCCTTTCATTCACCACTACTGGCTGGACACCTTTGCTTCAGCGGATGCGGCATTTGGCAAATGGGTCCTGCAACAAGTTGTCACGGAACATGAGGACCAGGACCACTCTTAACCCTCCCAAGGATAACCCAGCTTCGGTATGTCCCACACCTGACCTGTTGCAGCCTTACAAGGGAGAATGAGTATTGGTTTACTTGAACACTGGTTCTCCTTGTAGGCAAGACAGGTCAGCCCTGCCCTAATGGAACTGGTCCTTCCGGGGGCCTATGGGGGCCTTTTGATCTCTTTTGATCTTGTTTTTCTCAGGCAGTTCTGTCATGATGACTTCGCAGAAAGGAGGAACTACCCAGAGTGGGCAGAGCTAGGCTAATAAGCCTTTTAGACAGACTCAGTCCAAGCAAGTAGGACAAGAGCAACACCCACTCCTGACCTGTCTTACCTACAAGGAGAACCAGTGTTCAGGTAAACCAACACCCATTTTACAATGTAAATAGATTCTCCCTGCCCTTACTGTGGGTAATAGATTGACTTTATAGCATTGGAAAAATAAATATATGGGTCCACTCAGTCAATATATTGAAGAGCTGATTGTACTTGCAACTTATGAGTGTATTGCTTATAGACAAAGACTTTGTATAGAAATATACAAATCTACATATAATGAACTATGGGACTCATTTAAACAGAATGCAGTGGGTTTTTTTAAAAAAGATAATTGTATAAATGTATTAAAATATATTTGTACTTGAATTATATTTGTATAAACAGTCGTGCAAACTCCAAGACCAATAAACACAGACCAATATTCCCAACCAGTCAGGATGAAGAAAAAGCTATTCTAACAAAGCACGAGGCTAGCACCAAATTTCACAGAAACGGCTGTGAAAACCTGACACACAGACGAACCCAATACATAAGCCTGATGATGGCAGATGAGATTCTGCCAAAACATCGCTACAACTTTAAAAGCACAACTATAATGATGTGGGAAAATACTCAAACAAAGCTGAATACCACATATGTATATGTTTTCTTAAGTTTTCGCGGGTACTTACATGTATGGTATTCAGCTTTGTTCGGGTATTTTCCCACGTCACTATAGTTGTACTTTTAAAGTTGTAGCAACGTTTCCGCAGAATCTCATCTGCCATCATCAGGCTTCTGTATTGTGTTCGTCTGTGAGTCAGACTTTTACAGTTGTTTCAGTTTTAAATTTGGGGCTAGCCTACAGCTGTGCCAGAATGTTTTTTTCTTCATCCTGATTGCTTGGGAGTCTTGGTCTGTGTTTATTGGTCTTGGAGTTTGCTGTGTTCTGCTTGATGGGTGTTTCTAATATCTTCTGTCTGTTTTGTGGCTTTTTTTGTGTCTTGATTGGCTGGCAACATTGTGTTCCTATATTGGAGGCTTTTAGTGCAGCTTGGCTCCGAGTAAATGGACGGCTATCATTAGTTAGGAAGCTAGGTTTCATCTGGGTGCCTGGTTGGGTTGTGTTTGAGCTGGAGGTATCAGGGGGGATCTGTTTGTGCCCAGGTGTTTGTCTGGCTAGTGGTGTGGAGATTTTTTTGTTCGTGAGTGCAGGCTTCCAAATAATTGACAGTCTGGTGGAATCATCTCTTCTATTCATGCTTTCAGGTCTTTTTTCAATCTCTATGGCTTCTCTGATAATTCTGTAGCTGGGATTTTCTATAGTGGCTAGGGTTTTGGTGCCATTGTAGTTGATGCTATGACCTGTGGCTTTCACGTGTTGGACTAGTGAGGAAGTATGTTCCAGCTTTTTACTGCATTTTTGTGTTCATCCAGGATGAATACATACCAGGTATTCATCCAGGAAGAATAAGTACCTGCCTGGATGAACACAAAAATGCAGTAAAAAAGCTGGAACACACTTCCTCACTAATCCAACACAAACTAGTGTTTGTGTTGCAGATGAGATTTTGCCGAAACATTGCTACAACTTTAAAAGCACAACTATAATGACGTGGGAAAATACCCGAACAAAGCTGAATACCATACATACATACATACCTACATACATACATATGCTACAGCTACAGAATTATCAGAGAAGCCATAGAGATTGAAAAAAGACCTGAAAGCATGAATAGAAGAGATGTTTCCACCAGACTGTCAATTATTTGGAAGCTTGCACTCACAAACAAAAAAATCTCCACACCACAAGCCAAGCAAACACCTGGGCACAAACAGACCCCCTCTGAAACCTCTAGCTCAAACACATGCCAACCAGGCACCCAGATGAAACCTAGCTTCCTAATAAATGATAGCCGTCCATTTACCTGAAGCCAAACTGCACTAAAAGCCTCCAATACAGGAAACACAATGTTGCCAGCCAATCAAAAACTTCTACAAAACAGACAGAAGATATTAGAAACACCAATCAAGCAGAACACAGCAAACTCCAAGATCAATAAACACAGACCAAGACTCCCAACCAATCAGGATGAAGAAAAAACTATTCTGGCACAGCAGTAGGCTAGCCCCAAATTTAAAACAGAAATGGCTGTGAAAACCTGACTCACAGACGAACACAATACACAAGCCTGATGATGGCAGATGAGATTCTGCTGAAATGTCGCTACAACTTTAAAAACACAACTATAATGACGTGGGAAAATATCCGAACAAAGCTGAATTACATACATGCATACACACACACACACACACATACACACACAGACAAACTATTGCTATAATGACTTATTTTCTTTTTTCTTTGTTATATTTTTCACTATTTTATTAAAGCCTTTCTTTCTTTCTTTCTTTCTTTCTTTCTTTCTTTCTTTCTTTCTTTCTTTCTTTCTTTCTTTCTTTCTTTCTTTCCCTTTTTGACAATGTTATTTGTCACTAGAATATTATTTTAGTTTTGTTCTTTTTTCTTTTTTGTTATTAATGAAAAAGCATAAATAAATAAGAATACATCGTGTAGAATTCCTATATGTGTTACTAAATTGTATATAAATCATGCATGTTTTGTACTAAAATGGTACTTATTAACAGATGTAGGCAAGGGTATTTTCCATACTCAATAAAATAAATTTTCCATCTTTGTAAGCCTTTGTTTTATCATCGATTATTTTTTTCTTTTTAGTGATATCTTCTTTTTAGTACAGTATTTTATTAATAAAACCAACGTATTACAACTGAATCTAATAGCTATTTCAGTCCAGCTTGAGATGTGTATCCCCTGTATTGAAGCTCTAGAATACACTTACCATAATTGTACCTCAGATTGCCTACTGACCTTCAACTTAAATAGATCATGGGAAAATTTTCAGAATAGCATCATCTGTCATTAATAGAATTTGGGCTGGTCATCTTTCTTACTGTTGGAAAATGTTTTATATTGCTGCTGAACCTTTTTTCCTCACTCTATGAAATAACGATTCTCAGAAGGGAATACAATCATTAGTTTTATTTCAGCATTAATGTTAATCTGATCAGTATGTCCAGACAATTATGTAGTAAATACTTTTAGCAGTGGGAGTATTCTTTGAAAAGTCATTCATGTATAGTCTATCAGAAGGAAATTTCTAGCAGATTGATTTTTCTGATAATGTTTTTAGTTGTCAGGATATTAAGTGGATACATTTCTTTCCACTAAAGTAAATACTAAAGGAATACAATCCCCACCAAATTTTAACCATTATGATTTTGCTGAATGTGTAAATCAAAACAGACTATCTTCTCTCATGTGCCTTTCAAAAGAATACATTACCTGGGTCCCAAGGAATTTAGGTTTATAGAATGTGACTTCTACTACCTTTCTATTCCTGTAAATGGAAATTTGGAGTATAAATTAAATGTAATGGTTGTGTGTTAGTTTCTGAATTCAGGATTGGATTAACAGGCTTTATGTTAGTGTCAAAGGCTATAGTATACTACTGAATTCCTTCAATTATTATGTTTCAGATGAAATAAAGCAGAGGGAGTATGGATAAATAGTGATGAAACTGAAATAGAACAGTGATAGTTTCTTTTTCTTCCAAAGATAAACTGTCTTTCCCACAACTCTGCAAGATATAATCATCTGAAGAAATATGTGTTCTTTGAGATTTTTTGATATATATATTTTTTTGCAAAAGTTAACATTGAAAGTTATCAGAACTTGATGTAGTACCCATCAGTGAAGAAACTCTGGGTGCACAAATAATAAGAGTATGCTGTTTATTTAATTTATTTTACAGATCATCCAAGGTGCAGTGTGCCTGGGTGGGAAAAATGTCCCGAAGCTCAAACAATTAAATAAAAGTGATAATTAGAACCATCTGTGTGAATATTTCATTTAAAAAGTCTTGGGCCATCACACTCTATGAATCTGACAAAATCACACTGTCATTTGCGCTAAGGCAGTCTAATCATTGTTTTATTTATAAACTGCAAATCAACTAGCAACCTGAATAAGGTATTGGAGTCTGTGTTTTAAAAATACAATAGCAGGTGAAACTTGTATTTGATCTTTGTATTTTCACAGGAGGAAAGATTGGTTTCTTCACATTGTTTTTTTTGGAGGCGTGCACATACATTTTCACATAAATTTGCAGAATATATGTATATGTGTATGTGTTTTGCAAATTTCTGTGAAAATGTTTAATATTTAGTTTCTTAATAAAGTAAATATCAGTAAATTCTTAAACCTATGTGTACTTGGCCATATGGAGGAACCTGTTATTTTTCAGTTTAACGGTAAATTGAATTTATATGCACATACAGGTGAAAAATTAGAATATCATACAAAAGTTCATTTATTTGAGGAATGCACCATAAAAGATGAAACTAATATATGAGATAGACTCATGACATGCAAAGCAAGATAGTTCAAGCTGTGATTTGTCATAATTGTGATGATTATGGCTTACAGCTCATGAAAACCCCAAATCCACAATCTCAGAATATTAGAACATTACATGCAATCAATAAAACAAGGATTGTACATAGAACAATGTTGGACCTCTGAAAAGTATAAGCATGCAAGTGTATTCAGTACTTGGTTTGGGCCCCTTTTGCAGCAACTACTGCCTCAATGCAGCGTGGCATGGAAGCTATAAGCCTGTGGCACTGCTGAGGTGTTATGGAAGACCAGGATGCTTCAATAGCGGCCTTCAGCTCTTCTGCATTGTTCGGTCTCTTGTCTCTCATCTTTCTCTTGGCAATGCCCCATAGATTTTCTATGGGGTTCAGGTCAGGCAAGTTTGCTGGTCAATCAAGCACCGTAATCCCACGGTCACTGAACCAGGTTTTGGTGCTTTTGGCAGCGTGGGCAGCTGGAAAATGAAGTCAGCATCCCCATAAAGCTCGTCTGCGGAAGAAAGCATGAAGTGCTCCAAAATCTCCTGGTAGACAGCTGCGTTGACCCTGGACTTAATGAAGCCCAGTGGACCAACACGAGCAGATGACATGGTTCCCCAAATCAACACAGACTGTGGAAACTTCACACTGGACTTCAAGCATCTTGCAGTGCGTGCCTCTCCATTGTTCCTCTAGACTCTGGGTCCTTGGTTTCCAAAAGAGATGCAAAAGTTACTCTCATAAGAAAAGAGGATTTTGGACCACTGAGCAACAGAGCAGTTTTATTTTTCTTTAGCCCAGGTAAGATGCTTCTGATGTTTGTTGTTCAGGAGCGGCTTGACAAGAGGAATACGACATTTGAAGCCCATGTCCAGGATCCATCTGTGTGTGGTGGCTCTTGATGCACTGATTCCAGCCTCCGTCCACTCCTTGTGAAAGTCCCCAGCAATTTTAAATGGGCTTTTCCTGACAAGCATCTTCAGGCTGCGGTCATCCCTGCTGCTTGTGTACCTTTTTCTTCCACACTTTTCCCTTCCACATAACTTTCTATTAATGTGCTTTGATACAGCACTTTGGGAACATCCAACTTCTTTTGCAATTACCTTTTGAGGCTTTCCCTCCTTATGGAGGGTGTCAGTGATGGCTTTCTGCACAACTGTCAGGTCAGCAGTCTTTCCCATGATTGTGCTTCCTACTGAACCACACTGAGAGACCATTTAAAGGCTCAGGAACCTTTGCAGGTGTTATGGCTTAATTAGCTGATTAGAGTGGGACACTTTGAGCCTAGAATATTGAACCTTTTCACAATATTCTAATTTTCTGAGATTGTGGATTTGGGGTTTTTATGAGCTATAAGCCATAATCATCTCGATTATGCCACATCACAGCTTGAACTATCTTGCTTTGCATGTAATGAGTCTATCTCATATATTAGGTTCACCTTTTAAGTTGCATTACTGAAATAAATGAACTTTTACACGATATTCTAATTTTTTGAGTTTCACCTGTATATATTTGTGAGATTCCTTTTATTAAGTGTTAATGTGCTTCAGTATTCATTAGTGAGGGTAATGATGAATAATAAGTTCTAAAGAATTGAACTCTGTTTGGACTACAGTCATTAAAATTTTTGTTTAAAAAAAAAGAACAAGAGATTAACTTTTCAAACCATTTCCCTTTGACAAGGGAAAAAGTGATGTTAATTAGTTTTATTTGCATATTTTATTTAAGCACGTGATTAGTTTGACATATCTAATAAACATATTAAATGTGTTTGCTGCATTTATACTGCTCCATAGGGCAATATATGCATGGACCATAAACTGAATGATAGTACTGTAGTACTTGTGTTTCATGAATTTACAATGAGCTATTTTCTATTGATGCTTTATTTTCTGTTTGATTCTGTTTCATTACTAAGATTTTTAGGCTTGCTATGGTAAGTAATCTAATAAATATTTTTATATGTTATCCAAGATGACAAGATTATTATTTTATTTAAAAATTCTGTACAAATTCTACAAGAATACACACACTAATTAGAATTTGTTTCTAGAATATTCCTAATTTATTTGCTCATAAAGATTTTTTAAAGTTTTTAGCAAATTTCTTGAGCGGGCAATCTGACTTCTTACTTGGCTGGGAGCCCTGATGTGTCTTGGTGCACTTTCCTTAGAGTATTAACATTACAATTTTGAAGCAACTTTATCAGAAAAATATTTGCTGCATTGGATAATTATTAGCTGAATCAGACTGCATGTGAGATTTAAGCACTAGCTTTTATTGCTTTGACAGAATTTTGAAATGCTAACTCAAGTTCTGCAGAGAGCTTATTTGCTTGTATAATTTATTAACTGTTTTTTGGCTGCAAAATGTAAAGTCTTTTCAGTGAGCAATGTGTTATTTACAGTAATAATTAACCTAATTTTACCTGGGAGTTATGTTGTTGTCATGGTTAAAGAGTTTCAGTGCTTCTGTCATGGAAGTATGTAGTATAGTGTGGTTAAAGCGGTATTTCTCAACCTCAGCAATTTTAAGATTTGTAGTCCAATTTCCAGAATCCCCCAGCCAGTCTGCTAGCTATCAGAAAATTGTGAGTTCTGATCCTGTTTTGTGCACAAACACAGCTGTGTGACTGTGTCTGTCTCTGCCCTAGAAAGAAGGGCAAGCACAAAACATTTCCAAAAGTTGCCATAAAAACAGTGGGGATGTGTCCAGGGAGCTTCCAGAAGTCAAGAATGACTTGACCACCAAAACCAACCTAGAATCACATTTCCATTTTGTAAAATACTAAAAAAAATGCAGATGTATAAATAAAAGATGCACTGGATGGAGTGATATATGTCAACAAATTATTAATAAGTATAGCTAGAATGTGGAAATACTGTCTACCTTCCACAATATATCCACAATATAATTATCAAGGCTCTTTAAATTCGCAGTCACACCTGTCATGATAAATACAACTTGGTTTATGAAACACTTACTATGGAAATAGATTTCTTATTCTCTTTGCACGCCTGATAAAATTTGCCCTTTTTGGCAAGTCAAGGGTAATTAAATTGTTTCTATTTTTAACAGGATGTATACTTTGGCTTTTGTAATGATTGAATTAGTTACTGTCCATAATTCTTATAGTTCTTTAATATTCTGTATGTTGGAGGGTCAAACTATCAGTGGTAGTGGTGGATTTTCATTTCTATTCATGACTGTATCAGTTAAGAATAAAGTAGGAGACAAGAACTCGGTATCTAGAATAATAAAAATATAATTACTTTAAACATGTTTCAGGATTCACAAAATCATTATGAAATCATGTACAATAAAAGTGATACATTCCAAAGAAATGCTAATGATACATTTGTATTATTTGACAGCCACAGAGATTTGCAAGATCTGCTGTTTTAAAGTCTTTGGTTGTGTGAATATATAATGCTGCATATTTCCTCCTAAACACACAAAAAAGATATTGCAAGTTAAGGGTATGGCAGTAATTTACACAGGGAAAAGATAAAAGCTGACATCTTTGAGACATATTGAAATAAAGTTCTGTGTCATTATTTCTAAAGACAAAAATAACTTCTAAAAGTGTCTGTATTTTGTGCATAAAGAGAAATGCTTTAGATCAGGGCTCTCAATCTCCCAGCCCATGGGCCAGATGCATCATGCCATGGCCATGCCCATGCCCGGTTTAGTGAAGGGGAAAAAAAGTCCCGATATGTCACGTGACGATGCCATGAGTTTGACACCCCTGCTTTATATACTTATGGAATGTATCCTTAGTGGTAGAAGAAGATAAGGAAGTTTTCTGTCTGCTCCAGCTTTCGATATGCTTTGTAATGGCGACCCAATTAAAAACATGTAGAGATCAGTCTGCAACATGGCACTCTAAAAATGATTTTTTCAGTAATCTCTTATAAGTCTCCGCCAATCCATGAGCTTGTAAGAAAATCAGAGTTTGAAAGAAGCAGAACATCGCTACAACTTAGTAGACACTTAGTAGATAAATTAGTAGACAAATTAGTAGACACTGGGAGACTAGGTACTTTTGACTCTGGTTTTATTTTGACTGATGGTTATAACTTAAATAACTTATAAAATTTGATTGCTTGGTGGACTAAACAAAGTGCAGTCATGCCATTTCTAGGGGTGGGCATTTCCTTGGATTAAGGTATGGATGCATATATATGTCTGGTTTATGTTTGTAACTCATAGATTTTTTGGGGGGGGGATGTTTGAGAGCAAGGAAAATGTTTATTTCTAGTGTTATATTAGTCTGGAACAAAATGTTTAGCATAGCTATTGCACAATAATTGGCGATTTCTGTTCTGACATACACCAAATCTCTACATCTCTGGCAATGTGTATTGTGGAATATTTAGAAATGGCATGCAACTGTTTCCTATAGTCAGAGAAAAAAGCTGTGGAAATTAATATGTTTGATTTTGTTAAGCCTCTTCTTCAAATGAGATTTCTTAATGTGTTCTGGAATGCAGATTATTACTGTATTTCATGATCCACTTTCAGTATTCTTTTTTAAAATAAAAATTGTATCAGCATAAAAAAACTATATGACTAACCATTTAGAGTTCCCAAGCTGTGCAGCATGCATATAGCTGTTGTTTTCTCTACAGTTGCAAATATTTGTTGGCTTGTATATGATTTATTATTATTGGTGTAGTTGTCTGATCATAATGAGCTCCACATAATCTACCCAATCATTGACAGAAGATGCTGCATTGAAAGTAGTAAGTCATTTTGGTTATAACCTCTGGGAACTTCTTACTCAGAAGCTGAGGCTAAAGACATAATAGGATATGGTTGAAACAGATAAAAACCAACCAAAGCTCCTGAAGTTTTGAAATAAAATTTCATATAGAACTAGTACTTGTTGTGCCATCAAGATGTTAACTTAGTGACCAGATATAGTAGATAGATTTTCTCCAGGACAATCTGCTTCCATAGTGTAGTACTCACTATGACTGTAATTCATTCTATCCATCTTGTTGCTGGTTGTTCTCTTGTGTTCCATTTTTCCCAGCATTATAAGCTCAGAAAAATAGGTTTTAGTATCATCTGTCCAAAATACAATTTGAGCTCAATCATTTTTACTTTGAGTAAGGATTCTGGATCAACCCCTTCTATGATCCATTTATTTGTTTTCTTTACTATCCATATTATTTTTGGAAATATTCTCCAACTCAAAGTTCAAAAACACACACTCTATCTTGCTTCTTCAGATCCCCCCCCTTTTTTTTTTCTTCTTCTATAGAGTTTTCAGGAAAACAGTTGCTTGCATTTGTAGGCATAGACATATTGTAGCATTTGAAGATCGTTTCCAAAGCCTTATGGCTATTGTCAAATGCTAATCTGGAACATTTTTGACTACTGCTTCCTTTAGTATAGATAATTAATTCTATAAATCAGACTTTTCCTACCATTTTGTTATCTTCATTGTCAATTCTAAGGTTGGGTGTTATGCTTGTTGTCATTACTTTCTTTATATTTAATTTGAGTCCTATTCTTTACTGAGCTCTTGACTTTAATTAATAGAATTTGCAGATCATTTGCATTTTCATCTATCAGAATAGTGACTCAGCATAGTTTATATTGTTGATATTTTTTCCTTTAGTTTGAAAACCACTCTCATTTTCCCATCTTCTGTTCCTAAGTATAAGTTGAATAAATAAGGGAAGAGTATACAGCTTTGTCTCATTCCTTCCACTCTTTGTACTGGTATACAATTTGCTTTCCTCTGTTTTTTCATCTGTAGAAGTGTTTTTTTTCTTAACTTATTTTCTTAAAAACAATAATTTCATTCCACAGTTCCTCAGATTCCCTCTCAATGGAGTTCAGGATTTCAAAGCGATTCCTGGTATTCTCCTTGAAAATGGTATACATGCTTATCTAGAAAGTGATTTGGTTTTCTCTTCTGCTTTAGTCTGACTTGGAACTTACACATGATCAAAATCAGCCCTGGGGTTATTAGTAAATAAAGTTAAATTCTATAGGTTTATAAGAATGTAACCATAGTGTTTGACATAAACCATACCAGGATATAATCCCACCCAACATTTTGATGCTTGTTTCTGTTTGAAAATTACTATGGATAATTTTCAGTTTATTTTACACCAAGTAAGATTCCATATTCTCTGTATCAAAACAAGTATACATACCACTCAATACAGCTAGCAAAAATATAGCTTTTTGTTTATTTGTTAAACATCAGCGAACATCAGAAACATTTTACTGGCAAATTGAGACAAAAGGCAGTCAGGAACAGAGAAAGGGAAAGAAATAAACATCATGCAAGAATTTACATTATTACATATATATCTCTATCAATATATCAACAGGCACAAAACTTTCCAGGGCCATTGGAAAAATACTGTGGGTAATTTGAATGGACAATCTCAAAAGGGACTGGCCTTTGATTAGTCATTTCATCTACTATGTAAATAATGGCAGCAGAAAAAAAAATATTTGCAATTATTGCTGCCCAATGCTAGTATCTTTTTCAGATTAGTAGACTAAAAACAGTAAAATTGTTCATAATTAAAAGGCCTTTAAATTTTTTATCCATATCAGGGCTGTATAAAAATTTGGTTTAATATTTCATCTTCATTATCTGACTGCTACTCTTGGATTCTACTGAGTAGTTCATCAGGAAAAATGTTAGGATAAAATATGAATGTGATGAGATAACATGCTATATGTTAACATCGCAAATCAAAAATATCTATATAGATGATTCAAAGTAAAAAATACAAAATTCCAACTTTTCTTTGTATAAGTTATTGTATAATTAAGTGTGTGCATTGGAACAGAAAGAGATTGTTTAAATGAAGCTAGAGAAAGGGTGGGTAAATCTATAACCATTTATCATTTTCCACTTCTATTTTACAAATTATGTTTATTCTTTAAACTCTACACATTCATCATATTCCGATTTCCTATTTTAAGGTACTCTCAACAGTTCAGGCTTGTGGTTTTCAAATCTTAGTATATTTGCTTTCCTGGTAAATGCTTTGGCTTTAAATGAAAAGTGAAATCAGAAGAAGGGTATGCTGCATACACAGGGTGTGGACTCTGCTGTTGTCCATTAAGAAAAATACTCTAGTTACATGTCCATTAACAGCTGAATTATTAATGCAGTGTCTCTTGTGGAATAAGCTTTTTAACTGCTTGCTATTCTCTTATATTTGACATCTTAATAGGTCAGATGCATGTTGCATAAGAGGAGACATCTGCTAGATTACTGATTCTGAGCTGCTTACTTGAAACAAAAGAATATTTACTTGCCTAAAATGTGTTTTCTGTTACCCATCACAAAGATCATGCACTTTAGAACAGAGTGGGATGAATATGCATAGTGAGATAGGTACATCATGTTCTTCTACCATATGTCGGTCATAGATTGTAAGCAGAATTTAATAAATCTTAGATTAGGATAAAAAAAACTTCAAATAATTAAAAGCTTCTGGCTCAAATAATACACCTTAGTACAGTGACTGTCTTTCTTATTCCTAAACAAAGCTATATATTTTCACTTGCTGTAACACTTAGTGTAGCCATCATGTGTCACAAAATATTAGCATTTACAAAAAGATCCTTACCCTTTGGAAAGTTAATTTGAAACAGAAGAAGGAAAATAAAACAAGCTTCATATAGAAAAACTACGTTTAAACACAACTATATTCTTATAATCACAAGCTTTAGACTTATGTATTCTTCCCATTTTTCTTGAGTCTGGTGAGAAGTTTAAAAGCTTTACCTTCCAGTTTCAATTAGCTATATTTTAACATTGTGTTTGAATCCTAAATGCCTTGTCTCCTCACTATCATTTACTGAAATAAAACAGCTTTATAAAATATTATTTGAAATTGCTCCTTTAAAGTATGATTAAAACTGATGGGTATAGGCATAAGACTTAAGAGGTATCAGAAAAGAGACCATAAACCTAAGGTACTCATCACCTGAATATATACTATACTTTGAAAAGTATATACTATACTTTGATAGGATAGACTTAGAATATTCTCTTGGCTTTTAGAGGCAAATTATTACATATAATTGCTGTTCTCTCCTTTAAATACTATCTCCTGATAGTATTTAAGTGTCTATCTCCTCAGCTATTTGATATACATCCAGTTATTTGGGATATAATAAGCATATTTCCTTCTTAGTAGTGATGAGTGTATGCAAAAAACTTATTCCAGTCAAATTAATTGTCCATCAGTTTTGTGAACTGTGTCTCAGAACTTTAGGTTGACTGGAATATTCTGGGAGTTGTAGTCCACATAATTAAAGGAAGCTGAAGAAAGTATCTTCTTCTAGTAATAATTCATTTTAAAAACGCTTTAAGTTTTACTTTAGTTTGATTTTATCATTTTATTATAAGACTACCACATCTAGAACACAAAAATACAGGCAACAACAAGACAGTAATGAAGACAGTTTTCTATTGTCAGGATTCCGACAGTTGCCCCAATTAAACCATGAGCCTCAAGCCAAACTTTCAGAACTAAACAGGATTTATTGGGAGTTAACATGCCGGCACTACCTGGGTATAGCTGAGTCTAAGACACATAATTCACCATCACCCTTGACCCTGGTTTCCTCCCACCCCCTGAGTGTATCATAATTCATATTCTCCAATGAGAGACACCCATAGCCAAGAGTCATCAATCATGTTCTCCAGATAGATTTTTGCATGGCAGAAACTTCAGTCACCTAGTTACAATCTCTGAAAAACTATGAACGGAATGCATTTTCGATTCCCAAGCTGCCACACTGCTTTTTCAAATCCCTTTCGCCCTTCCCTTTCTGTTGGCAACTCTAAAACAGCCATAGAAATGTTTTATGAGTTGACATCTATATGTTGATATCAGGTGATTTTATACATTTTTCAGCCTAAATAGGGTAGCCTGACTTCTTGTAACCATCAGGACAAATGACAAATACAACAATTTTTTTCTCATTTCTATTGATATCAACTCATCGAACAGCTGAATAATTTTTTAAAGTTTTTGTTAAAATCTGGTTGAACTTTATTTGTTTGAATAGCAAACTTCAGATAACTAATAAATTAAAATTAAGTCTTTAATCTGTCAGTCACCAATTTTGCTAATAATGCCTCATTTTAAAAGCTTTCTACATAATTGAGATCCATGTAGACCTTTTCAAATATTTAGAAAGAGTATTATATAAACCATAATGTGTTTTTACATCTGCCTGTCTGCCTGTCTACCTTGTTCTTTAAAAGTTCTTGATATGAGTGATTTAATTTGTTCATTTATTTTATGGCTTTATTTTATATATCTTTTTATACGTACAGAAATCAAAGGATTTAACCCATGAAAATTTAATAGCTTCTATAGTTTTATACACTCAGACACTGAATGGAGAAATGTCCATTCAATGAAATGTTTTGATTTGGCTTACCAAATCAAAAGTTGTAAAATTATTAACTGAAAAATTACATTTAGGATTTATAAGTGTGTACAAATAACTTACATATAGTCTAGAATAATTGCATGCTATATATGCTTCATGGAGTGCCATGGTTAATCATCTGCAATTTATTATACTTTTTGAGAGACATTATTTAGTTATATTACTAGTGACTGTTATATACCTGACACCTTTTCCCTCTGTACTTCATTTCATGATTTTTTTCTTGTTCATTGGATTGTAAAATGAAGCAGACAGTTAGTGACATAATTTGAGCCTCACTTTGTATATTGAAAGCCAGTGTATTTTATTCTTGCAAATAGCAAGGCAATAACAATGTTTTTATTTGTTTATTTGTTTGTTTATTTATTTATTTGATTTACCAATCACTTACAAGATACAGGTATAAGAATAAACATAAAATGTATTATATATTCTTTATTAGCTTTTTGGTGTCCATTTTGTGAGTTGCATTTTTCACTTGTGCCATACAATAAAAATTGTTCTTATTCTAGTCTTACTCTGCCACCGGAAAATGCCTTTGATGACAATACACATTTATTTTCCATCTGCATTAGCTGAGTATAAGCTTTTTTATAATGGAGATAAATATTTACTTTCAATTAGGGTTTTTGTTGTGATGAGTAAATGAAGGAAATAAAGTGAAATTAAATTCTTATGAAACTAAAGTGGTATAATATTATTCAATATAATTTTTGCTGCATATCTGGGCAGGTTTTGTTTCCATTGACAAAATGCAAATGTTATTGATTTGTTGCAAAAACAATTGAAATCTAATCCAAGTAGGAAATAACTGAGTTGCTTTTTATTTGGGGGTGGGTGGGTGAAATGCCATATGCAGCACATTAAAGAAATGAGAGAATCAGTGTTTGCAAAAACTAACTACAAGTTATGTTATTTAGAATACTTTATTTATTAATACTTTATGATTGGACACACAAGGAATTTGTCTTGGTGTAAATACTCTCAGTAAACATAAAGAAAAGGTACATTCGTTAAGAATCAAGAATCATAACATACAACGTTTAATGATAGTCATAGGGTACAATCAACAATCAAATCATACTAGGAAACAGTCAATATAAATCATAAGGATACAAGTGACAAAGTTACAGTCCTACAATCACAAGTGGGAGGGGATGGGTGATAAGGAGTGATGAGAAGATTAATAGTAATAGTAGTGCACACTTTGTAAATAGTTGAACAATGTTGAGGGAATTATTTATTTAGCAGCGTGATGGTGTTTGGGAAAAAACTGTTCTTGTGTCTAGTTGTTCCGGTGTGTAGTTGTTGCTCTATAGCGTCGTTTTGAGGGAAGGAGTTGAAACAGTTTGTGTCCAGGATGTGAGGGGTCTGTAAATATTTTCATAGCCCTCTTTTTGACTCGTGCAGTATACAGGTCCTCAATTGAAGGCAGGTGGGTAGTAATTGTTTTTTCTGCAATCCTAATTATCCTCTGAAGTCTATGTCTGTCCTGTTGGGTTGCAGAACCAAACCAGACAGAAGTGCAGATGATGGACTCAATAATTCCTCTGTAGAACTGTATCAGCAGCTTCTTGGGCAGTTTGAGCTTTCTGAATTGGCGCAGAAAGAACCTTCTTTGTTGTGCTTTTTTGATGATGTTTTTGATGTTAGGTGTCCATTTTAGATCATGTGATATAGTAGAACCTAGAAATTCGAAGGTCTCTGCTGTTGATACTGTGTTGTCTAGTATTGTAAGATGTGGTAGTATGGGACGGTTTCTTCTAAAGTCTACCACCATTTCTATGGTTTTGAGTGTGTTCAGTTCCAGATTGTTCCGGTTACACCACTAGGCAAGTTGTATAACCTCCTGTCTGTATGCAGATTCATCGTTGTCTTGAATGAGACCAATCACTGTTGTGTCATCAGCAAACTTCAGTATTTTAACAGATGGATCATTTGAGATTAAGTCATTGGTATAAAGGGAGAAGAGAAGTGGATATAGCACACAGCCTTAGGGGGCCCCTGTGCTGATTGTACAGGTATCAGATGTTGATTCTGCCTAGCTTCACCTGCTGCTTCCTATCTGTTAGGAAGCTTATGATCTATATATATTATGATCTACATATATTATAATTTATTGGAATGCTATCATTTTAGCATGCTACTTGTACCAAGTATTGTGTCTTTCTGGCAACAAAAAAGTAAAGAAGAAAAGAACTTTTAGCTTTGTACTTTTTTTTCTCCCAACATTGTATAAAATTATTTCAATTTAAGATAAATATAACTCAGAGGAGTATTCTTTAGTTCCACTCTGGAACTTGTGGAAGTATACTTTAGTTACCACCTACTTACTCTGTGTTGTGTCAACTTTCATAAGTTGCCTGATAATTGTACATGGGCTAGAAATGTGGTGTAGATTTTGTCCCAGTTCCAAAAGGCAACTATACTTTCTTGATTTTTTCCTTGAAAATGTTTCACTTCTCATCCAAGAAACTTCTTCAGTTCTCACTGGATGAGATGGGAAACATTTTCAAGGAAAAAAATGAAGAAAGTCCAGCTGCCTTTCGGAAAAGCATCTTTGGGACAAACATGACCTAGATTATTGAGAACCTCCATAGATGTGGTATACTTTTGTTTTCCCTATTTTCCCAGGGAACAAACTGAAGGAGAGGGGAAAAATATTTTCAGACCTCCAAATCATATACTTGTAGTTGTAAAATGAATTGATCTAGATTACTGTTTCTTAACCTTTTTCTATCTGAAGACCCCTCCCCATGTTTACAGATTATAGAGAACCTCAAAAGTGCTTTAGTTTCTATGGGATGTGTTTATCTGTTTTTGCTGCATTGAAGATTAAAATTGACATTTGCTGCTGCTATTGCTTTTCAAGATGGTTTGATGGGATTGTAATATTTCATTATTTTTCAACCTGAATTAGCAAATATTTTTTATTTTGCAGATCCCTAAGGGGGGGCGCGCATAAGCGCACCAATCGTGCCTACCATCCCTGTCCTATTGTTCTTTTTATTTTTCTTCTAAGTATCTATCTCATGTATTCAAA
Source organism: Pseudonaja textilis (assembly GCF_900518735.1). Next base: position 14,163,908 of record NW_020769309.1, read on the forward strand.
ATTATGTTTATTCTTATACCTGTATCTTGTAAGCAATTGACAAATCAAATCAAATCAAATCAAAGGGTCTTGGGGACCAACAGAGTTCCTAGAATCATAGTTGTAAGAAACACTGACCTAGAGAATAGCATCATGTGTTAATGTAATTTTGAAAATGTGCAAATTTATTCTTATAAATATTTGCAATTGAAAGAGTGATTATTTGGCATCTTAAAAATCTTTTACTTGGGGCATTTAGTAATAGGCAAAATTTACAATCTATCAGAAATCAGTATTATTTAATAACAAACTGATTTGTACAATCTACTGTACAATTATGTATCCACTGAAATTGAAGACTCTGGGGCTTAAAGAGACACAATAAGTTTGTAGTGTTGTGTAACCAAACAACACTACAGCTCAGATTTTGTTGAATTACAATGTAATAAATAAGATGTATTGTTTTAAACAGCTCATCTTGCATTTTCAACTAGTTACTACTGATAAAACTACATTTACCTAGTTCATTGTAGATGCCTTTAAAACAAGGAATTACAGTTATGAATAGAATATTAATGATCTTATACTGCAAAAGCCTTTTGAGCACCTGTGGGAATAGTTAAGTGCCTTTTGGAATTCAGTTTGTAATTGTAGAATCTTAATGGAGATTCTCATTCTTTGGTTAGGAAGTTTGCAATGTATCCTTCATTTATCACAAGAACATCTCCTTAAAATGTCACGTGTCTGTTTTTATTTGAACCATTTGTTAGTTATTGAACAAGTGTTCTTATTCATTGTGCTAGGTTTGCAATCTTTCTACATTTGCTTTCCATGTTCTGATGCCTTGAAGTTTGAGGCTTGCAAAATGTTGCAAGCACATAGTTTAACCAGCTCCACCATTTCATTTGTAAACACAAATCAGAGGATCACAACATGTTTATTTTATTTATAAAGAGCCACAGTAAAGCAATGGTTAGAAAACTACATTTACACAATATTTGTGTATAAATTTTTCTCATTCAGGTATATAAGTAGGACCAAATTATCTTCCCAGCTTTTTCAAGCTTATCTGCAAAGAGTCCTATTGAAAGGTGAAGTCAGCATCAAAAACATTCAAACCATGTTCTGAGGGTTTAAACATTTACAAGTAGGGCATCATAATACAGGTTCAAAGGGTAAAATTTTAGAAGATAAGTATTGTAATGTTTTGACCATGTAAAGTCCAGATAGAAGACAGTTGACTGGCAGGAACTTATTAGAGATGAAGATCTTCTTGAGAGGCAAGGGTCACTCTTCTGCCGTCTGAAGTGCATAGTGCATCTTGGGGTGGGATGGCTGCAAAGGACTAGGATCCTTGTCATTTGACCACCTCCTCATTTGCTCATTGGTTGATTGCACACCAATCTCTGAAGATTCCCTCTGTTACATATTTCTGAAACAGGCTTTCCAGCATCAAATTCCTTGGGATCTTAAGTTGGACATGGCAGTAGTGACTGACTGGGTTACATGAAGATCCAGCCAAGATTTGCTAACATGTATAATTTCCTACTTAGTCAACCAAGGAAACTAACATTTGTGCATGACATCAGAATTTGTCCAGTGAGCCTACCTTAAAAGTAGACTTAAACTAATTAAACCTGATAAGTAGCCTTAATACTTGGTACACCCATGATAGTTTATAGTAGGTTATTTGGACTTCATTTAAAAGAATATATTTGAGTCCTTGTTGACAATAGAGTGATAGGTATGGGGCTATGCAGTGCTCCTTGATTAGAAAGTGAAAAGGTGTTTGAAACATGGATGAGTGAATATGGTAGCAAATTTTGGCAATTGACAGGAATAATGTCAGTTTATTATTGAAGCATCTGTAAGAAAATAATGAAGGTGAGAGCACATCAAAATCCAACAGTCTTGGTGATTCCTTAAATCAGTGGCTCTTTTCTCAGGAGTCAGGACTGAATTTCAGCTGCCTAGCATGGAGGTATACAATCTTGAGAAAAGATGCAGCTGCTTTAAGGAACCGTTGATATATAGTACATTACCCAAGTGTCCCATCTGTTTTGAAGTAACTTTTTCTCTTTTCAACCCAAAATATTCTAATAAACCCTGACATTTATTACTTAACTTCTTTAGAGCTGTATACATTACTGCTGCATTTCCAAGCCAATTCAAAAGCTAAGAGTTAACTTTTAAAACATTAAATTTCTATTTTCTTTAGCTTTCACCTGAAGGTATATTTTAAATTATATATGTCATTTTGGGTAAGCATTGGATTTAACTTGTTTAAACTTGCTCAAAATATATGTAAACCCGATTTATTGTTTCAGGAATGTTATATTGGTATGGGAATACATATTTCATATTGCAAGCTTCCTTAGGAAGTCTGCATTCTTAAAACATATGAACACTGTATTAAATGCTTTGATAAAACGCTGAAATTTGAACAAACTCACCATGTTATAAGATTAAATAATTAAACCCAGCAGAAAATGTTGCAGACAGTACACGAATGGAGATGCTTCCTATGTAAAATCAATTTCTAATGTGAGCAACTTTGCTGAATGTTTTGTAAATGTGTAATTAATTTACTACTAAGGGGTGGGGTCTATCATATCTCGTTGGAACTGAATACAGTGTGGCCAACAGTCCTGAGGAAAAAGATCATGAGTGTTGCAACTATGTGCAAAGTATTGTCATCATGTATACTGAATAAGCTTGACTTCTCCAATCTGTGTTCAGATTTCATTTCAGTAGCATCTTCCATCTTCAAAGAGCTGACTAGGTTTTCCTTTCATAAATAATCAATTGTCTGTTTTACAGGATGAAAACTAATTTAAATATTTTAGAATTATTTGTAAAAGTGTAGATTTTTTATTGGACTTGTTTAGTTTAAGTGGCCCAGAATATATTTTAAGGAAAAGAAAGAGTTTACTGATTTCTTCTGTATATGAGAAATCAGCTTCCTTCTTAAAAAAAATATTTTGAAAATTCTTATCAGTCATGTCACTTTTTTTCAAATAAAATGCTCCCAATTAGTTGCATTTGGTTATATGTTCCAGTCAACAATTACTTCATTTCCTATGAAGAGTCACTAAAGTAGAACAGAAAGACAAGAAATTCTCATGGTAATTGAGATATGGTAAAATTCTACATACTGGATCAAACTATGTTTTTTAAGGTGATTATTTAATACTCAATATGCAAAAAGAATCAAGAGCACTAGCATGCAAATAAAACACCCCTGTATTTATAAAAAAATAATATTGCAACTTGTGTAATAAGTTTTAAAAAATATTTCCTAATTTCCACTGAACTGTTAAAGGGTTTATTCTGTGTAGGCAATTTGTGATAATAAGGTACGATTTGGGAATTTACAGTTAACTGCAAGGGGAGATGTTCCTTATCTCTGAAATGTTTTCAAATTTAGAATACGATAGTACTCTGCTTTAAATAGCAACTATGCATAAATATGAGAGTAATAAATGATAAGAAATCGATTTCTTAGCACTTCTGTTTTGCAAGGCTTTGGCGGCGGCAGGAATCCGCGATCGTGCATGGTTTCTGCTGCGCTAGCCGCTGGAGTGCCCCCGATCCAGCCGGATTTGGGGGCTAATAGTTACCCCGTAGAGGTAACTGAAGATAGGGGAGATCCAGCAGGGGTCTGGGGGAATCGCAACCCCCCTCCTCAGCTGGCTTAACTCCCTTTTCCAAAGGCGGTCAGCAATGGCCGCCACAAAGAAGCTTTCATCCGGATAAGAATGTGCAGGAGGAAGCTGAGAAGTGAAAGTTTGGCTGACCGGGATAATAAGTAACACCTAAATACCCTGGAATTTTAATTTTGTTAAAGATACATCGTTCCCTAAGAAGATCGGAAAAAGCGGCGGATGAAAGTTAAAAGGGAAAGTTTGTTTTTTCTCACTCTCCTTCCTTATGGTGATAGCAGATGGAAATCAGAAAAACCCATTTTGGCACCAGCAGGTAATAACCAGCAGGTAATAAAATTTGAAAGTTAAAGCCAAGGGGACATTAAAGATTTCTGAACTTTGAAAAAAAAAAATTTTTCCCTATAAGTGGGAAGGGAGAGGAAAAGAATTAATATTAAGATTTTGCTGGAGGAGGCTGCTTGGAACTTATAAGACTTATAAGTTAAATTGTAACAAGACTTCTAAAAGATACATTTTGGAACTTTGCAATTGAACTGTACCCCAGGAAGAGAAAGCATAAAAAGAAAAAAGTGCTAAGTGAAACAGTTTGTGTGTATTTGGATTGCTTGGTGACTTTGGGACCTTTGGGAATTATTATTTGAAAGACTAAAAACATTTGGGTTGTTTAAAAAATTTTTTCACAATGGCATTACTTGTTGATGAACTGAAAATGGAATTTAAAAAGCTAAAAGAAGAGGAACAAGAAAGGAAGGGCTCTTCTCGATCTGTTTTTCATTTTTTAGAAATGGCGATTTCTACCTATCAGAGATTACAAGAACAAGAAAGTTGGGATGATGAAGAAGAAGCCATCTTTAATGAACAAATAACTTTAGCTGGGGAAGAAAAGGGAAAGAGGGGAAAGAGAATGGAGAATTTAAGACTTAAAAAAACAACCAAAAAAGGGAAAAATAAGGTGAAAAATCGATACAATGTCAGAAAGCAACAGAAAAGAGGAATACAGAAGAGGCTGGAGATTAAGAGGGTGGAAATCAAGAGACGGGGGGTGGAGTAAAAAGGCTAAATTGGAGAAGAAAGGAGGCGGGAAAGGGAGGAGAAGTTACAAAGGTTTGAAACAAGATGTAATGAAACAGGATTTATTCAGAATGGGTAAAATATAATTAAAAAAGATTCTGCAAAAGTACATAAGACCGTATTGTTGTATTTGTATTTGAAATAATGTTAGAAAACTGGAACATTATATGATTATAAAATGGGATAAAATATTAAAAGGAATGTGTAAAATACTTAAGATTTAATGATAGAGTTTAATTTGCTATGGATTATTGTTTTAATTATATTATAAACTTATTATTTTCCTATTTTAAAATATAGTACGTAGCTTTAGAATGTACTAAGCAGAATCAGAATGAAAATTATATATTATTTTAAGTGTTAAATTTAGAGGAAAGTTATAAAGGCGTCATACTTCAATCAGTGATTGCAGGAGAAATTTTGTGTTAATGAGAAAAGATAATAGATAATTGAAATAGAACAGACAAATGATTCCAGCATAATGATTTAAATTGAGATGAAATAAATAAGATAGAATTAAGAGAGTGAAAAGAGGGGAGAAGCTATATAGAAAATGTAGAATGGTAAATAAGATATGAAATGGTATATAAAGTGAGCATGAATTTGATTTAAGTCTGTACAAAAAGATGTAACCCAGGACTAAGCCGCTTTCCAAAAAGAAGTTTTATGTGTTCATGTTTTGTGTTTTGTTTGTGTATGTTTGTTTATTGAAAATTAATAAAAAATTTATTAAAAAAAAAAGAAATCGATTTCTGACCAAAGTACATTTAGGACAACAAAAGTCTTGAAGATGAAATTGATTTAGGTCTTGTCAGTTTCAGGCAGCAGTTGCAGCCATCAGGAGGCTCCTAATGGAATAATTAAATCAGAGAACTGAACTTGTTAACTTATAGTCAGCATATTTTAGGGAAATGCTGTGCCATAGTGAAAAGCAGCTCAGAAATAGATACCTCTGTGTCCTTTCTTGGGGGTGGAATACAGAGTCGTACACAGGACATTGCATGAGAAAACTTTACCTGAATGAGTCAGCAATAACCAGCAACCTTTGCAGCATCTCTCTTTCTGTATTTGCTTAGCAACATTTTATTGGAATCAGTTGCAGTCTCTAAATGAGGACTTGAGGTATGTTTTTGTACGTTAAAAAAAGCAGTGAATGTTTGACTGGTTTAATTCCATTTTCTTTAAAAGCAAAAGGTGTAATTATGTATTCCTATTCAGCTCAGTTGATACTTTTCTAAAAGGTAATTACTGTTCTCCTGGAAAATGTCTAACAGTTACTCCAACCATAGGCACTGAAGCCGTCCTAACAAAATTAATATTATAGCCATGATATGGAAACTGCCCTCTCCTTGTGGCCAGATTTCTCATGAGTAAGGTACACTACCCACCTGCTCAGCCTTGGAATGACCCTATTGCTGGTCAATTTAATACACCTTTGTGAGCCTGCTTTTGTGCTGTTGTGTTTGTAATCAGTATTTTCCTGTTTCTATTGCATTTTACTGCATTTTACTCTCCTCTTAGGAGAGTAGTTGTAATACCTTTTTGCTCCTTTACTCCTTAGGTTGTAATACCTTTTTACTCCTTTTCAGATATATCAATCTACAGAACCTGCAAAACATTTGTTCTCCTGTGCCCTTTGTGGTTGGTAGCCCAGACACCCAGAAGTTGAATTACTTAGGGGTTGTGATGAGTGGCCATATGTTTCTGAGTAAAGCTTCACATCCCAGGCATATCCTGTTTCTGCTTGGTGCTAACATAATTCTGTCCAATTTCCTTCCAGGTTCCATTTGTCATTTACTTTTATACAGATCTTACAATGGCTGTATTTTATCCAGCTAAAAGCAATTTTGTTTATCATGTATTCAGTATCTCTTTTTATTCTTCAGTAATCCTTTCTGTTCCTTTGCATGGTTAGAATATTCTGATGTTTTGGTTCTCCTTTTCCTTCTAAAATGCTGACAGCTGCCTAACTGCGCTAGTGAAACTTCTCATCCAGTATGATTTTATTTATAGATTACAATGGCATTGAATGTTTACATGACTGTAAGTAAACATTCTGTAAACATTACAGAAATCAATGGAGCCAATAAATAGAATAAAATACATTGAAGACATACATTTAAAATCCACCAAGATTTTTAGAAATGTAGGAAAATGCCAATGCAATCTATAATTTTTATTTGTGTTTTTATTTTATTTTATTTTTTTATTTATTTTCTATTCATTTTCTAACATTAGGATATTTTTAACTTGAACCCTAATCAAGGTTCACAAATTGCATTTCTAGTTTTTGATTACCTCTCTTATTTGATATTAAATGTTTTTAACATCTTGTTCATTATCATAAATGTTCAAAATGTGCTAAGATATATGATAAATATCATTTTTGTTTAATACTTGTGACAGATATTTCCCATGTTTTTCTTTTAGTATTATTTTATTCTTTCCATTTATGATATATTTTATAGTAATTACTATAAAAAGAATGGTTGAACTTCCCCAGTATCCTCTTTGATTCATAGATTCTGTTCAATATAGAAAAGGAATGATTTTCTTGTGTATGATCAATGCTAATCATAATCACTACAGTTATGCACTTAAATTGATCACAAGCATCTCCAAGACATGTCCCTGTATGACAAATGGGAGGGGGCTATAATTTGTGCATGTCACTGTAAATACAGGTTTAATAAAATATGATGTTTACATGAATTTTGAATTATTTATAATGTAAGTTTCCCTTGGGACTTAATCAGGATTCAGTTTCCCTCATCTGGAGGTCATAATTAGAGGAGTTATCCCAATTCAGTTTGTATGTTTTTTGTCTGTGACTATAGCAGGTGAATATCAGTATTTTCCTCCATAGAGCAAAAAACCTGACTGTTATTTTCCTGACAATCAGCATAGTTTTTTAAAATAAAAGTTACATGTATTGTTCATTAGTGTGTTTATGTCCTGATATGTACATCAACATTCAGCAAATGTATATAGCTTTGTTTCCCAAGTTGAGTTTTCTAGTCCAGATCACAGCTATGTATAAGTAGGATAAATTGCTTAGATTAATTCCTGTATTGCTTCTCCCTTCTTCGAATATTTTCTCTGAAAAGAATAATTCCAAATGACAAAATTTTCCATCTCCCAATCTTTCTGAGATTTCTGCAATTTAAAATGTATGCAAGGTAATTTATTTGGATATCAGGATGCAATAAATGTGGACATATTTATATAGAATGCATAGGCAACTGCCAACCAATCAGAGTTTGGTTTTTCCAGACATAACTTAATAGAGAGAACCATCAACCAGACAGTGCTCATTTGTTGGTCAATAACAGAATGCCTTATTCTGTCTTCCAAGATTCTTTCCTCCTGTTCTTAATTAACATAGAATAATTATGAGGATTTCTCCATGTTTCTGTGCTTGCCATGGTGATTATAGAGATCTTCACACTTTCTCATACTGAGATGCTGACTGTTCTCCAGCATGACCATAATCCAGGAATTAAGAAGAAATTAAGAATCTCTTCCAGTGAGAGCACAGATTGTCCTTTTTGAGAATAACAAGTCTTTTTTGAAGTGTCTTTCTTTATAAGCATTTCTAAATCTCTCAGCACCAGAATATGGATAAAATAGCCCTTTTTGGAACTGTAAACCCAGTTATAATGGTGTGTGATCAGCAGGAGGCTGTCATTCCTTCAAAGGAATAAGCCTTGTCAAGAAACAGGCATGGCATGAACATAATTTACTGTGTAGATAGAATAATAGACAATTAAAAGCTCATCCAAAGCTTGTCCAAGTTTCTCTGTACCTCACTATAAACAAACACTGACTCCTACTTTTCTTTTGGGTGTAATTCAGAGCGCTATTTATTACCTTTAAAACTTTACTATCTTTATGTGGCAAAGGGTCAGACTTTCTGCAGGATTATGTCTCCCTAAGGACATCTGTCTATCCTATCAGATCAGATAGACTGGGCACGCTCCTAATCCCTCCCTTAAACAATGCCATTTTATGGGATCTAGGAGGAATGCCTTTTCTGTGAGACCTCTTGCCCTATGGAACACCCTTCTCCTTGAAGTCTGGCCGGTCTCTACCCTCCTAGCATTCCCAAAAAGCAGTTCAGACCTGTCTTCCCCCCACTCCCCAAGCATAGGGTCAGGTGGATGAAAATATGTTATGTGAGACTGTATATCAGACATTTAATTTTATGTCAGATTTTTAATGTTTATGGTTTTAATAGAAACATGTGTTACATTGTTTAATTATCAGTATTGTTTTAATTATTGTTTGGGAGTTTGACATAAGATGGATGGCTATATAAATTAAATGAATAGACCCAAGGTTGGGTTATTTTGATTTCCTTTCTCACATGCTGTTTCTCAATGCTATCATGCTTTCTGCAAGCCTCCCATTAACTTTTATTTTCCATCTTCATTCTTTTACAGGGGCTCATATAGTACAAATACTGGAACTGCTCTATTATCGGGAAGTCCCTCTTCTTTGAATACTTAGAACCTTTATACAGTTTCTTGCTCTTAATGTCTGTTTTATGTACTATTGGAGCAGAGCTATTATTTAAAAAACAAACAAACACATGGAGCCAGTTTTTGATTTAGTAAAGAAATCAACTTTCTCTGCTTCTCCAAACATGTTGGCTTTTATTTGTTTGGTACCATGCACATGTTCCACCCAAACTTTGTTTTTCAGATGACACATGTTCTCTATTTTCTCTTAGCTATTAAAGAACCCCCATGAGCTTTCTCTGCATATTTTTTTTTATCTTCCAAGCAGAACTAACAGCTGTTGTGAACACAGCATAAAATTTAAGACTAGGGATTTTACCAAGACTATCCAGATAACAGATAAGCAGAGTTGGAAAGGATCTTGTAGGTCATCTAGTCCAACCCCCTGCCCAGCAGGAGACCCTACACCATTTCTGACAAATGGCAGTCCAATCTCTTCTTCAAAGTCTCAAGTGATGGCACTCCCACAACTTCTGAGGGCAAGTTGTTCCATTGGTTGATTGTTTTCACTGTCAGAAAGTTCTCCTTGTTTCCAGGTTAAATCTCTCCTTGTTCAGTTTCCATCCATTATTCCTTGTCTGGCCTACAAGTGCTTTAGAAAATAGCTTGACCCCTTCCTCCCTGTGACAGCCCCTCAAATATTGGAAGACATGCTATCATGTCTCCCCTGGTTCTTCTCTTCACTAGACTAGCCAAGCCACAGTTCCTGCAACCATTCATTGTATGTTTTAGCCTCCAGTCCTCTAATCATCATCCTGGTTGTTCTTCTCTGTACTTTTTCTAGAGTCTCAACATCTTTTTTTATAATGTGGTGAACAAAACTGATGCAGTACTCTAGGTGTGGTCTTACTAAGGCTTTATAGAGTGGTATTAGTACTTCCCTTGATCTTGATTGTATCACTCTGTTAATACAATTTAGGATTGCATTAGCTTTTTGGGCGGAGGCTGCACACTGCTGGCTCATATTTAGCTGGTTGTCCACTAAGACTCCAAGATCCCTCTCACAGTTACTGCTATTGAGCCTGGTTTCACCCAGTCTATATGTGTACTTTTGGTTTTTCTTGCCTAAGTATAAGACTACTTTTCTCTACATTGAATTTCATTTTGTTAGATACGGCCAAGTTTTCTAGTCTGTCAAGATTAATCTGGATCTTGAGCCTGTCTTCTTGGGTGTTAGCTATTCCTGCCAGCTTAGTATCATCTGCAAATTTGGTAAGTTCCCCTTCTATTCCCTCATCTAAGTCATTAATGAAGATATTGAAGAGTACTGGGCCTAAGACGGAACCTTGTGGCACCCCACTGCTTACTTCCCTCCATGTAGACTTAGACCCATTAAGGACGACTCGTTGAGTACGGTTTGCCAGCCAGTTGGGAATCCATCTAGTGGTGGTGCTATCTATTCCACTTTTTTCTAGCTTACTAAGAAGTGGGTTGTGGTCTACTTTATTGAATGCCTTGCTGAAATCTAAATATATTATGTCCACAGTATTTTGCTGGTCTACTAATTTAGTCACTGTGTTGAAGAATGAAATAAGATTGGTTTGGCATGATCTGTTTTTAACAAACACGTGCTGACTGCTAGTTATTACTTTACTTGTTTCTAGGTGTTGGCAGATCTGTTTTTTTTTATTATCTTTTCCAGTATCTTCCCAGGTATTGATGTTAGGCTGATTGGTCTATAGTTTCCTGGGTCTGGTTTTTTTCCTTTTTTGAAGATGGGAACCACATCAGCTCTTTTCCAGTCCTCTGGTAGTTCCCCGGTGCTCCAGGATTTTTGAAAGATATGGTGCAGTGGTTCTGAGACGACCTCTGCCAGCTCCTTTAAAACTCTGGGATGTAATCCACCAGGCCCCAGTGATTTGTTTTCATCAAGATCAGAAAGGTGTTCTCTTACTATTTTTTTTTGTGTGCTTATTTTAACTTTTATTTCTGGTCTGTCTTTTACAATTATGTAAAAGTTGTAAAGCCTAATCATGCCATGTTTGGGTGGGATTAATCACAGTACATTTTGTGGTAAACAATTCCTGTATCTGTCTTGCTGATTTTATAAATACAGACTGTGATAGCACAGGGGAGGACATGCTTGCTTCTATTCATAATCTTGATTTACTATTCAGCATTTGTACCAGTTCCCAGAACAAGCTTTGTAATATTTTATCCATTTCCTAGGAATAATGAAACAGTCATTTACCAGTGAATAAAAAACTGGAAGGTATATAACACAATTCAGAAGAAGTTATGAAGTTAAATTTTATTGAGTTTTCTAAATATCTAACTGATATGTTACTGAGATAGTTATATCAGAAAAAACTTTAAAATTCTAGGATGAGAGAGAATACCGATAAATCAGAGATACTAAGAGGTGGGGAGCATACACATTTAGTAAATTATTGTTATTTATATAGCAAGGTGAAATCACAGTACTTGTTGGTGTTGTATTGGGATAACATATGTGCAGATCCAAGCAGTGTGGCTTTTTGTAATTGACACATGAAAATTTTATCAGATTCTCTAACTTGTCTAATGCTTTTTGATATTGTTATTGTATTATTATTATACAATTATGGTTGGATCAGGAGTGGGATTCTACCGGTTCAGACTGGTTCTATAGAACAAGTTGTTATGATTCTGCGTAGTTTGGAGAACCTGCAAATCATGCCCCTGTCTGCCCTCATCCCTCCCCACCCAGCCCAGTCAGTCCTTATTGCACATGCGTGCATGCCCAACATTGCGGACTGCGTTCTCCCCCATCCAGTCACTCCATAAGGTATTTCATTTTACCCCCTCCCAATGATCAGCTGCTCTGATGATCAGCTGTTCCAGGATCCCCCTCATTGTCTTACTGCTTTGCCCAGGAGGCTTCCCTGAGGCCCAGGAGGCAAACGGGGCCTGTGGGGTGGGTGGATGCTGCTGCCCCCCATGCTCTGTTTTTTGCCTTCCTGGGCCCCAAGGAAGCTGACTAGGAGCAAAAATGCCCCCCCAGGAGGCCTGCCTGAGGCCTAGGAAGCCCCAAAATGGAACATAGCCCCCCCACCGCTCTGTTTTTTGCGAAGCCTTCTAGAAGCAAAAACACAAGGAGGCCTGCCTAAGGCCCAGGAGGCAAAAAAATGGGGTTGTGCTGCAAAAAAGCCATGCCCACCCAGTCACATGGCCACACCCACCCAGTCACACAGGCTCACCCACCTAGCCACGCCCACGGAACCGGTTGTTAAAAAATTTGAATCCCACCCCTGGGTTGGATGTGCAGTCAATTAGATGTTTAGACTGGATTTGGCATTTTTATCCACCTATCAAGTCCTTTCCAGTGACTTGGGTATTGTTGCAGGATATTTGTCACAGTCATTCTACTTTTATTTGCAGGTCTTTGTATTTTATTATTTTCTTCAGTTCTTTTTCTTCTATTTTGCTGTTTGTAGGTACTGCCACATCCACTGTAGAGATTTTTTTTTTTGGTCTTTTTTCTTATCAACAACCAACAAATCTATGATATTAGCCAGTGTTAGTTTTTGTCTATATGTCTGCTTACTTTTTATACTAATTTTTTCAACTAATTCTCAAAATTGTTTGTTCAGAGTGGCATACTCTGAAAATCCAGTCAGTTTACGTAAAATGAGCATTGTTTTGTTAGTGCAACTGTGTTTTCTTAATTTAATAAATTAAAAACTAGAAAGATTATATTGAAAGAAAGCAGAACCTCTAGCATGCCTTCTTTACAGGTAGTCCTCGACCTATGACCACAATTGAACCCAAATCTCTGTTACGAAGTGAGACATTTGTTAAGTGGGTTTGCTCCATTTTATGACTTTTCTTGCCAGAGTTGGTAAGTGAATCACTGCAGGTGTTAATTACTAACATGGTTGTTAAATGAATCTGGCTTCCCTGTTGACTTTGCTCATCAGAAGACTGCAAAAGTGGGATACATGACCCCAGGAAACTGCAACCGTCACAAATATGAGTCAGTTGCCAAGTGTCTGAATTTTGATCACTTGACCACGGGGATGCTAAAACAGTCGTAAGCGTGAAAAACAGTCATAAGTCACTTTTTTAGTGCTGGTGTAAATTTTGAACAGTCACTAAATGAACTGTTATAAATTGAGAACTGCCTATATTTCTATGAATAACGAAATGCTTCTTTGTTCATTCAGACTTACTAGTTAGCTCATGTTGTGGCAAAAGTAAATTGGAAGCAGAGTATCAGTAACATTGGACTCACACATAATGTAACCAATAATGTAGTATGGTTTGGGGGAGAGGGTATTACGAGGTACATTTTTTATGTAATTGATAACTATCAAAATATTGTATGACAGTGTTATAGAACAACTATACAGAATTAAAATAATTTACATAAGGAAGAGAATATTTGTAACTCAAAATTGAACTATGGGTGCTCTAAGGACTTGGTGGTTTTATTGCAGACATTTCATTAACAAACTAGGTAACCTCATCAGTTCACAGACTATAGGTGTTACAGTTGTTACTTATCTTGAAATAAAACTCAGGGTGGAGAAAACATTTTTCAGTAACAGGGAATCACTTTGATATGACCCACAGTTTCTGGGAAGAAATTTTAGGGAACAGTTATTACTTTTCTGGAAAAATACATTGATCTCTGGAACAATGCTAGCTTGTTGCTAAAAAGAATCAAAAAATTTTAATCAGAAGGACTAACGGTGTGCAAATCATTAGTACCCAATGGTTTAGCTGTTCAGCTATGTATCTTCTACTAAAAATGAACTCTGTAGTATGAGCATAGTTCTTCCCGTTGAATGGAATGTTTGAGCAAATATACTTCTCTTCAAAACTGATAGTATTGTAAAATTGTTACAACTGCAGGGTGTCAAATTGATAGAACTTCAGGGTGAATTGGGTTGTTATGTAGTTATGTAGAAAATACCATAAAAAAACAAAAGCTTGTAGTTAAACTAATAGTTAAAGCACTAAGTGGATCAAAAGAAAATGGTTTTAAAATAGAAGAAATACCAATAAATACTACTGTGTTAACTAAAAATTCCAAGGACCTGCAAACTCTAGAAATAAAAGTCGATTTTCTGTATTGACAAGAAAATTACATGAACATGTCAAGCTCTATTCAAAGGATACTTTATTTTTACCAATTATATGTCTTTATGCAGAAGGGTAGCCACGTTAATCTTTTGCAGCATAAACAAGATGTTTTTGGCATCTTAACAATTGATACATTTGCATAAACTTTCTATAATTCAAATAATATATTCATTGATAAATTAATTAGTCTTTTGGGTGATACAGGATTGTTCTTCCTGTTTTGCAGGGAGGTAACATACAGTTAATTTTATCTCATTCTTCATCTGAATGATTTAATCTTGAAACAATTATTTTGGTGACCTTTGCCTCTGGTTATTAAAGCAAAGAATTGTAGAAATTAATATAGGTTTTTTTATTAGTTTTGGATTACAGACTTTAAAGCATTCCATAGTTATTCTAGGATAAAAGTTGAAGCATTCCTCTGTTCTCCAAAGAAATTGAATTATATTGATTTTTGTTGACTAGTTTTTCTAATTATCTGTTCTTAGATTTGGATATAATAAATTAGTATAAATGGTGGCAGGCAGAAGGATTAGAATTAGTCAGAGGGATTAGCAAGTCCTCTGGGAATCTTCAGTGGCTATTCTTTTGTTTGTAACAGATATCTTTAGGTTGTGTTTATAAGGGCTGAAGCTAGCAGGTGGACTAAATACTGTTTAGGACACTTTCACTATTTTTCCAGATGGAGAAAAGAATGGCCAAAAGTTTATTTACTTATTTATTAGATTTGTATCCCTCCTTTATTACTTTATAAACATCTCAAGACAGCAAACATATTCCTTCCTCTTCCTATTTCCCCCTCACAACAACTACTCTGTAAGGTGAGTTAGGCTGAGAGACAATGACTGGTCCAAAGACATCCAGCCGGCTTTCAGGTCTAAGGTGAGACTAGAACTTAGTCTCCTGGTTTCTAGGCCAGCACCTTAGCCATTAGGCCAATTGATTTGAAAGAGCAGGGGGGAAAAGTGATGGAATTTAAACTAGGGAGCTGACAGATATATAGGATTTGAATCTTGTGTTTGGTAGCAGGTAGATTGTTGTTAAATTTAATCACTGTTTAGTTAGGTTAGCCTTCTCCAAAAGCTGCTTTGCTTTATTTTCACTTTTGTGTTTCTAGCCTAGAGAGAGAAAAATAATCTGTTCCTGAAAAGTAAACATCTTGGTCACACTTTGTTTGGCTGTTTTTTGCTCCCATTGTAGCTTCATTTCACCAGTCAATCTGCTACACAGATTTTCCTGTCCAATTTTGCTTGCTCAGCAAGCAAAAATAAATGTATTCCTCTCCTCTGGGGATCCTCTCTCAGACTCTGTTTTTCCCTGCTTTCATTCTGTGACTTCAGTCACCCAGATTCTTGATACTGTAAAACACCTCCAGTGCACGAGGACACCCAAAGCACAACAACCACAATTCCTTTGCCTGATAAAACCACCCCATATAAACATCTTTACTAGAAGGCAGATATGCTTGCTCTCAGGTGTTTCAATTAACCCAAGACCCCAAAGCAGCCTTTCAGCTATCTATTTAATGCTTTTCATGCAGCTGACAAATAGACAACACTCTGTCCTTGAGGCAAACTACAAACTAGTCTTAATCAGCAAGAACTGCACAATGACTCTCCACAGAAGCACATGAGAGGTGAAGTTTGTGTCATGACATTGTAGTATGTGTTGTATACCTCTCCACCTTTGTTAAGGATACCTATGGCTTGTTAGTTTGGGGAGGATAAGGATTTACTGCTGTGCCTGTGTGAAGACTGACAGTGATCTAAATTATTAACAGAGTGTTAATAACATTAACTAAAGTATTAATAAGAACATTTTATACAATATATACATAGCATTGTACTGTATGTATAATGAATGTGTGTATTATATATTCTGTGACATGTTCTATCAAATATATCAATTGTGCATAAAATATGTGAATGCAAATAGAGTATAAAATATGCCTTTGTTATATATTTGATTCCTGGAGAACCTGACCTGTTTAGATTAAATCATCTGTTTATTATATTAGTATATCAACTTCCTTTAAAGGGACTCTGTGCAATGTACTTAAGGTTATCCCAGTATACTCTGAGAACAGTCTTGGAAGTAGGTCAAGCTGAGTGATTATGTCTGGCACAGAGTCAATCAATGGACCAATAAGAGATCTGTACTCTTGTCAGTATCATAGTGACTTCTGCACAATGTTTACAAGCTTCAGTAAATTCACTGAAATTTAATTCATCATATTGATGTGACTGAGGCAAAGTTAACACTTGAGATAGTCAACGTTCAGTAGTCTCTCTGATAGACAATTTGATAGGTAATGTTTTGGGTTAATCACATGTTTGAAATTTAGAAAGCAAATTATACCACAAATGGGTGATATAACAAAAATGTCTTCGGACTGACTACAACTTCATGTTATCAAAACACATAGTTATCTAAGGCAAAGTTGCCTTCGGTTTCTATTACCCTGGGTATGGTACTATCTACCAATTTTGTTTTATTTAGCCTGCATGGTGACTACAAAGAGATGGCTTTCATTAGTCATTTATTTTCTAAGAAACCTTTGAGGATAAAATAGGATTCAGATGCATCTGTAAAGTAGATGTCTGTAGCTTTTTCCAACTTGCCAGCTCTATTTATTTATGTTCAGTTAAATAAGCTTGCTGTATTTGGCAATCTGTGAATTATATTGATTTAATAAAAATCTTTTTAAAATGCAGTCCAATGGGCAAGGTGCCCATGGAATTATTTTCTTTGCCTTGGGAATGAACTTATTTCAGCAGCAACTAAGATGAAAGTAAACTTTAGGAAGAGTTAGATCTTAAAGAGAAAGTTTTTTTTAACTATTCTGGTTCAGAAAGTAGACTTGTACAGTGATATAAGAAATCTCTCTGAATTCATTTTGGATTAATTTGGAAACTACTTATTATTGTTTTGATTGAATTGCTTCATTAAACGAAGGTTCAATTTCATTTGTTAAGTGTTGAAATCTAAGGAAAAGTGAATTAAAGGTCTATAGCTATGACTATATTGTGTGCCAAAGGAAATAGTTTTCATGTTATTCACTAAAACAGTGTTATGTTTTCAAACACTTAGTTGCAACTAAATAAGTGTTCATTTTTCCCAACTCATGTTATTATTCAGAGATATAAAATTTTTGAATGATAAGTAAGAACTTCTTGTAAAGCATAGAAAAAAGGAAACTTCATAATATTGATTTAAGAAAGGACAGATCAATAGATCTAAACGCCAATTTTCTGCTCTTTCTACATCTATCTATCTATCTATCTATCTATCTATCTATCTATCTATCTATCTATCTATGTTTTTGTCTCCCAATAATATTGGTTTAGATGCAAAAAATAGTTTCCACATATGTAAACTTCCACATATCTTCTTTTTATTTTATCTTTCCTGGTTTACAGAAAGCCAACTCCAACTGCCTTGGAATAATTTCACAAATGAATGTAATATTCCTGGAAATTTCATGTGCAGTAATGGACGCTGTATCCCAGGAGCCTGGCAATGTGATGGGCTGCCGGACTGCTTTGATGAAAGTGATGAGAAGGAATGCCGTGAGTATACTATGCTTTGAATAGTGAAGCTTAAACCTACTGTATATAATTCAATGTATTTCAGTGATGATTGATAGGAAGAGAGACAAACAAGTTTTCCTATAGAAGGGCCCTAAAGTAACAAGACCTTCAATAAGGACTCTCCCAAATGTTATAGTATGGGCAGATTCAATTTGGAGCAGGCCTTAGAGATGGCCAGGATGGACTTTAACGGTGATTGGCAACATTTTGAATTAAATTAGAAGCTGACTAGCAACAATGCAGTGTTACAAGTACAAACCTAGATGCAGTGATCACTCCACCCTGGCTAGTAGATGCTAAACCGGTTTAAGCTTCCAAAGCTTAAGCTTCCATTTCAAAGAGAGTGAATTGTGATAGCACAGTCATGAGGTAGGCGAAAGAGATGATCTCCAGGAAGGCTTCAATTGAAGCATAAGATGTAATTGTGTATAGACTACCTAGGCATGGTCTTACCGGTTGTCAAGCAAGTCCAGGAGAATCCCCAGACCGTTAACTAGTTCTACATAGGTGGGGTCAACTCCTTCCATAACTATAGATGAACTAACTTTGGAATCAGAAAGCTGTTATTCCAAAAGCTAGAGTTCAGCCTAAGTCTGTTCCTTCCTATCCAGACCATAACAGCCTCCTGTTTATATCCAACCATCTTTTAGTCCTCAACGTACAACCATTCGTTTAGTGACCAATTGAAGTTACAACGGCACTGAAAAAAGTTGCTTATGACTGCTTTTCACACTTATGACTGTTGCAGCATCCCCATGGTCACGTGATAAAAATTTGCCTCTGTGTGTGTGTGTACACACACACACACACAGGCAAATTTTTATCACGCGACCATGGAGATGCTGAAATACACACACACACACTCACACACAAACACACACTGTAAATACACAGAGAGGCAAATTTGTATATACATATCACACAAGAGGCTTTTTACTTCTATTTTCATATAACTGTTATTTACTGTATTGCATGATATTGCCGTCATGCAAATAGAGAATTAATGAAGTGTTCCAAACAGAATTTATGTTTTGTTTATGAATGACTCAGCAGAGGCTTGGCAGTGGTCACAAATTACATTCAGGATATTGTTTTGTCACTGAGAATAAAATGGAATCCAGTAAAATTCTGGTGGGAGAGAAAACACTGTAACTGCTGATAAAATCTTAAACAGTTGTAAAACCTCAGTTCATAAAACTGATTTCTTCAGTTGAATCAGCTTAAATCTTGGGATTGTTAACTGATGTTCATATGTTTTTTCTTTTCTTTCCAAAATGGATTAGATTATTGAAATATTTTAGCTAGGTCATTTTTATTTCACCCAAGCAGAGATAATCATCCTGTTCTTTTTTCATCTTTCCTTATCTTTGCATAGTAACAATAGCAAAATTCATGAATAAATTTGAACAAGAGTAAAGGGAAAAAGAACCTTTGAGCAGGTGATTCATTTCCTGTGCTATCCTACATTGTCAGGGGAGGTAAAAGAAACAAAGGGAAAAAATAGAAGACTGGCGTTATAGTGTCTGGTTCAAGTTACTGTGACGGGCTGCAAATTTTTCTTTTTATATGAAATTTTTCTCCATGAATAAGAGTGACTTAATTTACCTTTGAAAATGAAATGAATGATAAGTACTGTAAAGATTTATAACAAGTATAGGAAAAAATAAGTCCACGGTTAACATGGCACAAAAGAATGAATATAGTGAACTAAATAAAAGATCCCATATGCCCATAAAACTTATAAAATATGAATACTCCGTAGTCTCCAATTGGAAAAGAACATGTCACATCTGTGTACCACAAATAAGAAAGCTTAGTTTTGTATAAGGTTATTCATATTTCTTTCTCTCTCCTCCTCCTCCTCCTTCCCTCTCTCTCTCCCCCTCCCCCCTCTTTCTCTTTCTCTCCCCTCTTTCTCTCTCACACACAAACACACACACATACAGAGTGATCAGGTCCAGGTCCATAAAAACTATTTCAGAAATATCACCTGGGCATCACAGTTATGTTCCCTATCCTGTAATCATAATTGACACCGATTACTCTTAACGCTGCACTGTAAAAATAGATTTGTTATATTCAGTATAATCACTTCCATTCAATGAGTTTCACTATCTTACTTATAATTTAGACTCTAGAGCTTTGCATCTTATTCTGAAAGAAAAAAATGGAACAGGGACTTATTCATTCTGAAGATGAAACTTTAGGAAAAAACATGAATCCTGAGCAAAAAAAAAATGTTCTCTAATTTAATTAGGCCAGGATATATCCAGAACACATATGGTAACTCAAAACCTTTAGGCACCCAATTTTATATTGATGAATAAAGTGGACTGGTCATAAGAAGAGGTTTGTTTGAAGTGTGACTGCTGATGTTATCTAGTTGGGTAGTGAAACATCTGCAAACAAATGACCAGGCAAGCTTAGAGAGAACCAAGAACTCCAGAGTTTAACCCTGTTTAACCCTGAACCACATATATTCTCTTCCTTTGGATATTTTTCTATGCATCTGTTTTACAAAATAATATTGGCATGCAGCAATATTTAATTGTCAGTTCTCCCAGGGAAACCAGACAGAAAATACAACGTTCCTTTGAAGCCTACATTAGCATAATCTTGCAAATCTGAAGGTATAAATCTGCTGCCACCACTTGCCTGATCAATTTGGGCTGGTTCTTTTTAAGTTTCTTCCTGTGACTGTTAAGCCGCTAGGGTCTCCTCCTCCTCCTATCTAATTATTTCCTAAGCAGCATCTCTTCTTGCTCCTCAAGGTCATTCTCACAAAACATTACCTTAATTGTATAAAATATCAAGCATGTAGTATGCAAACTCCTTTTTGTTTCTTACTTTCTTAAGAAAGTCTAATTTTAAAAGTAGTTAATATGACTGTATAAATATTTAAATCTCCACCTGCTGTGAGTCAAGTGACATACAAGTCAATTAAATAAATACATACATACATAAATGTACAGTTTCTGTGCCCCATTCTTGCACTAAATATTTTAACATGACTTTAAACAATACAGACTACAGCATTATTTTCAATTCACTCATGAGAATTGAAATCCTTCTGAGTAAATTTTGTTTGTATTCTAACCTATCTGTTAAATGTGTTGATAAGTGTTGAAGTCTTATAAAAGTTTTTAACAGAATCCTGGAAAAAGGATTCCTAAATAAATCAGGTTTAAATTTCATTAGTAGTTATTTTTTTTTAATGTATTCTGTACATTACAGGTGAAACTCGAAAAATTAGAATATCGTGCAAAAGTTCATTTATTTCAGTAATGCAACTTAAAAGGTGAACCTGATATATGAGATAGACTCATTACATGAAAAGCAAGATAGTTCAACTCGTGATTTGACATAATTGTGATGATTATGGCTTACAGCTCATGAAAACCCCAAATCCACAATCTCAGAAAATTAGAATATTACATGCAATCAATAAAACAAGGATTGTACATAGAACAATATCGGGCCTCTGAAAAGCATAAACATGCATATGTACCCAGTACTTGGTTTGGGCCCTTTTTGCAGCAATTACTGCCTCAATGCGGCATGCCATGGAAGCTATCACCTGTGGCACTGCTAAGGTGGTATGGAAGACCAGGATGCTTCAATAGCAGCCTTCAGCTCCTCTGCATTGTTCGGTCTCATGTCTCTCATCTTTCTTTTGGCAATGCCCCATAGATTTTCTATGGGGTTCAGGTCAGGCGAGTTTGCTGGCCAATCAAGCACAGTAATCCCATGGTCATTGAACCAGGTTTGGTGCTTTTGGCAGTGCGGGCAGATGCCAAGTCCTGCTAGAAAATGAAGTCAGCATCCCCATAAAGCTCATCTGCAGAAGGAAGCATGAATTGCTCCAAAATCTGGTAGACAGCTACATTGACCCCAGACTATGAAGCACAGTGAACCAACACAAGCAGATGACATGGCTCCCCAAATCAACACAGACTGTGGAACTTCACACTGGACTTCAAACATCTTGCAGTGTATGCCTCTCCATTCTTCCTCCAGACTCTGGGTCCTTGGTTTCCAAAAGTTGCTCTCATCAGAAAAGAGGACTTTGGACCACTGAGCAACAGACCAGTTCTGTTTTTCTTTAGCCCATGTAAGACGCTTCTGATGTTGTTTGTTGTTCAGGAGCAGCTTAACAAGAGAAGTACGACATTTGAAGCCCATGTCCAGGATCCGTCTGTGTGTGGTGGCTCTTGATGCACTAACTCCAGCCTAAGTCCACTCATTGTGAAAGTCCACAACACTTTTGAATGGCCTTTTCCTGACAATCGTCTCCAGGCTGCGGTCATCCCTGCTGCTTGCGCACCTTTTTCTTCCACACTTTTCGCTTCCACATAACTTTCTATTAATGTGCTTTGATACAGCACTTTGGGAACATCCAACTTCTTTTGCAATTACCTTTTGAGGCTTTCCCTCCTTATGGAGGGTGTCAATGATGGTTTTCTACACAACTTGTCAGGTCAGCAGTCTTTCCCATGATTGTGCTTCCTACTGAACCAGACTGAGAGACCATTTAAAGGCTCAGGAACCTTTGCAGGTGTTATGGCTTAATTAGCTGATTAGAGTGGGACACTTTGAGCCTAGAATATTGAACCTGTTCACAATATTCTAATTTTCTGAGATTGTGGATTTGGGATTTTCATGAGCTGTAAGCCATAATCAATTATGACACATCATGCTTTGCATGTCATGAGTCTATCTCATATATTAGTTTCACCTTTTAAGTTGCATTACTGAAATAAATGAACTTTTACATATTCTAATTTTTTGAGTTTCACCTGTATGTTTTGAGAAATATCCAAATGGTAACCATAAACTAATGTACATGTTCTTCAAATATTTAGAGTAAATATTCATAATCATATTATTTTATTCAGGAAATGTCAGTCTATAAGGGTCCCCAGGGATTCCTTGGTGTTCTCTTGAGTTTGGTGGTTTTCTTGCAGATGTTTCATTATCAAACTAGGGATCATAATTGATGATGATGATGATAGCAGTAGCACTTAGACTTATATACCACTTCACAGTGCTTTACAGCCCTCTCTAAATGGTTTACAGAGTTAGCCTATTGCCCCCAACAATCTGGCTCCACATTTACCGACCTCGGAAGAATGAAAGGCTAAGTCAACCTTGAGCCACTCAGAATTGAACTCCTAGAGTGAGCAGTGTGCCACCATGGCTCTTAATGATGATAATGATGTTGATAGCTAGTTTGGTAATGAGACATCTGCAAGGAAACCACCACATTCAGAGAACACCAAGGACCCCACTATTAAATCATGAGCGACAGATTTATTTTTTATTTATTTATTTTATTTGTCAATCACTTACAAGATAATAGGTATAAGTATAAACATAGTTATGAATACTTGAAATGGATACATATCAAAAAAATAAAAAGAAACAACAGGGCAGGGATGGTAAATACATTGGTGTGCTTATGCATGGTATAAAGTTTCCTTTATATGGACATTTCCTTGTCCAGCATGCAGTTCCCACACCTGAGAGAGACAGGATATTCCTATTCGAATAAAAAGATGATGTAACGGGTAATATCTCTGTATCTCTGTATTCATGTTGGTTGGCACACATCTTCATTGATTGGGTGCATACTTTCCTGTATATCCCATATTACTATGTAAGCTGTCTTAGTATCTCTGGTACTCATTAAAATAAAGACTTTCCTATCTTTTCTGTGTACATGTTGAGGTGACTGCTTGTATTAGTGAAGCCATGAAAGCATGTAATCCTAATTATTGCTTTATATGTGATGAAAATTATTTTTAGAAAGATGAAAACGCCTGGCCTGGAACACTTTCTGTTTTTTTATGATAGAGTGGAAATTACTTTTAACATTCACAATCTCTCCAAGAAATGACAAATAGATTAGTGGAGCTGTTTTTGCTTTAAGGTCCGTTCTGGCCATGCCAATTAGGCATTTGTCCATTCATGCTGAGATTATTAGTTGGTAGTAAATGAGGAGAAGCAAAGGATCCAATCTTCAGAACTGCTGGAAACTCTATGGCGCCTGTGTGTACCATGCAAACAAAAATCAGAAAGTATGAAAGGAGGGAAATGTCAGCCTTGGGAGAGATTACAAATGTTGAATATTTTCAGAAAAACTGATACATTGTTAAGTTTTTCATGTTTGCTAATAAGTAACTATGAAACACTAGGTGGTTTTTTCCTCCAGAATCCCTGCTGTAAATCACACAGGGTTTAGTAGGTGAGTCTTGTCATCAACTTCCCCAGGAGCCAAATTCTGACTGTGCTGCCATATTTAATTTCCCTTTGAGCTCTTGGCGTTTTCTTTATTCCTTGCCCTGAACTGTAACCTTCATCTGTCTAAAATAATCAAATAATATGTGAGCGTTGAAACTAACTTTTCTCAGCTAATGAACAACAGCTACTTACAGAGTTGATAGGTTGCTGCTTTTGTCAGCTAACAAGCAGCAGATAGTGTATTTTCAAAGTATGTCATCCTTGCTTACTGCCTGACATGATAACAGACAAATTTAAAATTTTATCAAATATCTAGACACATATGATCACCCCATCTCCCCACAACACACACAGACACACTTTGGGGTGTGGTTTAATGAGAATAGCCTTTTCTGTTAATTCCATGTGCTTTCAGAAATGTGTCTGTAAATCAACAGTGACACCCAGTGTCCAGTTTCCCTTATCTTTGTGTTTATGACCATTGTATTTACACATTAGGATAGCCAGCCCAAATGAGCTAATTGTGTTATGCTGCATTCTTCATGGCAAAATATAAGCATGGAAGTATTTGTACATTTCTTCATTACAAATATAATAAAGAACCTAAAAAATATTTGTTTGTCTGTCTGTCTGTCTGTCTGTCTGTCACCAGTATATGATTGTCCATTTCACAAAAAGTGACTGTAGTATTAAAAAATTAACCAAAACAATGAATATATTTAAAAAATAATTATTAAAAATATAAATCAGTTTGCCATCAGTGGCAAATATCTATAGTTTAGGTGTAGGAGAAGGGTGAAGGTTGATTCTCCAAGCTTCTGGGTTGATTTCTGAAAATTTCTTTGCCAGGCTAGGTAACATTTTCAGTAGAATTTAAGGGATGTCAGTGTTGTCCTGTTTAATAGGGCTTCAGGTGTGGTTGTTTCAAGTGATGGGTCAGGATTGAGTCATTATGATGGGTCAGGAGCGAGCAATAGTGAGAGTTTTCTGATGGATCTTGTGATACAGAGATTACATCAGGTCAGGGTCATTGGGAGGTGAACTGATTGGCTGGCAGTTGCATGGGTTGGTTGAAGATTGATGCTGTCTCTGGCTGATTGTGCAGTTGATTTGGATTCTGAAGGGTTCGTAGGCTGGTTGTAAGTCAACGTGTCTGTTGATGGAATAAACCTAACCCATCTCAAGGCCCTAACTTGACAAACTCCTGAAGACCTTATAAATAGAAGAACACTTATATCTCCTAAACTCTACTGAAGATGTTGCATAACCTGGTAATGAAATGTTTGGAAACCAACCCACAAACTCGGAGAACGAACTTTCACCCTCATATAAATCAGTCACTATCAAAATATAAAAAAACTACAAAGCACTAGACAGAGAGAATATTAACCAAAGTAATGAAGCCATGTTAGAATTTTACCAGGCCGCTGGACTCCAGGCCTAATAATATAGCCAGATCTTGATGGACTTCTGCAATGTTACAGGGATAGAATTAATTCCATTTCAAGAGAGAAAATGTTCTCTAAGATGGACACTGCTACAGAGAAGGCTTGAGACCTGCCTGCAACATGCTATCTATACCAGATCTCATGAGATGAACACATATAATGAGAGAAAGGCATCCCTCAGATAATTGGCCCCCATGCCATGAAAGGTTATAAACATTTCAGCCAGCACCTTGGATTGGATTCAGAAGCAAACTGGTAATCAGTGCAATTCAGGGAGAAGAGATTTATTGTGTTCTATTGTAGAAGCACATATAATTGCCTATCCCATTGCATCCTGGATGAAGCTTTCAGATATTTTTCAAGAATAAGCCCATGGAGAGTGCATTATAGTAGTCCAGTCAGGAGTTGACTAGGGTATGAGCAGAGGTGGTATTCAGCAGGTTCTGGCCAGTTCTGGAGAACAGGTAGTGGAAATTTTGAGTAGTTCAGAGAATCTGCAAATACCCCTTCTGACTGGAGATTTTACAGTATCCTTCCCCTGCATGCCCACCAAGCCACACCCACAGAACCGAGTAGTAAAAACATTTGAATCACACCACTGGGTATGAATGACTGTAAGCAGAGCCTCCCAATCTAGGAATGGGCACACCTGGTATTCAACATGAAGATGATCAAAGGGCCTCCTAACCACGATTGCCACCTGCTTTTCAAGCAGGAGTTCTGAAGCCCAGAAGGGCCACCAGAATCCTCAAGTGTAATAGGTTCACACCATTCCCAGATAACTCCTTCCCAGGATCTCTTCTGGGTCTGCAACAAGGCCAGCATCCAAATCTGAGCAACTTCTGAGAAAATTCTTCTGCATATCCCTGCAAGAGGTTCTCCAAGTCCTGTTCTACCCAACAGGACTTGTATCACTGAAATAGGGCTTCAGGGTAGCTACCTGTGGACCCAGTAATGACAAAGAAGAACTGATGCTTCACCACCTCACTGCCATAAGAGTAGAGCCTAATAGCAGGACTGATCCATTTTCAATCAAGCTTATCCTTTGTTGAATGGACCTTCAAGCAGGTCTTATATCCAGTAATAACATCCTATGAATATTCAAATAAAATGAAAATTAATAGTTGATGCATGACAGAATGGATTGGTTGCTTTTAAGTAAGGGATTGTGTGTTCAGTTGAGATTCTATGATCTTTGACTTGTGCATATGGTTACTGCTGATGCCACCTGTGGGTTCATTATTTTGAAGGTAAGGAAGAAAGCTTTGCACACCAGATGCTAACTACCATATATACTTGCTGATAAGCCAAAACTGTTTTGGGGGGTATATTTTGCCATCTAAAGTTTTCAGTTTATCCATGATTATAATGTAGGCCGTATTTACACTAGACTAGAACACACATTACCGAAAATAGAAAACTGGTTCTTTTTTGGTTGATGACAGTTATCGTAATATATAAATACCCCCTAAATCTGGAAAAAGCAGAGGAACATATGATTCTACCTTTTACTTAAATGCTATGTAAATCCAATAGTCCTTGTAGTCTTGCTTGGATTCAACATAAAGTCTAAGAATACACACACACTGTTCTTTTTACTGCAGTAAACTTAACCATTAGTCTGTTCACATTCACAATAGGAAGTTTAACTGTATCTGTGTTAATGGTAAATGGTAAATAATAGAAAAGCGCTAATTATATAAGTGTTTGAGTATCACAGATGTTAACATAATAAATCAAATATTTAACTATTATATCAACGTAATGATTTTCTCACAATATTTTTTTCCGATTCCCAAATTTATATGAGAAATGAAAAAGTACATATTAATTGCACAATATGTGTAGCTGTTTCTAGCCATATTCCCCATTGTATGTATTTTGACCATATTGAAAACTGAGGGATGAAAAAGAAATTAAGTTTGTGAGCAGCTAGTCATGCATTAAGACTCGATGTAGAGAGGTAGGGAAACATGAGATTGTTGACAAGAGTATGTCCTGCCTCTCTTAGAGCAATTTGTCAACCCTGGTTATTGTATTCTTTTTTATCACACCCCAATTATTAAAACACTGCTTGCTCTCTTCCCCATCATCATTTCATTTTGAAAAAAGGAATGATAAAATAGCATCCAGTTACAATTTTAGCTGAGTGGAATAGAAATATGAAAGGAAGTACACAGATTCAAATGGTTAGAAGAAATAAGTTCATAATTTACTCCCTGCAATTCCAATTCAGTTACCTAATAAATTGAACTTATATCAGAAACCTTTCTTGATATTATTGGAATGAAACTCTTGACTCTGATACATGAAGAGAACAGTGTAGGAAGTCAAGATAGAAATTGTAATAATAATTTGGCACAATGCTACATAATTCGCAGAGGGGAATAGTCTGCTGTTTGGTGAAGAAATGCAAAGGGCAATAAGCCAAAACACAATATTTGGGTTGAATATAGGATCTTGTATTGACAAAGCATATATTCTACCACAAAGCTAGAGTCTTTGCCATTCATCAAAGAACACCATTATAACTTATCTTTGTTCATTCCTGTAACTCAGCAAAATTCTGTATTTCTGTTGCTTTACTTTTAGAACTTAAAAACTACTTTATTTTTGAGATCTTGCACACATTTTCCAGATCTCTGGTATAGGGAGAGAAAAAATTGCCTTAAAGTGCATGTTGTCTTTAGCCATCCTGCTGTGATAATAAAGTAATGTGGTATAGCAGCTCTTTGTTGAAAGTACTCTTTTTTGCTAACAACTTTCAAGGTTTTCTCTTGATTTGTGGCATAAGGCCTTCACCTTTTTGATTTAAAGACCACCTGCCAGGCAACAGCATTCACATCTTCCATTGGTATTGCATCCATCTAGAACAGGTTTTGTCTTCTTAGAAATTTGGTGCAGTAGAATTTATTATACTATGAGACTTGCAGTACATGCACAACATGGTTTTATGGTGCTAATTACATGCACAACATTGTCAGGATAAGATCAATAGTAAATTAAAAAAAAACATTTTATTCATATAAAGCTAGTTGAAAATTTGGCCATAGTATTAAAATTCTACTTCTACACACTCAAATGTGATGTTTTAAGGATATAAAATTGGCTACACAAAAGTAATTGTTTGGTTTGATGTAATGAAGTTCTTGGATGCTCTTCTAACTTTTGTTTTCCCATAGTGGCTTATGTTATAAACAGTTATAATTAGTCCTAAGTTACATTTAAACACCTTGAACAATATCCATTTGGAATACCATGAAATAGAAGGACTGTTGTGTTTAACCTCATGTCTAAGTATCCATTTAACATGTCTTTTTATGAATATTAATGTTCCAGCTTGTGTCAAAGCCAGTTTTTCCAAGTTCTTCCTGGAAATGAGGAAATATAGAGAAGCTTTTATATGAAGTCAAAGCATCAACAGATTTCTCCTGTTTAGTTGATGTCAGACCAGAAGTGGTATTCAGCAAGTTCTGACCAGTTCTGGAGAACCGGTAATGGAAATTTTGAGTAGTTCAGAAAAATGGCAAATATCACCTCTGACTGGCCCTGCCCCCATCTGTTCTCTGCCTCCTGAGTCCCAGCTGATTGGCTGGGTCTTCTTTTGTTGCCCTGCACAAGAGAATGGAACTGGAAAGCAGGTTAGTGGGGTGGGGAGGGAATGGGATTTTGCAGTATCCTTCCCTTACCATGCCCACCAAGCCACACCCACCAAGCCATGCCATGCCCAACAAGCCATGGCCACAGAACTGGTAGTAAATTTTGAATCTCACCACTTTGTCAGACCCATCTTTTTCTATAACTCTTCCTACTTATCTCCCTTTTTATGAGAAAGAGTGCTAAGTATAGCTTTGTTGTCCTGCAGTAATTTCATTATGACCTTTATGTGCAGTTTATTTTGTCTATAGTACAAAATCTTAAAATGTTTCTGGAGGCCCAGATGTGATAGCAATAAGGTTTGAAAGAATTGATTGCATCTTTATAGAAACTTCTCTTTATCTAGCCCAGGGGTTTTGTCATGTTAACCACATGAGTATTCATTCATTAGTCTGAGGGCTGCAACACTGAAGTTGTTTTATATATTGATACAAAAGTCTCAAGTGAGTTCAAAAATATTTATCAGATTTGTAACCTAACTCAATAACAAATCTGGGTAGCATACAACATTAAAAACAGAATAGAACAAGAAACAGCAAAAAGGGAAAATAACACACGCCTACACACAAGACATTGAAACTGTATCATTGGTTGTTCTAAACTTTTTCTTCTTAGTACCAAAGCTGAAACTAACTTTGCTACTAAGATGGCAAAGGATCTTGAAACCAAACCCTACTAGGAATGGTTCAAGGGGAGATTAAAGAGGAAAAATTTCAAGCATCATAACAGTTTCTTGTGAGCAACAAAATATGGAGAATATGTTTCTTCTCTGTTTGGGATATTAGTTCCTGGTGGGCATTTTCACATGGATGAGGGAATGGTCTTAATTCTCTTCTGTCTCAGCACCTGTAATGGACTGTAAGAGCAGGCAGCAGGTAGTCCTAAAGGACAATATTGCTTATGTAAGAAAAACTGAGATGCTAACTGTACAGACCAATTCTTAATGTTGTCAGGAGATCTGTGTAAGGCCAAGATGTACAAGATGTAATTGCCGTTGTTGGTCAGTTTCTCTTCCTAGAGTATCTTCTACAACCCAGACTGCAGATCTGTGCAGCAATCACCAACTTGGCTTTCCCAAACACAAGGTATTGTTGTAAACCTCAGAAAATGTCTTTTTTTGAAGAACCTGGGGGTGATCTATGGGCCATAAGTTCAGAATCCCTGATCAGCCTCTTAAGAATCCAGGCTTGAAGGCTGGTTAATACAAGTTGTTCTCAACTTACCACTATTCATTTAGTAACTGTTCAAAGTTTTCAACAGTGTTGAATGAATGGTGCTTATAACTGATCCTTGGAGTTCTGCTTGTACTGCCACCCCCATGGCCATGTTATTGTGTTCTGCATGCTTGGCAATTGGTTCATACAACTGGTTCTAGTGCCTCTGATCACAATTTCTGTTTCCATGCAGTTTTATCAATTCAGTTATAATTCTGTTCTTAATTATTATACCAAAGAATAAAAAGGTTTAAAAGTTTCTCATTTGGGGGCAAATTCTTTGGGTTCCAAAACAAAATTACCATTTCATCCATATTATCCTTGAAAATCAAATTACTAGGTGAAAATTTTTAAATTCCAGGCAACCCTTAATATGTCTCTGCAGAGACAGAGCTTCTGGATCATTTGACTGTAACACCCCTTATGGTATGATTTCTTTACAGACAGGAGGCCAAATTCTGTAATGGGATATGTTAACATTATGGCAAAGAGTGGATGAGTTTTCAGTTGGCACAAAAAAAATATTCCCAGCTCTTGTTTAAACTACTTGTGCTGTTAGGGTGGAATATTTGAAGTTAACAGACGTCTGTTTTTAGCAAGTTAAGGAGATAGAAACAGATGCGAAGCTTAGGGCTAAACCAGACATGACATGCAATCATTTATATTTTTCCCTTTGCTCATTTTTTAACCCCCAGAAGCCTCAGAAAGCACTGAATATGTGTGGGGGGAAATGGCAGAGTCAGGAGGCTGTTTAAATTTAAACTTTCCATCCTTTTTACTCTATTCAAAAGAGAAGACTAGCTTCTTCGCCATGCAGAAAAATAATCTGTATTCAGTTCCACACAATCCTGATGAAATATTTCTTAAAGTCACATATTACCAATTACAGTTCCCTTTACTAGATGTCATAGAAACATACTAAAAATTTAATCCTTCAAAAAGTGCTATTTTGTACATCTGATTTTAATTTACCATATATACTTACAGATAACCTGAGAAGTTTTTTAATGCCAAAAGACATTCCCTAAATGCAGCAGGCTTATCTAAAAGCATATATGTTAGATTTTTCTCTCATCTTTTTAAAGTGTACTCATATATTCAGTGGATATTCACATATAATAAGCCCATCTACATATATGTATACCTTCATATTTTGAACCAAAGTAGCATGGAAAATATGCTATCTTCAGATAAGACAATTGTGAAAATTAAACATATATAAATTTTTGTGGATTGATTTATTTGCAGATGTCACATTATTCATGGTATTTTGGTTAAAAATCTGAGGGTCGGTTTATTGATGGATAAACTTATACCTGAGTATATATGGTGTAGGGGAAAATTACGGGACCCACAGAAAATTCCTCTTTGCTCAGACTCATGGGCCTTTTTAGGCTGCTTTTGTTTGTCTGTAAAAACTGTTAGGACTTCTGTTTTGAATTTTAATTATCCTATTGCAAGTTCATTTATGTGGCTCATTTTAGAATATTGCTTCTGTGTCTTCTTGCTAGACACTGATTCATAATATTGTAGTTGTAGAAGAAAAAAGTTAAACTGGAATAAGATGCTATATACCTGAGTTGCAAAAATCTAGGCAACCATTATTTTTTTGCTGCCAATTAATGCACAGCCAATGTTTGCAGAGGCTTATTTATTTTCTTATTTATTTGATGATCTCTGAATCTCTTTTGTACAAAACAAAAATGGATGTCTTTTTGTAGGAATTGTGCTGATATTTAATATTATGAAATATATTTAAATTAGTAAATATTATAGAATTTTGTAAATGGCAGTACTTGGATTGGAAAAGAAAACTACCAAAGTACTAGGATTATATCCTAGACTGGGGACTATTAAAAAAAAACATCAAAGAAGAAGGCATTAACAAATTGTTCTCATCCTGTTGCCAACAAAACTTATGCCTGCTCCATTTAGTCTTAAAGACAAGTTTTTTGTAAGGTGCTTTATAGTATCTAGATCATAAGTATCTGAAGGACCAAGATATATCAAGAACCTTATGCTTATTTCACAGGAAATATTTATCAACAGCAAATGTTCCAGTAAGGTTGCTGGAATTATTTTTGGACAGCCGTGTAGAGAAAACAATAAGATATATTCTGTTACCCTGATGCAACTTGGATAACAAAATCATTCCACAAATGGCTGTTGCTAAATATATAAAATTTAATTAAGCTGTGATCCATCAAGGCATCAGTTATCTTTCCAGCTAAGAGTGATGCCTATAATGGAACTTAACCTTGTTTTGTGTGGTACTTAAGGAGGTATATCCTCAGGCCATATTTTGACGTAATTCCAATAGATTTAATGAAAGTTTTTCTAGTTTGATGCTATGTATATATTTTGAATTCAGCTTCCATTATTTCGGCTAATATTACCTTTGAAATTATGGGAGTTGATATCCAATGATCTGGAGCAGTGGTGGGATTCAATTTTTTTTACTATCAGTTCTGTGGGGTGGCTTAGTGGGTGTGGTTTGGTGGGTGTGTCAGGGAAGGATACTGTAAAATCTTCATTCCCACGCCACTCCCGGGGAAGATTACTGCAAAATCCCATTCCCTCCCCACCCCACTAACCTGCTTTCCAGATCTGTTCTCCTGTGCAGGGCAACAAAAGAAGATCCAGCCAATCAGCTGGGACTCGGGAGGCAGAGAATAGATGGGGGCGTGGCCAGTCAGAGGTGGTATTTGCCAGTTCTCTGAACTACCCAAAATTTCCTCTACCGGTTCTCCAGAACTGGTCAGAACCTGCTGAATACCATCTCTGATCTGGAGGGCATCTGATTGAGGAAACTTTTAATAGTACAAAGTAATTGTCTTCCACTGATGATTTCTCACTCAGTGTTTGCTCTTAACACATGTCTTAGGAAACTGCTAGAGTTGCTAATATATTTTGGAGAAT
Organism: Pseudonaja textilis; assembly: GCF_900518735.1. The sequence goes on from NW_020769309.1 coordinate 14,197,278, forward strand.
AAAATACCCAGTACATCTATACTATTTAGCAAGAAGGATGGATTCTTTTAGCTTAGGATTCTTGATTTTTAGATGAATGCATTTTTTTTATTCAAATAAACCTATAATAATACTTGCATTAGGATATGCACTTGAAAGAAACCTTACATTTTAATAGCTTGTTGCTGGAAAACTATGTATAATAGTGAAACCTTAAAAATAAATACTTCTTTTATCTGAACTGAAATTTAATTATAGGTTCCATTGCCCACCAAGTTAGCGATGTAAAGTTAATATATTAGAAGAAAAACAACTTATTATGAGGAAATTTTGCCAAACAGGAAACAGCTTGCATAAGTGCACATAAAATAAATCACAGGTAAAAAAAGTTGTTTCATCATTATATTGAAGAATTTGTTCATGATTTAAAAAATGATTTTAATGTTTACCGGACGAAGGAAAGCAAGATTTCAAATGCTGCTTCTCTGTTTTTCCTAACATTCATCTATGGTGAAGTGAAGCTTGCCCTTCCCTTTTTTCTTTATATTTGCTCTCTTAATTTGTATGAATTATACAAAATAAAATAAAATGTAACAAACGCCAAAAAACAAAAAAGAACATGGTGAAATATCAAAGCAAATTGAGTTTTAAATACAGTAAACTTTGCCCACACAAAATAATATTGATAGGTCTTTCCTTTGTTTAAGTAAATAAGTTCAAAGAGAGATTCTTGAAAATCCAACTTTCAATGTAAATGCAATAATTTTGAATGCCATATTTAATCCAATTAATAAACATAAAAATTCATAAAACATTACCAAGGGATTTTCTAGTAATTTAATCTTCACCCTATCAAAAGCCATTTCTGTATCCAAAGAAACCAGCTGCGATTTAAAATATTTTTCTGAATCACTAATTTATGCATACCTGGACAAGAAGCTTAGAAGATTTATTAATCATGATTACTATATCACTGGTAGATTTTGAAATGCAACTAAGCATGTTTATTCTGCTCATTATTTTAAATAAAAAACTCTTAGGTGAGGGAGCATGAGTTTCTGATTTAAAAAACTAACTTTAGAATTTAAGTTACCAATACTCATTTTAGCAAAAATGTGCCTCTGTTTGAAAGGCTACAACTATATTCCACATTCTAATTCTAATTCCAAAGACTCCAAAGATGAGATGAGCTTTCATCCAAAAAAGATTCCATGTATAAAAAATAAATCAAACTTTCTATTCAGATGATCCTGCTGATTGGGATAACTGTTTTAAAAAAAGCATAAATCAGAAATTTGACTTCAACAGGCCTTTGTATTGATTAGTACCAAAATCAATTTAATAAACATATTTAATTTCCAATTTGTACTAACTATAATGAAAACATCCCATGTATGAATTTTTCCATAAATACCAGTAAATACTGGCCTTCCCTGACATTATAGGCTTATATTCATACATCATCATTCATACATATATGAATACAGTGGTGGGATACGACAGGGTTAACTACCGGTTCGGAATTTATGAGCTTCCTTGCCCGCTGGGAGCCACGCGCCTGTTAATCGTCATTAGCACGCTGCTGCCGACAAGCAGCCTTTGAAACAGCCCTCTTTTCTTGTTTTTTTTAACTGTAGCTGTGCCTCGTTCAGCAGCTGAAGTTGAAAAATTAGGAAATAAAGATCAGGTAAGAGCCCGGGTGGGCAAAAACATCAACAGACATAGAACCGGTTCTATGTCTGTTGATGTTTTTGCCAAACCGCCTCTTCAAAGCTACCAATTCTACAGAGGGGGACAGAACCGGTAAAAACCCACCCTGTATGAATATAAGGTACAGGAAGGAATTATGTGCGCCTCTATAACTTTAATAAGTAAAGTATTGTTTATAGCAAACCTCCTTCCCAGGCAGAAGGAAATCAACAACTAGCAGATGATCTGAATATGTTTTACTGCAGGTTTGAAAGGAAACTACAGCCACCTATCTCCACAACCCCCATCTCAAACACATCAACAACAGCCAAGCCTCCTCCAACTGACCTCAACCTATAGGGTTCACAACCTTTGGTGATCACTGAAAAAGAAGTGCAAGATCTATTAGACAGACAAAAGCCAGGAAAAGCACCAGGGCCAGACAAGATAACTCCTTCTTGCTTAAAAGTCTGTGCTGACCAATTGGCCAATGTGCTATGTTCCTTCTTGCTTCAAATGTTTTACTATCATCCCAGTACCAAAGAAGCCTTCTATCAGGGAACTGAATGACCACAGATCAGTTGCTCTAACATTGGTAGTTATGAAAATCTTTGAAAGGTTAGTGCTGTCCCACCTGAAAACCAACACAGATCCACTGTTAGATCCCATGCAGTTTGCATATCGAGCAAATAGATCGATAGATGATGCTGTTAATACGGCTCTGCATTACATCCTACAATACCTTGAATCTCCAAATACCTACGAAATGGTCCTCTCTGTAGTCTTCAGTTCTACATTCAATACCATCATTCCAGACATTCTTCTAACTAAACTAAACCAGCTAGCGGTACCTGAACACACTTGTAAGTGGATCATAAGCTTCCTAACAGAGAGGGAGCAGCAGGTGAAGCTAAATAGAATCACATCTGATACCTGTACAATTAGCACAGCCCCACTCCCCAAGGCTGTGTGCTTTCTTCACTTCTCCCTATATATCAATAACTAACTCAAACGATCCATCTGTTAAAATACTGAAGTTTGCAGATGGCACAACAGTGATTGGTCTTATTCGAGACAACGAGACAGGAGGTTGTACAACTTGCCTCATGGTGTAACTGGAACAATCTGGAAAGAACACACTCAAACCGTAGAAATGGTGGCAGACTTCAGAAGAAACCTTCCATACTACAACCTCTTACAATACTAGACAACACAGTATCAATAGTAGAGACCTTTGAATTTCTAGGTTCTATTATATCACATGATCTAAAATGGACACCTAACATTAAAAACATCATCAAAAAAGCACAACAAAGAAGGTTCTTTCTGCGCCAACTCAGAAAGCTCAAACTGCCTAAGGAGCAGCTGATACAGTTCTACAGAGGAATTATTGAGTCTATCATCTGTACCTGTATGGTTTGGTTCTGCAGCCCAACACGACAGACACAGACTTCAGAGGATAATTGGGACTGCAGAAAAACATTTACTACCAACCTGCCTTCCATCAAGGTCCTGTATACTACCAACCTGCCTTCCATCAAGGTCCTGTATACTGCAGAAGTCAAAAAGAGGACTGTGAAAATATTTACACATCCCAGACATAAGCTGTTTCAACTCCTTCCCTCAAAACGACACTATAGAGCACTGCACACCAGAACAACTAGACACAAGAACAGTTTTTTCCCAAACGCCATCACTCTGCTAAACAATTCCCTCGACACTGTTTAACTATTAAAGTGTACACTTCTATTACTATTAATCTTCTCATCACTCCTTATCACCCATCCCCTCCCACTTGTGACTGTATGGCTGTAACTTTGTCACTTGTATCCTTACAATTTATATTGACTGCGTCCTAGTATGATTTGATTGCTTATTGTACCCTATATTATTAAGTGTACCTCAGCCATTTTTAACAAATATTTCTCCTCGTGTAAAAACTTTTGGTTCCTTTATCCCTTACTTTCTTCTTACAAGATTACTCATGTATAAATAATTTATCCCATGAAGTGTGAAATCCTGCTCCCTATTTCTGAAGCAAGCAGCAAATATATTTATTGCTCCTGAGATTTATAATAATCTAACAATAATAAACTTTCTCTTCCCAATATTGCTTTGCATATGTACTTTGGTTGTTTCTGAAAAGTAGGATGGATAGTTCCTAGGAGAGATTTATGTTTGAATTCCATATTTGAGAAATGAACCTATTAAGAAGAGGGATAATGTATGAATAGAGCCTTGGAAAGTTTGTCAGCTCTTGGAACAATGATTTGTTTAAAACCCTGCTGACACCAAGAGTCACTACCTAGACACACACACACACACACACACACACAGAGAGAGAGAGAGAGAGAGAGAGAGAGAGAGAGAGAGAGAGAGAGACTGCAGCAAAGCTCAGTATAGCAGACATGTTCTTATTCATAATTCTGCTTTATTATTTGGAAAAGGCTTTTAAATGTGTTTTCTTTAAGGACTTTTCACTACAAGTAAAATGTTGATAGCTTATTTTTCATCTCTTTAAAGCTGTCCTTGGACCTTCCTCCTTAAATTTTGATATATTACTTGGTATTTAGTGGCACTTGGTTGATACCTTTTTGATGTTCTAAGACTCAGTTAATACATCTATAAAAGGTGTCTATAAAGGAATTGTACTAATGTTTTGGTTTTGGATTTTTGTTTCTTCATTTTGTTAAGTCAACGATTTGCTCTGTCTTCTGTTTCATAGCATCTTTTATATAATGAAGTACTTGTTCATATGCAATTCTGTACTATTTTACAGAGCAGAATTCAACTTTATGATTACTACGTTCTCCTTGGCTCTGCCATAATATTTCAGTGGCAAAACTGCTAACCTATGGTGAATGCCAAAACAGAAAAAAATACTGCGTACCTGAAACTTGGTTTAGCAAAAAATATACTTTCTCTCCCACACAAACCCTAAAGAAATAACCCAGCTTCACCTGTGTGCATAATGTCGCCATATCCTCTTGTATATAAAAATGTACAAAGTTGCATAGGGTACTGGGCAAAGGCCATGCCCAATAAATAAAAATTTGAATAGATGAGGTGTTTGGACAGATAAGGAATTTAAAATCTTCCACACAAGTATATCCTAAAACCTCTAATCTGAGGACTGAATCATGTTTAAAATATAATACCATGAGAGAGTTCAGCATTGCAAAGTGAAGGTTTCATACTGAATGTTTAGTCCTGAGGTCATAAAATCATAGTCATTAACTTTATAGAATCCCATAGGGATAGATTGAATGAAGGTATTGGTGTATGAAATAGAATCACTCCCAAATATTAATTACCTTGGGCATCATTGGGATGAGAAAACCATTTACCAATGTAATACCCTCTGGATCTTCTGCACTATTCAGTGCCATGGCTGCAAACTGGCTCTCTGATTATGAGAGTTTAAGTATGCGCATATACAATTTCTAACCTTTGTCTACTTACAATGGAAATCTCAGTTATTCAATTACATCCAACTTATCGAAGTGGATTAATATCCAATAGTGAGTTTGTGCTAAAAAGAGCCAGTCAAAAAACCTAAAAGCTCTGCAAAACAAATCTTGATTCAGAAGCTTAGAGAAATATATGAGTTTGAAATACTATGGAATGATAACAAGCAATAAAACATTAGCATATTGTTTTTTTAGAGAATTCATCTTCCAGGAAATATGCATTGTTTATAGTGATTCATTAATGTGCCTTGTTCAAGGAACAGTAAATTTGTGAATTGGTCTGTGCAAATTTTATCTTTGAATTACTCTGTTAATCAGAAGTCTAAAAATATCGTAGAAAATGAATGTTGCAATGAAGAATTGTAAATATTGTTGTTTTGTATGCAAAAGCAAAATGAACAAAATGTAAGTGTATTTATGGCTAGACAGAAATGGGATTTATTAAAATCTCTCTCTCCTCCCCGCCCCCCCACACATACCACAATGTGATAGAAAGAGAGGCATTTGAAATTTGAATGGCCAGTGGGATTTTTTTCTTTTGCTAACTGGATATGTAGCTAAGAGAAGATCCACTTTTTCTTGGAGGTATAGAGCTGGCAAAGATTCCTACGCAGTTGCCAGAGGATCTTCTCTTAGCTGTGTAATTCACAAAAAGGTTGGCTTCTCCTCATACTTACTGGAAAACAGTACCAAGTGTGAAGATCAGAATGCTTATGGCCTGCTAATAACTAGTTCATATATTAATGCTAGTAATGCACGAATGCTTAGTTTCTATGGACTAAAAATGTTGTAAGATCTTAAATAATAAGATACAAACATTCTTACAGTTGTTTGCTTGCAGATGTCTCATTACCCAATTAGGTAACATCATCAGTGCTACTGATTGTGGGGGAACTAGACATTGTGAGCATTCTAAATCAAACTAAATCCAAAAAATCTAGGGACTTCCTATAAACTTGGCATTCAGTTGGTACAAATCATCTGATCAACAATCAGCTGATACTTGGCTAATAAATCAGCCATCAATAAGTACACAAAGATAAACCATATGTATACCCCATTCAAGAGACAATAGATGTGCTAAGAAGAAAACAAAAAGACCATTATACATGTCTTAGAAGAGGAATTAACACCAGACAAAAAACAGGCAGAAATCAATACCCTAGTCAAGGAACTAGGAAAAACCCCACTCAACACTGGCAGGGCAAACTACTAAATATCAATAGGGAGCAAGCCCCACACGTACTTGCATCGATGATGTCACTTAATTGAGTAATTAAATGACTGCAAGCAAACAACCAAGTTCAGAGTATACCAAAGACTCCACAGTGACAATGACAATTGTTTTCAAAATTGTACATCACCGGTCAACCAAGCAGAAATAAAGATTACATCAAGCTCTTGGCCAGGTTGTAAAATATTTCTATCAAGCTTTGTCAGGTAGACAAATCTGAGAGTTTTGTAACTTATTTTTGAACATATTTGTTTTATAATCATAAAGCTTTCATTTCTTCTTCCCCAGCAAAAGCAAAATCTAAATGTGGGTCGACCTTCTTCCCATGTTCCAGTGGGATTCATTGTATCATTGGCCGTTTCCGATGCAATGGTTTTGAGGATTGTCCTGATGGCAGTGATGAAGAAAATTGTAGTAAGTATCTACTACTTAAAGGAGCAAGTTGCATCATCTGTGCCTGAAGGCTATATCTTAAAGAAATATTGCACTTAATTTGATAAATATTGAAAACTCTCCATTGGAAGGCTTGATTAATTTCATTTATATTCTATCTTTTGTGATCTCAGTATGGTTGTGGGGAAGGGGGTTCTCCTATTTTTATCCCACAGAAATCATCCTGCTTGATAAATTGTGCTGGGAACCCAGTGAACTCGAGGAAAAGGTTTCAATCTTATCTCCTTCTCCTTTATCCAAGTCCAGCTTGTCATCTACTATACTAATCTGGGAGGAATCAGCAAAATGAAAGCCTTTTAACACAACATTTGCATCTAAATTCCAATAAAAGTTTGCAATCTCTTTTGTGGAAGCTCTGTATGTAATAAACCTGGTAACCAGAATTAGGAAAACTGACAGAAACATGAAACATCTGTTATTTAATGGGGAACTGATACAGAAAGCAAGGCTTCCAGCTGTTAGCTCTCCAGTTCAGATGAATTCTTAAGCTTAGGTTAGCATGTTATCATGAATTTTTTAGCTATAGCTTTCTCTCATTTTCCAATAAGGAGGAAGTTACAAAAGAAAAACTTTCATTGCTATGTTCTTTCCTGCAGCTAGTTATAAAAGTTATTTTTTTTTTTCAGTTGAATAGATCTCATAATGCTGTGACCTAAATAATTGTGCATTGCAACTGCAAGGGGGGAAAAGGCAGAGGGTTTGACTGATTTAGTCACATTTAATATTTTGGGGATACAGTCTTTTGCTAGAGGAGAGCACAGAGTTACTTCTTTAAAAGAACATTTGATAGATGACAATCCCTTTTTTTTGTAAGTTAATAAGAGGAACCAAGACCTGCAGTAATCTTTAGTGGATGTGTGAATCATTTCACAAATCATTGCAACTTCAAGATGGTTGTTCTAAATTCTATATGGTAAGGATGTTCTGGCCATTCTGGTAGTGTTCTGGGGCTCAAAGTGCCCCCATTTTGAATGTACAGTACAATATAATATGTTCATTGTTCTGTCTTGTATCAGCAATATTGCTACAGTTATAGTAATACTATACTATAGAATATACTTTTGGAGGATCAGAACACATTTTCCCTTCATTTGTATTCATAAAATTTGTATTTTTCCAACGGCTTTTAGCTTCAATTGCTTTGGTTCATCCATATATCTATATTTATCTTGCAACATTATTATTGCTTGTATATCTGGTTTATTTTTATGCTGTCAAGCACTGGCAAATGCCATATGATTGGATTGGTTTATAAATGCAATTAAAAACCAAGAGACTGTGGAACCAGCAGTTACAACATTGAAGTGTATCTGCTTACAATCTGTGAGGACAGTGACTATTGAATTAAAATAGTAATGTAAAAGTTATAAAACTGTCATAAAATTAATAACTAAGAAAAGCTAACTAAAATTTTATTTTAGTTAATATTTTACTAAAATTAAATATTAGTTAAAATTCAAGAGATGAGTGAAATATAGTGAGATAATCTACTATTTAAGGAAAATTAAAATTAAGCTGAGCAATATAAGGTACAAAACTGACAAGTAGGGACAGCAATATAGTAATTGGGCATGTGTCACACCTGCTTAACTGACAATCAGTATCTGGCAAACTTTGTATGCTGCTGAATAAAGCTGGATGACTTTATGAGTTGGGTTTGTAAGAGGGACACAGAAAAATGGGATATAAATTTGATCTGATGTAAATTTGACCTGTGTAGTCTGGTAACTTGGTTAATAGTAGAAGAATAACAATACTGTGCATGTTTCTGTAAAATGAACAGGAAAATGAGGATGGCAAGCTATTTCAAGCTTAAAATATTTCCAATAAGATAGAAGCAGATCTTTTGAACGCAAGGCAAATGTCCTGACAGCATAATTGGAATCTGAGTTTAAATCCTCTGGAATTTGAAACACTTTGCTATCCTCAGTATAATTCCTTATATATCTCATTCTACCATTTTATTTTGTTTATTTTTTTATTTGTAAATCACCTATCCAGCAGTGGCAATCACTTGGAAGCTTACCTGTAAGCAGTTTCCACAGCCAACATCAGAATCAAGGATGGAATCATAGTCAGTCCATGGTCCATAAAACTCATGGGTAGATCATCAGTTGGCCCAGATTCTAGGTGACAGAGTTTCAGGAACACAAATGTCAAGATTTCAATGTGGGTGAACAATCCCTCCAATGAGGGAAACCAGACTATCACTGGATTTTTAGTAGATCCCATGTTGGTGAAACTAAGCAAAACTGGGAATGCCCTTGACATGCAAGGAGACATGCCAAATACCATTAGTGTGTTCTCATTACATATGGCATGTTTTAAAACTAGGTGTCCTCTGACAATAGGCACAGCTGCTTCTGATAACTTCAAGGTGAATCAACCTCAGGTGCTTGAATTCTCTGAGCTCCTTGAGGCCAATCCTCGAAGTCCTCTAAGTTGGATCCTGTCATGACAGAAGCTCCCAGAAGAGAAAGGAAAAAAATGGGGATGGGGACAGAAACTTGGGGTTTGACAAATCTTCAGGCCTCTTCCTATGAAAAGTCCATTACACTGATGTTTTATTGTACTTGCAATACTACAATATAGGTAACAATAAAAATTACTATAACTGGACTACTCAAACAAATTGAGTAGTAAATCAGCTTTTGCCTGATGATGTTTGCATGAAATGTCGGTTTCCTAAGTACAATGGAAAATTCACTTCTCCTGAAATTTGATCCATTTGACATATGATAAGACAAATAATGACAGGGAGGATAACGACAGAAAACAACTTTCCATCTAATTTTTTTCTATATTAAAAGGTGTGATATATTTTTCTATGACGCATTATCAGAATAAGACCAAGAGATCCTGCTCTAGAATCAGGCTGCAATCTCTTAACAATCCTAAAACTGCAGAAAATTTGAAGGCTGTTAAAGGAGCCAGGCCATAATGTTTCAATTGTATATGTTGCCAAACAAATTATATAGGTAAGTCACAAAAAGAGTCATTGCAGAACAACATTTAAAATATTGGTTATATTCAATATGGAAGCAATCACATGTAGAATTAGGATCCCCACTACAGATAACTGTATTGTAAGTTTGGAGAGTGGCTCTTTATTGGGATCAAGAGCGAGTAGAAGAGAACAGTGGCTATTTACCACTGTTGTACATATCTGGAAAGCCAGTTTGGTGTAGTTTTTAAGACATCAGCCTTAACTGGGACCGAGAGACTTGAAACCAGCTGACTTTGGGCCAATCATGCCTTTTCAACCCTAGGAAAGAGACAGTGGTAAAATACTTCCAAAATCTTGCCAAGAAAATGAGAAACTTATCGAGGCTGTCACTAGGAGTCAAAACTGACTTGAAGGTGTGTGCATACACACATCTTTGTAGCCCCTGAACAGCTGAAATGCTCTTATCATATGTGCCTATGTACAAAAGAAAATGCTAGTAGAAATTCAGCCTTTGGACTGTTTTAAAGCAGACTTAAACTATAATATATTATTCTTCACATATAGTTGGATTGGGTACATAATTTCCCATTCTTCAGCAGAAGATTGTTCTATATTTAAAATTCCTTTTATATATATCTCTTTTAGCTGAGACTTTGGTTTAATAGTTATCAAACATGCCTTGGATTTTTGAAGTATATCACCATACAGTTCTTCCTTGGAGGCAATAGTCTTATAACCACAGCATTTATTTTTAAATCATTTTTAGAGACAAAAAGTACCTTTCTTTTTACTAAATCACAATCTAATAAAACTTAAGACATTCATTTCTAGAGGTTACAGATTTAGCATCGCACATCATTTACACATTCAACTGACACATTTTTACATCAAGGTTTGTAAAATAATTTCTTAACAGGATTGTCTGAATCATGTGCAACTAAGAAGGAAGTATGCTGTTAATGTCAAGTAGCACCTGCGCCTTCAGTGTCTTCCTCTTTTTATACTCTTATGCATTTACATACATTTATGCACTTTCACAGTATCCTCTGTTCAGTATTTTCTTAACTTCTGTGTCACTTTCCAGAGTTCAAAACAAGCAATTTGTTGTTAAAGTTTATTATTCTTTCTGGCTTAGAGTTCTTGTACAATAGCATAAGAAAATGTAGTTAAAGTTAGGGTTAAGTATAAGGTGGCTTTCTGTCAATTTACTTTTCTGTCTTTTCACAGAAATATTTCATTGGCAAAATCCTTTATAAATTTTCTATCCTTGATTCATTAATACGTGAGCCAAATTAAACTACCCCTCCTACAATTTATCTGCTTCTAAACTGAGATACTGGGTGCATTACAGTGTTCAGAGGAAAGAAAAGATTCTCAGCTTAGAACTTAAAGCACAGATGGTATGGAAGTGCTCTTGGGAATATTGTCTATCAAAGGGGTATTTCAAGTTTGACTAAAATGTGCTTTTGTTTCCACAGCAGCAAATCCTTTGCTGTGTTCTACTGACCGATTTCACTGTAGGAATGGCCTGTGCATTGATAAAAGCTTTATGTGCGACAACCAAAATAACTGCCAGGACAACAGCGATGAAGAAAGCTGTGGAAATTTTCATGGTAAGTATGAAATTGAAAACATGATTTTCACACTGAGGTGCCTGTTCTTAATTAACATTGTGCCATTGGTGGGGGTGGGGGTTTGCCTGCATTGGAACTGTGAAGTCTTTTGTATTATACAAGTAGCATTAAGAAGTTTCTGAACAGGGGAGTCTTGTACATCTTTGCATCATTTTTAATTTAATTTCTAAAGTGGGTGTGTCCCACTTTAGAAATTAAATATAAATATAAACTATATACAAATATATACAGTATATAGGTTATGATTGTTACATTTTGGAGTCAGTGGGTTTTATGCATCCCTTTTTTAAAAAGTAAAATAATACACTTTTTGAAAATGGTAATAACTGTAGTTGTTAAGGACTACAAGAGTTGAGGTTAAGATGTGTGGCCTATAAATTTTATAAATAAATAAATAAATAAAACATTTAATTCATCCTAGCAATACTTAAAGGAATAATAGAATATCTTGTTTTGTAGAAATAATATAGTGTAGTGCTGGATATTTTTGTAGTTTTGTAGCAGTTTCCTAAGTGGTACACATAGGGAGTTTACAAAAAGTTCCAGTTTCAAACAACAATTTCAAGTATGCCAGAGTTGGTCAGCATTCATCGTTACATAAATTGTTAGCTCAGAAACTTATGTGATTGGAAAATGCCTGGAAAGAACTGGGGATTTCATATATACTGTACAGTTGTATTAACAATAGACCAACCATACTGAGAAAGAAATGAGAAAGTGGGAAATGATGGATTTGGAAGGAGAGGACAAGATTCAGTCTTATTAATTTTTCACACAAGCATACAGAAATGCCCAGATTTTTATGGATTCTTCTCTATCATTCTGAAAAATAACTGCTGCCTATCTTTTATTGCGGATAGAAATTTCTGGGCATTTTAGAACATTCTTGTAACAAGAAGATTTTTAATTTAATAAAGATCTAGTTTAAGATCTTGAACTTCTTGGCCTAGAATTTTGCTTTTATCTATCACAGGATTTAAAAAAAAGAGTTTAAGTTCTAGCTAGTCTAACTTTTTTCCAGTCGGAATATACAGGTCAAGTGATTTATGTAACATCCATTTTTATAGGCAATCAGGATTATATGTTGATAAACAATGGTTGATACAATAAGGGCAATGATGAGAAGGAAACTTATTCCAGAACTTACTAAATAACTAAATAAATACTGTATATTATTCTGACAAGTTATTAAAATCTTAATAGCAATAGATAGAACTTAGACTTATATACCGCTTCACAGTGCTTTACAGCCCTCTCTAAGCAGTCTACAAATCGCCCCAACAATCTGGGTCTTCATTTTACCAACTTCAGAGGGAAGGAAGGCTGAGTCAATCTTGAGCCAGTTAGGATTGAACTGCTGGCAGTGAGCACTGTATTAGCCTGCAACATGGCATTCTAACCACTGTGCCACCATGGTTCCTTTATTAAGAATAAAGAATATAAGGATAAAGGATAAATTAAATAATGCCCTCCTCTATCCCAAACCCTTTATAGGTAATGGTGAGGACAAATCAATCTCTACAATGATGTTGTTCCAGAAACGGGATGCTGCAACAAAGAAAGCATATTTCCTAGGTCCTATCAGATAACACTGTTTAATGGATGGGACCTGGAAAATGTTGACTATGCCCAATGACAGAATGGAGAGGAACTATAGAATACAGATGTTGGACAGTACAATTGCTTTGCTTACATTTTTAAGTAGTTTTCAATATAGTAATCAGTGCTAAATGTAGAAAAGTGATAAATATTATAGCCTTGCAAAGATAATTTTATGAGTATTTTGAACCCCCCTCCCTCATCCCAGCATAGATTATGGAGCAAACAGAATAATTTGTTGTAAAAATGAAACATTCAATTAGTGTAGGCATTTAGGTTTCTATTTGTGGTTGTTACCATTGCATTATGAATAAATTGTGATAAGATTTTCTAGGAAGGTAAACCAATCAAGGAGAGAAGCAACCTAGAACTACGGAGAAATTTCCTGACAGCTAGAACAATTAATCAATGGAACAACTTTGCTTCCGAAGTTGTAAATGTTCCAACACTGGAAGTTGTTAAGAAGAGATTGGATAAAGTTTGTCTGAAATGCTATAGGGGGTTGGACTAGAAGACCTCCAAGGTCCCTTCCAACTTTGTTATTCTATACTTGAATTATTAGCAATAAATGGCTTAAAAATCAGTGAGAAATGGTATCAATTGAATCAGTTGAAATGGTATTAATTCAAGTAACGGATAGCATTTCAATGTCACTTTTCTCATTTTTACTTTTGTCTAATATATTAACAGTGTCCTTTCTAATCTCTTCTATCACCCTGCCTAAAACAAAAAGATCTTTTCAGAAGAATATATCACAGCTCAGAACTCTACCAGAAGTAGAAGTTACATTGCCTTTTATTAATAAAGCATATTTTATTACTTTTGGACATACAGTATTTAAATAATACATTCCAAAAAAGCCCTCTACTATATCCTATAGATAATTTTGTTTAGATAGAATCTTTATAATTGGTGTCATATCTGGGAGACAAGTTAAACTATTACATGTTTCTATTTTCACTTTCTTTTTTTCAAATCCAGTTTTATCTTTATAATATTTTCTCATTCCACATCTCTCTTGGGATTCTCTTTGACTTCCCAAGAATCCCACATTATACTTTCAAACTATTCCCTTAATCTTATCATGACTTCTATAACTACATCCTGATTTCTCAGGTATTTGCCAAATATAGATTATTTTAAAATCTGCTTTCAAATAAACACTATATAACAAGATGCTATTTTAACTTTTTATGGTGGCATTCTATATGTATGTTTCTTTAAAACTCTTCATTCTTTTGGCTACTGTAAACTCATTTTAATTTTATTGTTGGCTTGTATGTTCCTTTACTGACTGATGCTTGCAGTCTGCTGAAGCGTGGTCATATCTCAATAAAGCTGTTATTGGTTTAAGAGTAGCATTGCTGATCTTCAGGCCTCATTAATTGTTGGTTTACATGTTCTGTTACTATGCATTTTCCTCTTGATTAGCTTATTATTCTTCTACTCAATTTTTTCTCAGATTTGGTTGGGCTATTAACCCCATTCTACTGAGACTGCTACTCTAATCTTCATTGTCAATCTTCTGTTTATATCAAAGTTTCAATTCCGTAAGGTAGAAGAGGTAAATGATCCATTAAATTATGTATAGTATGATGGCATTTGAACGAGTAGTAGTTTGGGCTCCTGCTAATAGAAAAAAATCAGATAAAGCAAATTATATGCATGTTATTTGCTTAGGTAAGTCGTTCTGCTTTAATTTTCAGTCCAATTTTACAAATGCACTGGAAGTTTCATATCTCTTGACATCATCATTGTGCTTTGCATCTTAAATATTTTTCCCTCCTATCATTTATGGTTCATTGTGACCATGCTATGTACTTAATACTTGATCATAACAGATGAAATAAAAAATTGTATTGGTCATTTAAAGCCTTTTTTTATCCTAAACCTTGGCCATCAAATACTATTCCTTCCCTCCTTCTCTTGCTACTGCCCATCTTATTCTTTATCAAAATATAAAAACATAATGGATAAAGGTCCTCTAATGAATTAATAATCACTAAGCATTTGGAAGGAAAAAAATAGAAAAAAATCAGCAATCAGAGGGTAAGACCGACTTATAGTCTATTTTCATCCTCAGTGAGGAATACCAATCAGAATATTTTCTTTGGAATACCTTTTCTACTTAGTCAAATGTAAAGATAGTCCTCACTTAATAACTGGTTGAAGTTATGGTGGACTCTCCAAAAAGTTAATTATGAACCTATTCCTGTGTTCTGATGGTGGCCTGGCAATCAATTCACCTTTATGGCTAGTTGCAGTGTTTCCCAGTCACATGACTGCAATTTACAATGTTTTTTGTTGGTTTCTTAACAAGCACCATATTTGCTTTATGACTGCTGCAAAAAAAGTCATAAAATCGGGTCCGTCATGATTTACAATGGAAATTCTGGACTCAGTTATGGTTGTAAGTTGAGGCTACCATAGCTTACATAGAGATATTCTTTCATATTGTCACTTATCTAAATTATTGAAGTACACAGATCTAAGTTATATGCAAAAGTCACTCAAAGCAGGATAGTTCAAATATTTTATTCTTCTTGAACATTAAGAGAGAGGCATACTGGCCCAGTGGCTTAATACTGGTAGATGCCAGAGAAGGTCTATGTTCCAGCAGTTTGAGTCCTACCACCACATGATAGAGTGAGCTCCTGTCACTTGCCAGTTCATGCCAAGCTAATATTTTGACAGCATATAAAAATGCCATTAGATAAATAGGTATCACTTCGGTAGGAGTTTCCATGTTTCACCATACTCTTTGTGCTACAATGTGTTGTCATGCTGGCCACATGAGCGTAGAATCATTTTCAGGCAGCGCTGGCTTAATGGATTATAGAAACAGAAATGAGCACCACTCCCTAAAGTCGTCTATGAATTGTGAAATAAAACCTGCAGAGACACCTTTTTACACATTAAAAAGCCAGAATTGTAGGTCTTTGATATGCTCTATTTTAAATTAGGATTCATTTTAGATCTGATCCCAAAACTAAATTCAGAACAGACCTATGCACATTCAATGTGACACAGTGACTTTTGAAGTTATAATACTTCCTGAATTTGAATTCAGAATAAGACTGTGATACTCTATTAACAGATGGCAATAACAGGAATCTTTTGTCCTTGGCATTGCATTCTAATAATAACAGAAGAGCAACCACTTGTACTGGTTTGTCATATCGTTCCCATAAATATTTCACCCTCATGAATAATAAACTAAAACAGTGTGAATCTGATGTGAAAATTTGAAAGACTTGGTTGAGACTGTCATTTGAGAAAAAATTAAAATAGTAGCGCTCCTTGTTTACTTCGAATAATACCAGAATCTCTTAACTTTAGCAAAGTTGCTCAAATAAATTTTGTTAGGCAGAATATAAAAAAAACAGAATCAGAATCTATCTGTACAGTAGAGTATATGAATACTAAACTTTGAAGAACATCCTTTTTAAATTTCGTGTGTGTGTGTATTTGTGTGTATAAAATTCATATAATCATCAATAAAATACAATTGGTGGTTTATTCTTTAAAACAGCAATGTTTATTATGTTCTAAGAGCGTAAAAGTTTCCAAAGCAGCCAATGCCCTGATCCAGAGAAAGTTAAATATGTTGTATCTCAATGTATAACAAGTTGCTTTTAGTAAAATATATTTTTTTTATTCATTTTCAAAAGCGTTAAGCAGGAGTAACAGTCCATTTTCAGTCGGTACTTGCCCCAGCCCATTTAGAAATAAGGATTATTGCAAAATAAGAAATAAGGATCAGTTGCTCAGTGCAAGAAGAATCGAATTTTAGATACTTGTCCAATATTATCCAAGTACATCTTGAGTGCCTTCAGTGCTGGAAATACAAAAAGAGTTCTAATTGCATTTAGAGCCAAGTACTTGCTAGAAGTGCCAGATTTTAGTTCTTCAGTTTTATCAATAAGCATATACTTACAATATAATTTTCATTTCAGTATAAAACTGAGTTTAATAAATATTTCCAATATATAATTGAAAATTAGGAAAATAAAAGCACACATGCTTAGTTTCATTTTTCTAAACTGGACATAGGTTTTAGCACATTTTGCCTTTTGCTAAGCCTATGTAAGTACTATACAATAGGCCAATTTAAGTCTTTTTACATTCAGAAGATTAGAAATGGCTTGGACTGATTCCTGTTAACCCAATTCTGCTATTTCTCTTTATTATGTCTGGTCTTGGCTTATTATTTACATAGGATGTAAACTAAAACTTGACTTGTAGTTGTTGTGCTTAACTTAATTCAAACCAATTTACATCTTTAACTTAATAGTTAAAAACAGACAAAATTAAAAAAATCAAGAAAATGCTTCAGATAGACACAAATTAAATGACACCAAATGCTTAATTAAAGCAAGTATGTGATTGTCCATA
Organism: Pseudonaja textilis; assembly: GCF_900518735.1. Next base: position 14,214,678 of record NW_020769309.1, read on the forward strand.
TTTTACTAGCAACAAATAGCATAGTTATAGCATCTGGTGCCCAGAAGCAGCTTCTAAAAAAATTTGTCAGCTGGAAGTAATTTCTGCTATAACTTATTATCTTGCCTGTTCTACTTCATTATACTACAATAAAACGTTTGTATTTTAAGTGAATTCATTGTTTTTAGGGACATTGTTACAAAATGTGAAGCAGATAAAATTCTGGGAGCACTTAAATAGCACATTTGATGACTTAGTAATTAAAAAACATTCAGTAGACCATTATACAAGTATTTTACAGTTTGAGTATTCATAGAAATGCATGCCAGTGTGTATCAACTTTTAGAAATTGTCTACTGCTCGATTTTAAAGTTTTGTTACAGGATTCAGATGCAATCTTTTTAATCACAAGATGTATGTGCATTGATTATATTAAATCAATATAAGTAAGAAATAAGGAAAATTTTGAATTAAGAAATGAACATGTTGTTCCTTTATGGTGTCCTTTGTTATATCTCAACTTAGTCTTAGACATATTCTTTTCTTAGGTTTTATAATTATCTGCTTATTCAAGAAGTTAAAAGAAAATGCTGATTTGTTTGCTTGATTTCTCCATTGCTTCTGTTGGATTCTGTTCCACTGATTTTTAGGAAGCTACTCATCTTTATGCCTAAATAGTTATACTATGTCATACAATTTTACTTCACATGAGCACCAAAATATATAAAATGCTTTAGATGCTGACCATTTTTCCAAAATCCCTTCAACTAGACATATGTATATATCTTATATCTTTCTCTCTCTTACACACATATACACAGATGGGATATATGTGTGTGTGTGTGTGTGTATAAGTTTTCGTGGGTATTTATATGTATGGTATTCAGCTTTGTTCAGGTATTTTCCCACGTCATTATAGTTGTGCTTTTAAAGTTGTAGCAACGTTTCGGCAGAATCTCATCTGTCATCATCAGGCTTCTGTATTGCGTTCGTCTGTGAGTCAGACTTTCACAGCCGTTTCTGTTTTAAATTTGGTGCTAGCCTATACTGTGCCAGAATGGTTTATTCTTCATCCTGATTGGTTGGGAGTCTTGGTCTGTGTTTATTGGTCTTGGAGTTTGCTATGTTCTGCTTGATTGGTGTTTCTAATATCTTCTGTCTGTTTTGTAGTTTTTTTTGTCTTTTGTAGCTTTTTTTGTCTTTCTTTTGTCTTTTGTCTTGTCTTCCAGATGCCCCAAACTATACGGCCTCCCAAAAATACACAAAGAAGGCATACCTCTCAGACCCATAGTCAGCTCCAGAGGAGCACCACTACAAAACCTAGCCAAATACCTAGCAAAGCAGCTACAGTCCCATGCTGAAGCAGCAGCTTCACATGTACAAAACTCATACCACCTCTTGGAAATGATCAAAGATCTACACGTGGAGCAAGAAGATCTGCTTGTAAGTTTCAATGTGGTTTCACTATTCACTCAAGTCCCAATAAAAGAAACTCTCGAAATCATCAAAAATAAATACCAACCACCCAAACACCTCGTGGAACTAACAGAACACTGCTTAACCAACACATATTTCATGTACAAAGGACAAAGATACAAGCAAATTGAAGGAACCCCTATGGGATCACCACTGTCTCCTGTCATTGCAAACCTGTTCGTGGAAGAATTCGAACCCAGAGCCCTAGCCAATGCCACCCACAAACCCAAACTATGGCTAAGATACATCGATGACACATTTGTTATTTGGCCCCATGGAAAAGAAAACCTAAATAATTTCCTAACACACCTAAACAGCACACACCCCAAAATCAAATTTACCATGGAAACGGAAACGAACAACTACCATTCCTAGATGCACTAATCTACAAAAAAATAGATGGCACACTAGGACACATCATATACCAGAAGAAAACACACCCCAACTGCTACCTCAATGCCCAATCCCACCACCACCCAGCACAGATAAACTGATGCCAGAACACTAATTGCCAGAACCAAATGCCTGGCAGACAAGACACATATAAAGACTGAACTATGCACCCTGACTAAAGTACTGACAGCCAACGGCTTCCACAGAAGTAAAATCACTGGCTTGATCCACAAAAACACACTGAGACATAATGGAGACCTAGAAGATGAACAGACCTATGGAACAACTGTCCTGCCCTACATAAGAGGTACTACAGACAAAATCAGTAAGATACTACACAGGCATCACATCAAGACTGCCTTCAAAACAGACAGAAAAATAGCAGCCATCCTAAGAAACCCCAAAGATAAAATTGACCTGGAAAACCAAGTCATATATGAAGTCCTCTGTGCATCATGCCCTGCCACATACATTGGACAGACTAGTAGAAGAGTAAGTACCCACCTAGATGAACACAAAAATGCAGTAAAAAAGCTGGAACACACTTCCTCACTAGTCCAACACATGAAAGCCACAGGTCATAGCATTGACTTCAATGGCACCGAAACCCTAGCCACTATAGAAAATCCCAACTACAGAATTATCAGAGAAGCCATAGAGATTGAAAAAAACCTGAAAGCATGAATAGAAGAGATGACTCCACCAAACTGTCAATTATTTGGAAGCCTGCACTCTCAAACAAAAAAATCTCCACACCACAAGCCAGCCAAAGACCTGGGCACAAACAGACTCCCCCTGATACCTCCAGCTCAAACACACCCCAACCAGGCACCCAGATGAAACCTAGCTTCCTAATAAATGATAGCCATCCATTTACTTGGAGCCAAGCCACACTAAAAGCCTCCAATACAGGAAACACAATGTTGCCAGCCAATCAAGACAAAAAAGCTACAAAACAGACAGAAGATATTAGAAACACCAATCAAGCAGAACACAGCAAACTCCAAGACCAATAAACACAGACCAAGACTCCCAACCAATCAGGATGAAGAATAAACCATTCTGGCACAGTATAGGCTAGCACCAAATTTAAAACAGAAACGGCTGTGAAAGTCTGACTCACAGACGAACGCAATACAGAAGCCTGATGATGGCAGATGAGATTCTGCCGAAACGTTGCTACAACTTTAAAAGCACAACTATAATGACGTGGGAAAATACCCGAACAAAGCTGAATAACATACATACATACATACATACATACATACATACATACATACATACATACAGAGAGGGGTGGGGAGAGAGATGGGATATATGGAATATATATGAAAAAATTATTTTGGAGCACTTGATAAATACATATCATTATATATTATGTATCATTACATAATGATGCCCCCACATCTCCTGAACTATTTATTAATGTCGTCAAAACTGCATTATATCTATTGAGATCCTATCTTTGATTTCTTTTTTTGTATTCTTAGAATTGCTGTATGTAATTTAATACATTTTAAACAAAATTATATAAAGTAGAGTTGAACACCTTAAGTGGTATTATTAGTAGAAAATAATAATTTGATCATGCATTCCTTTCACTGAAGTACATAGTATATACTTTTTATTGATGCCTGATTCATCTTCAGGTGTTTTCAACCTTTTTAAAAGAAGACTATATCTACACATATGCTTACTCTTAAAGAATCAAGACCGATTTCCTTTGAAGAAAGTATGTTTTGTGGCCTGAATCAAGGTGCAATTGGCAAAGATCCATCCCATAAAACTAGCTACTGCAGCTACCTGAATGTTATTCCATAGAGAAACAAATTGAATGAGCTATTTGTTCTTCATATAAGAGAACCTTTTAAAATAGCATACTCAGGGGTAAAGTCATCCATGTAGGGTTGTCAGTTCAGACTTTTCATTGCACCAGATTCGACACCAAAAAAACCCCAAGAGGGTTTTAATCCATGTTAATGTATTACACTAATTTGTGCTAATGCAGTTCTGGTCATCATGTGTGATAGTGATGAATAGCTGTTGGCTTTCTCTTGTTGTTTCACTGAGTCTAGCAACTTATTTATTAGGACAAATCTTGTTTTGTAACTTTTTTTCAACTTACTTTGTTAAAAGAAAGAAGAAAATAAATTATCTTGGAAACACAATTAAAATCCAATTAAATTACGTTAAGTTTGGGGAAGTGGAGAGCAATGACTTTGCAAGGAAAATGCTGCAAAGTAGAATAGTATGCTTCCCATCTTATTGGGAAGAAAGGAGGGTTACAGACCTAGTGGAACTTATTGGGAGAACTTGGCTCTCCTCACCCTGCTGGATTGCAAACACATAACTGCAAGACAGCAGCCTATAGCACTTGGCAGCAAATAAATTTTAAACATAAGGTCTGCATTGTATTAAAAGTGCAGAAGCATGATAGGAAACATTGAAAAGAAAAAAAAATGTAAATTATTGAAGCAAATTATAGGAACTGGTATGGGAATATTTATTTATTTATAAAATTTATCTGATTCCTGAAACCAATTGGACTTAAGGCATGGTACAAAATCAGAATTATAATAGTTACTAAGAATAAGAAATTAACAAACTGTGACTTGATCTACATGCAATTAATCCCCAAAGGCTAAATGGAAGAGGAGCATTTTCATCTGTTTCCAGAAGGCTATGAGGTAGCCATATTTCAGAAATTAAGCAATTCCAGAGAAGGGAAGCTGCAAAAGAGCAATCAACCTGGTAGTAGTGGGGGCCTTTACCCTCCGTTCCTTAATTCTAAGATTTTTCAGAAGTGGTTTAACCATTGCTTCCTTCCTAGGACTGAATCTTAGAATTCACTGACTCCTGATTTCTAACCTAATGCCTTAACCACCACACTAAACTGGCTCTAATCAGATTAGAATTCTAATCATAATGGAATTAGGATTTATAAATTAGTGAGTACCTGATACCATTATTGATAAAGAAGAAAGGCTTCTTTTGAAATCAGTGCATAGATTTCTTAGGCGACTTGAAGGACTTACTCAAGAGAATACAGAATAACAGAGTTGGAAGGGACCTTGGAGGTCTTCTAGTCCAACAGTTGTCCTTTTCATGGCTTGATATTGGGGACACTGTGTTGAGGTATTCCCCGTTAGGAGAATGAGTGTACTCAGGGAAACATAGTGAGAGTGGTGATGAATAACACACAACCAGCATACAGATACACTGAATAGTAAAATGTAAGTTTTACTTCCAGTAAACAGGTAAACAAAGTCCAACAAACAGTCCAAATCATATAGCAGTTATTATTCAAAACAATCAGTCCAAGGATAATCCAAAAACGAAGTCCTTTTCTTTACCAGCATCATAAAGTTCAGTAAACGGAGTTTGCAAACAGTTGCAAGACTCACAGCAATTCACGCAAAATGACGTTCAGACAAAAGGCAAAAGGGAAATGCAAGAAGTAACAAACCAGGTTTCTGGCTCCATCTTATGGCCGTTGGAGGAACCTCAGCCAATCACAATTACAACATTCTCTTAAAGATACAACAGTATTAAATGACTATCCTGGTTTATATATTGCCAACCCAACTGTTAGGTAACTATCATTCCTAACACACTGTAAGCAACACATCCTTGACTTGTTCCAAAGAGGGACTGAAATGATTACCAAGCCTGCTCTTTGGAATCCATGGCTTAAGTTCTTAATAAACCTGGACATTTTTTATAACTTCATAGGCACCAATTCAGATTCCACAACATGTATCCTTCCTTCTACACAAAATCAATTAAATGTCCTTAGAACAATATTTCATGTAGATTTGAACTTGAGAAGAAAAATGTCTCGGGGGTGGGGGGGAATAGTTAAATCTTCCCTTCTCAGGAGTAGTAGCCCTGGTCCTAGTTAGAACAGTTATGGTTTTACTCCAATGTAAATATTGTGGGAGAAAAAAAATAACCATAATCTAGAAATATCGAAATAGCTTTATCCTGTGCTCCAATTTGTGATGAGAAAAGTATGTCCTCCTTTGTTATTCAGATAATTCATTAGGATAAATGGGCTTTATAGCTGCTACAGTACTAGTTTCCCTGCTTTTCTTTAATGTTAGTTTCTCTGTTCCTGCTAGGGAATATCAATATCCATGCTAAGTGTCTTGATGATACCTTCATTAGTGCAGCTAGAGTTAATGTAACCTCTTACATATTGCAGGAGTATTCCAACTCTTTTGAAACAATTTGATGTAATTAAATAGTTTAAATCCTGCATACATTCTATTGAAAGAACATTTTATCTAACCTATCATTTTTCATTGATTTATTTTAAATATATTTTAGATTGTTTTTATTATTATTATGAGAATCCTAACTGGAATTAGCATGGTCTTTGAATTGTAATATGAACCACCCATAGGAATTGAGTCCATTAGCAGAACATTCTATTAGCTAACAATACTGATTTCTCTCTGGAAGGGAGCTTGTTTTCTTCAAAATAGAGTCTTGTAACCAAAGCTATAAAGCTATTCCATTTCCCTTTTACTCCCAGTTATTTATCATATTAGCTGTGGCAATGAAACTATTAACATGAAAGTATAAAAGTGATTTTATTGAAAATCTTTTCCCTTTTCTTCTACATATAGAAGATGAAAGCACGGTAATTAATGTTAATTTCTTTGCTAATCAGCCCCAGTTATCTGCAGGTAACCTATTTGGAATCTTTCAAATTCTCTGCTCCAGCTGAAAAAAATAAATTTTTACCTGATTATGTTATTTATAAACAAAGGAAATTTGAATTGACTTATACTACCTCTAGTATATTTTTTATTTTCAGAAGTGCCTCTGAGACCTTCACAGGATACATAATGTATACACATTTTCAGAAAACAAACATGGTATGCAGCTAGTGCTTCATTTCACAGTATATCCACTAGGACCTAAAAAAACATTTGTAGCTAAAGTGGCTAAAAAAATAGCCAGTCTTGGATAGCAAATTAGAGCGGATACAGAAGAACTTCACCAATTTTCATCTAGTAAATGGATTATTTATGACTAACCCAGCAGCCATTCTGTGAATAGGCAAATTTTACGACATAGCAGATATATATTATAGATATTATCTTATATATTTAATAATGCAGATTTGATAACAGTAATAAATAGTTCAGGACATATGGGGGCACCATTATTTAATGATACATAACAATACATAATGATATGCATTTATCAAGTGCCCCAAAATAATTTTCATAAATTTCAAAAATCACATAACAGACACTTTATAAAACTGGCTGCATTATTCACTTAAATGTTCAAGTAGCCCAATCCCTGATTTTAATGTACCTAAATTTTTTAAAGGCATGCTTGTATAGATTAACAATAAGTTTAACTTAATGAGAATTGTTAAAATTGACTGAAGGTTCTAATACAAATATCCCAAATAGGAGATTTAACACAATGTGAAAACTATCTTTAATGCCTTTAATTTCACATGCTAGTAAAATAATGTTTAGTATTATCAGCAAGACAAACACGCAGCAGCCCAACTTGCAACCAAGTGCTTTCCCAAAGCCTTGTTGGAGGGAAACAAGGAAGTAAAACTTACATTTTACTATTCAGTGGAAAAACCTGAATGGGGAAAAGAAGGAAGAGACAGCACTCTGCAGCAGAGAGTTTATCCAAGCCTTTGAAGCAGCAGAAAATGGAAGATTATATTGCAAACAGATAGTCTGTTCCAGTGAGTAACTAATTCACAGGCACCTTGTCAGACAAACTTAATTTATGTGATTTATTGGAATGGGACTTACAAACCAAACTGGAAAATAAGCAGTGTGTAGAGCTATGCTCCTCCCTCTCGGAGGGTGGCTCCTGTTCTTGGAGCCTAGGAGCAGCCTTCTTTGCTCAGGGGGGAGATGTAACAAATTTAAAGAAGGAAAATGTGACAGACTTCCTCTCTAGACCTGTAGAAGGACTTGGGAGGATAACCATAAATAGATAAGGAATGGCTAACTCAGAAAATGTAACTAGCGAAGGACCTCATTTTCCTCCCAAAAATTTGAACATCTATAGAGAAAACACTCAGTCTGGTAAAGGCCTAAGAGATGACTACAGTCTGCAAACTAACCAGGTTACCTTGCAAATTTATGACAAGAGAGTAATAGAAAGGCTATTAGGCTGTCCCTGAGCCAGCTGCTCTGTTGTGAACTCACTCTGATAGATCTACTACATGCAGAGTGGCTACCAGCCAGAATGCAATGTATGAGAATTCTCCTATTGTTCAAGCAACCCATAATACCCTCTATGCTTTTCAGAATGAAGCCCTTTCCGAGCACCTTCTCAATATTTCCAATAAGGGTTTTTTGTTCAGAAAAAATGTACCCACTCCTGAAACAGCATCACCAAGTGGGAACTGTTGCTTTAAATCTAGGTTGCAACAGCTCTCACATTGCTAAACCTGATGCTGCTGTAATTGAACTGACCCCGAGAAGGCAAAGAAGCAATATACAAACTGTGTTACTCACAACTGTAGGAACTGCTGAGGATGTGCCAGAGGAAACATTGATTGACTTATTCAGTGCATTGTCAGAACCTGAGCAAGTTAACATCATTCAAAGATTGGATGACCTAAAAGAGGCATTGACAACAACTCAATCTACAGCAAAACCTCTATTTAATTTGGCTCCACTAACCACGCAATCTTGTGACAATGTATTTAATCAACAAACTGTCCCCACCTTAACAGTAAAAGAAGGTACTGTCACACAGGTGGGACTGTGGGGTAACTGCACTGTCTGACCTAACCTCTGAGAAACAACTGAAAGACAAAGGGCTTCATCACACAGTGCCCCCTAAGCTGACAAACACTAAGGAGATAATCCAGCTTCCAGCTTCAATTGATTTAGAAGCTCCCATAACAACTTTCCACAAGATCAGTTCTCAGCTGTGCCACTCCAAAAATTGACATAAATCTACATTTATAGATTTAAACCAGAGTACCTGCCCATTGGGGAAAAAATCATTCTTGGAGCAAGAGCAAAGGCATACTGGCAACTGAGGTACAGAGGAGCAACAACAAGTTCTGCAACCCATGAGGAGAAATATCGAACCTCACAACAGTTGTCTTTATATGGGAAGCTTAGATGATATTGATCTGGCTCCAGTGTCAAGTTGACATCTTTACCATCTAGCCAATTAACCAAGCCACATCATCTCGTTTCTGAGAACCCCATACAGTGGCTGACCTGGAACATAGCAGGCTGGAAAGGGATAGTTGATAGTGGGCTTTTTCTCTAGATTTGACGTAATAGCCCTTCAAGAAACTTGGTGAACCAAAGTGGATGAACCAGTACAACTGCCAGACTTTCAGGGATGGGCCTCCCCAGCCCAAAAAACAAAGAACAAAGGGAGACCCTCTGGTGGACTATGCATTCTTATAAAACAAGAATTGCAATAGCAGGGAGAGAAATTATATAACAAAGATAAGTATCCGTATTTCTAGCTGTCAAATTTGAATATGACCAGTTTGAGTTAATATTGGTAAATATGTATAATCCCCCAAGCACATCCCAGCACTGTAATTCCAAATATTGGATGTGCTTGGAAGTTATCCTAGAAGATATAGAAATACTGTATCCTCAGTCCATAGTGGTTTTATTAAGAGATCTGAACGCTAGATTGGGTCTTCTTTATATGAGCTTGCCCAGAAGGAATCCCAGGGGAGTTCTTTGAAAACCATCCTCAGTGGTTTTTACAATCTCTCGAGAGATTGTAAAAGTAATGCCACTGGTTTGCTCCTAGTGTCCTTAATTTTTAAGGGTAATCTCCAAATTTTGGGAGGTAAGGATAAGAATTACATATACCCCTATACACACCATTCAACTAATTCAAGTAGCGTACTGGATCTCTTTTGTGTGTCTAGAGATAAGGCTGACCTCTTCTTGGAGGTCACAGTACACAGCGACAATAGCGACCATCAGCCTATAAGTGTGACATTGCGAGGCCGCTAAGATCTAAGACCATATACATGGCTGACAGATAGCTTACTAAAAAGGTAGAAGTGACTCAAAATAAAAGGTTAATTTGGGCTAAGGTTGATACTAAGGCAATATTAGAATGCCTTAAAACAGTCATTTACTACTGACTGGATGTTAGCCTACAATGCATTCTCCAATCTTTTTATAAGAAACATCTAACAACTAAACCTGCTACAAAAAGAGCCCAAGTGGGTAGACCTCGCTGGTTTGATTCGGATTGCCAGCGACTGAAAAAGAAATTGAAGGCATCCATGAGGCTTGCCCAGAGGAACTCTACTGCCTATATGCAAGCTAAGATGTTGTACACAAGAAGGGAATATAAAAAAACTATAACATTAAAGAAAAAAGTTTTGCCATTTCAATCTGGTCAGAACTTGAGTTGGCTGCCAGAAGTCATAACTCAGTATTATTTTGGCATTCAGTAGCAGGTATCCTGAAGGAACGGAGATTTGCATTTGACATACCAATCTCTGCTGAGGATTGGGAGAATTATTTTCAGTGCTTGTTTGCCTCCACCTAACCGGTAAAGAAATTATTTTTAAACAGTGATTTATTAAACCCTAGAACTTCCCCACCTTGGCCACCAATCTCAGAAAAGGAGATACAGTCCATCATTAAAAGTTTAAAGAGGAATAAAGCCCCAAGAGAGGATTTTCTACCAGCAGAACTATTTAAGAAGTGGTGGGGCCCTTTATTAGCAGGCCTTTTTACACACATAAATAATACCTGCCATATACCAGATGGGTGGAAGATGGCAATAGTTGTCCCCATATATAAAAAAGGGAATAAAAAGGATCCTAGTAATTATAGGCCCATTAGCCTGATTGACATTGTAGCAAAATGTATATGCTAGGTACCTTTTGAACAGAATTGAAATTTGGGTAGAGGAAAACAACATCCCCACAGAAGAACAAGCAGGTTTTAGACAAGGCAGATCTACTATTGATAACTGCTTTGTCTTGAATCATCTAATTGCCAGATATGCCTATTAGAGAAGACCTCTGTTTGCTGCTTTCATAGACTTTACAGCAGCATTTGATATAGTAAAAAGAGATGTACTATGGAGTAAACTGACATCTCTTAAAATAGAACCCAAACTCCTGGCTTTGATTAAAGCCCTTTACACAGGTACCTTGCTTTATGCTGATGATATGATTTTATTTATTTTTATAATCCTACACAAGTAGGATTATGTAGGCTATTAAGAAGATTTAGTTCTTATTGCCAGGATAACTCTCTAATCATAATAAATCTAAATCAAAAATAATGGTGTTTGGAAGAAACCATCAGAGACATAGGTGGCAATTGGATGGTGAACCAATTGAACAGGTTAATTCCTTTGTATATTTGGGTGTAACTTTTTCCAAGACTGGATCTTGGGCCTGCCATTATCAACAGAGTACATTTAGAGCAAAAGCCCATTTGAATTTATTGCTCAAACTAAAAAACCATAGTTATCCAGGGTCCCTAGTCCCATTAATCAAGGTTTATAAAGCTAAGGTTACCACAGTGCTCTTGTATGGAGCAGAAATTTGGGGTCTTTACTCAACCACAGTCCTAGAACAAAGATAGTCCCAGCATTTGAGATGTATTTGGGGTGTAAACCCAAGAACATCTGCTGCAGCAGTTAGAGCTGAATTGGGAATTTATACAATTCAGGCATTATCTAAAATTAGAGCTTATAACTACTGATGCAAAGTTAATGAAATGGAGACTGATATGCCTACTAGAGCAAATAAAACTACAATCACAAATCTCCTGGATCATTAAACTAACAAATTTTGTAAGAAGCTGTGGTCTTCCTATCTCTTGTGTAACAGCAGAAGAATCTAAAAAAAAAGAATTACCCAAAGAATTAAGGATATAGATGCACAAACTGATATAGCTATCCTTAGTAAGGTAGGTAACTTGAAATGGTTGAGTAAATACAAATGTACTTTCCAAGTAGATAGCTACTTGAAGTCACAACTCCCAAAATATCTTAGGGAGATATTCACGAGAGCAAGATTTGAACAGCTTGACACATGGTTAGATACAGGAGATTTCATGCAATACCATACAATGAGCGTTTCTGCATTTGCGAAATGGCAGAGGTAGAGGACCTGGCTCACATCCTATTTGACTGTTGCCTGTATAAGAGGATGAGAGACAGGTATCTTGGTCTATATATCAGACAAATGACCCATTGGGATACCCATATCAAAATAACTTACCTTATGTCTGGCCAGAACTTGAAAATAACATTTAAAGTAGCACAGTATTTAAACAAAATGATTCAGTTGAGATCTGCATATGTGGGATTGATTGGGGTAAATTGCAACGGCGACTCCGAAATATAATGTTATTATATTTTATCTATATCTTAAATTATTATTATTACAATTTTATTTTTGATTGTATTTTACTTCATCTTAAATCTTATTTTGTCTAGATTCCATTTTAAATTGTATTTTATCAAGTTCCATTTTAAATAGTATTTTATCAAATTTCATTGTGAATTGCTTTTATTAAATCTTAGTAACAAATTGTTGCTGGAACTTTGCACTTTGATACGGCCCAAGGGCTAATCAATAATGACGACATTATTATTATTATTATTATTATTATTATTATTATTATTATTATTATTATTATTATTATTATTATTATTATGTATTATCCAATGCAGATTAGAGTATTATATGGAGAGATGCCAGATGTTCAATTTGGCTTTAAAAAAGGCCAAGCAACTTAAGACATTATTGCTGATGCATGCTGGATAACTGAAAAAAAACCAAAGAATACAAAAAAAGTCAGTAAATACAGTATGAATCAGCACTTGGGCTCTCTTATTATTGAATACCCATTGGAGAAGTTTGCCTTCGGACCCAGATTGTTCTGCTAACGATCCTGTCTCTTATGTATCTTATGCACAGTCTGTATGTCTAGGTGTACATTCAAGTGTAGATGCATAGACTTTTACGAAAGTAGGAATTGAGGATATGAAAAGTCGGTCATAAGTATGGGCATAGAACTGCAAGTACAGGCTGAATGTTTTGTGGAAGAAGAAGTAGAAAGCTTTCTTTTCTGCTTTGAAGTCAAAACTGTATGCATGTTTTCCTACCTAATTCTGAAAAAATATGAAGCTGATCTTTTCTGCAAGGCTAGACAGCTTATAATTCTATTAGGATAATTTCTGCTTCTCTTTAAAGAACATAGCAAACTTGATGTCCCCTGTTCAATTTCAGTTTGTGGATTTAGGCAGATTATTCTCACTTGTCCTTTGTAGAGATATAATGTATCTTATATCTGGCTAAACTTGCTCAGACAATTTTGGGAAGAGTTATCCTTTCTCGTGAGTTGGGGGATCAGCAGGCTTACTCAATGTGTTTTAAAATCTCTAGGAGGCAAAATTGGCTGCAAAAAGCAAAACCAGGAATTGTTTTTTTCCTTAGAAGAAAGCAAGGCAAACTGGTTTAAAACATTTAGCCTTGTTCTTTGTAGGGCAGCCCACTATCTTTTCCAGCTTCCATAACTGAAGATTGAATTAAGTTGTACTTTTGTTCAGCAAATAGTTATCAGTTATAATTAAAATGACATATTGCTTTATTTATAGATTTATCCATTTATGTACGATTTCAATCAATTTATAAACTATAAAAGCATCATGACAATAAACATAATCTAATAAAATACAGCTTTAGTTGAAGAGTTGGAAATGCTGTCATGAAACAACAGCATTTAAAATGCTTGAAAAACATAAATATTGTGGACTTCAGAAAAAAAGGGGAAGAGAAAAAAATTCAAATACTATAAAATTGTCTCCAGTGAGCACGTAGACAGATTCAATTGCTTTTAAAGAAACAGACAGGTACTATATTTGTATCCCAATACAGTACAACTTATAGAAAAGAATTAAACTGAATCTGAGATAGGGATCATTTGTCCCGAGTCCCTTCATGCCCACAAGAGATCTAAGTCCAGCCACTTTGATTCTGTTGACTCTTATCTACTGCCAATTTACTTTGACTGCTTATAGTTCAGTTTCTTGTAGAAAGTGTAGAAACCATGCAATAAACCTTTTGTCAGGGTTCCAAGTAATGAACCCAACCAATCCAGCAACTCTGAGACTTTTGGCTTTCTCAAATAACTGCTTTATTGAGTACATCATTTGGACACGTTTGAAATGCAAAACCAGCATAATTTCAGTATAATTAAAGAACAGACAGCTCCCTCCTTGTCACAGGTCACATTGTCCAATTAGGTGTTCTGGTGTCTCCTTGGTAACCTCTTCCAGTGTCTGGCCAGCACCTGTTGGGATACCCTCAGTTCCCACAAGATACAGTAGAACTTCTGGTCATGGATGCTTCTGACCACAACCATATCGAGTTCTGATCAAAAAATTCACTTTTGTGTACATGTGTATGGCCGATTTCTCCTTCCTTGCCATTTTTTTGTAAGCGCCAAATTTCCAAAATTAGTTTTGGGTCACAACCAAATTGGGTTGCAACCAAAGTTATGGAATGAATTATGATCGTGACCAGAGGTTCTACTGTACTAAGTTGTTGGTGTCTGGTCTGATATTCCAAAGTTCCCTCTCCCCCACCAAAGTGTGTCAAGCTGAGAAACGAAGAAAATGACTGCAACAGACCCGATCCATTTCAAAGTTGACACCTTTATTCATTTCAACCGCCCTGCTTCCTGATTCCTTGTGCTTGTGACAACTAGTCACTTTAGCCATGGAAATCACTTAGGCCTCATCATCAACAGAACCTCATCCAGAATTGCTCCCAAATTGTAAATATATTCTTTATCATGTATTTAATATCTTCTTTTTATAAGAATGCATGTGATGGTTCATCAACACTGACACTGTAAAGAAAATATGAATAGTACTTGGAATTTAGTAGAACTTTGAGACTCTTAAGTAAAAAGCTAATTACATTTGGGCATTGCTAAGGTCAGATTTAAGCTCAGTCACTAGATATTTTTTTGTTTCTTAAAATAAATCTCTCTTATTTTTAGTGTATTGGATTCTATTTAAAATATTGTCTGAAAGGGAAACAAGATACTTTTAAAAGACTGAAACAGAGAGGATTTTGCTGGTTCCTAAAGCTTTGCTTTATTAACATTTGTTGAAGCCTAGGTTGCTTTATAGGGAGCAAGTAGAATGATTCCTTTATAACATTTTATTTCATTTTTCACACAATCTCCTCCTCATCCTGCTCTATAAAATGTTTTTTTTCTTAGAACAGGATTGATTGATGTGTCTACTTTTGAATAATAACTGAAATGACTACTACTAACTCTTACATAATCAGTCTCTGTCATCATCGCTGGTTTAGTTTCATCCAATTCAGATGAATCTGATAATGTGCCTGTACCACAAAAATAATCAAAATATTCATTATTCTAAATGTATTGCTATAGTATCCACATACAAATTTTCGTTTACTCTCAGATATCTGTGCTAAATTTCTTAAAGTACTTATTCTAAGATTCAAACATTAAGACCTGTCTCAAACATAGGTTTTAAGTTCTTCTACCTTGATTAAATTTAAAATGCTATATCCTGGGACAAAGGTTTTGCACATTGCACTAATTGGATTTTTCATAGGAGCTGCAATGAAATTAGTTCACAAATAACATGAAATCATAAATTATCCTCTACAAAACCCTCTGTTGGCAAGGGTTGTACATTATGCTGTAAATAAATAACGTATGAATTCAGCAAAAGTCTTGAAATCAAAAAATAGCTTACCTTTTGCAGCCAACAGCAAACTCATTTTCTCACACCGTGGAAGAGTGCAGTTCTGAACAAATTTGGTAGGACTAGAGAGTATACAATTTAAGAGTTCCTAAATTATCTTGCCACAGCTTAATAGCTAGTACTAGGAAAATTTCTATAGGAATTTGCCGCACTTAGCGTTTCTTTTTACTTTACAACTCAGAAAATCGCTGGGAAAAAGCCAGCAAAATTATTTTTGCTGGGATTTTAAGGCTCCCCAGAGTAATTAGGTCTGTGGAAAAGTGATCTTCGCCTTGTAATAAAAAAGTGTAAAATGCTTCTTAGGCAGTTCTCACTGTCTACTGATGCCTCTCTCCTTTTCATCACTTATTTCACTGATCCTTTTGTGTCTTATGCATATCTTAATACTACCCTTTACTGATTGCCTTTTCTTTTGAACAAGTCTTAAATCTTCTTTCTCTGACTTGTAGTATGCACAACAACCAATTATTTCACATAATTGTTGCAATGAACGATTAATGAATAAATTTCCCCCCAAAAAATAATGAAGGAATGAGCTTCATAGATATCATTAAGACCAACCTGAGGTGAGACTGAAAGGGGAATTTTGCTGATTGAAAATCTCACAAAGGCATTTGAAGTTTTGTCATCTTTTTCTTAGTATGTATAACAAAACCTTAGCAATGTCTTCTTTATGTATTACGTTTTCTAATTATTACTTAAAAATACATCAGGTAACGATTGGAAAACAATGTACAATTTAGCCCTGCAAAATTCTTATGTCCCTGATTATGCTGATCAATGCTGTCTGGACAGGAGGGACATTTTATTTTGTGTTGTTGAGATTTTTATTTTTTTATTTTTTTCAAGGTTTCCTTATTTCTGGAATGTTTCTCTTCATGCATGCGGTTTCCTTAGAACACACATCTAAAACATTCTTAAAAGCATATTCTTTTACTCGGTCTTCATTCATTCAAAACTCGGACCACACATTTTCTGAATAGTTTTTATCCCAGAGCTATAATTGCACTTAACAATGAACTTAAATACCACTATCAGTAAGCTGTTGGACAGTATTACTTGGTCTGTTGTGTGGATGTTTGTGTGTTTTTAGGAGGCAGGGAATTTTGGGATGGTGGTGAGGAGATATTTGGGGATTTTCATGTGTGTGTGCACGTTGAGTATGGTCTCTGGGTGTGATGTGAATTTCATTGAATGTATACTGTGTATATATGTACAATTTATTTATTTTATTTTTATTTATTTTTGTCAATTGCTTACAAGATAATAGGTATAATAAAAACATAGTTATGAATACATGGATACATATAAGAAAAATAAAAAAAATAAAAGAAACAATAGGACAGGGACGGTAGGCACATTGGTGCACTTATGCACGCCCCCTACAGACCTCTTAGGAAAGGGGTGAGGTCAATGTAGACCGTCTAAGGTTAAAGTTTTGGGGGTTTGGGGAAGAAACCACAGAGTCAGGTAGAGTATTCCAGACATTGACTATTCTGTTGCTGAAGTCGTATTTCCTGCAATTAAGTTTGGTGTGGTTAACCTTGAATTTGTTTCTCTTGTGTGCTCTTGTGTTGTAATGGCTGAAGCTGAAGTATTCATTGACAGGTAAGTCATTGCAATATATGATTTTATATACTATACTTAGATCAGACCGAAGGCAGTGTAATTCAAGGTTTTCTAGTTCTAGAATTTCAAGTCTGGTGGCATAAGGTATTCTGCAACAAGTAGAGGAGTGGAGAACTCTTCTTGTGAAATATTTCAGGACTTTCTCAACTGTGCTAATATCAGATACACAATGTATCTTATCAGACAATAAATTAGTTTTAACAATAAATTTTGACAATGACATTAAAGAATTCAATTCAGTTCGATTTCTTGATTTTCCATTCATCCACAAGTAGGCTTAACCTTGTCTAAAAAATTTCTCTTTTTCCTGTCTTAGCAATGCAAAAGCTTTTCATCTGTTTTCTTAAGTGTAAAGTGCTTGAAAGAACTGTCTCATTAGATGCCCTTCATCTACTAAATGAAGGACTCTATTGAATAGAAAAATATTGTAATGACTGAAGAGATAGATTAAGGAATTAGTTGATTTATTCAACTCTTCTCTTTCTATAATCTTCAGATAGGAAAGTTTCTTTGTCATTTGCAGTGATTCCAAAGGGTGAGAGTAAAATCTTATTAAAAGTCTGCATAAACACAATCAGTTGCATGAGAAGTTTGTTGCTATGGGCTGTGAAGTCTCAGAGAAGAAAATCAGTATGAAATCTGAGCTGATTAAAATCAGCAGAAAAGTATCTTTGTGTTTTGTATAAGGGGGTTGTTACCATTGCTTCTATGGTTGCTTTCGGCAAGGAAATATTTCCAAGTATTTGGAAGTCCATCATTTACCCTATCACAGTTGTGATTTGTCATCTGTGATACTGGATATGTCTTCCTCACTCAGATTGTAGAACCCTCAGTAAAGATGGAAGCCAGCGATGTATTTTGAACTAGTTTATAAGTACATAGATTTTTTGATACTCACCACTGATGACTCTGAAGAATCTCTGCAACTTTATTTGGCTTCTCCTTTGTATTCTCCTTAAGTGTTGAAAAATGGGCTGGTTTCAAATTTATAAACTACATATTCACTGGGCCAAGAATGTCTAACATCTAATTCCCAGACATTATGATTTGGATGGCCTGAAGATGTTCCGTGACTCTTTGAAGATGAATAGCTGCTTTACTGATATGCCAAATAGTTTATTTATGCTGATATTTTTAAGGATAGAAGAAGCAAAAATCTTACCAGCCATCTGATTTTGTGACCTCACTATACTTCCCTACTAAATGACACTATCCCTTATCTGAAACTCAAATGACCTCTCTAAATTTTTTATGACAATTTTCAGAAGGAATTTATTTGCCTTTCCTCGTCACTAGATTTCCCATATTTTTTATACATATAATGTTTAAAATTCCAGCTACCCATATTGAAAAGATTCAAGCAATTCTAGAATAGCTTTGTGAACACAAACTGTGCCAAACTAAAAAAAAAAGTTCCTTTGATCTTTCTGTCTTGGGACTACTTGAAGAATAGAGCCTGTCAAGGTGAATCCATCATCTTGGAATTCTTCCAAACTCTCAAGATGTGCTATGTTTTATGTGATTTGCCCATTTCTATTCCACATTATTTCTCATTTGCAGAGCACATTAAACCTTTATTCATCTTTCTAAGAAAAAGGGTCTCTTTCAAAAAGATTAGGAAGCTCCACAGATTTTATTGAATTTTTTGTTTTAAAAAATTCTATCAAGATCCCAAATGTTCTTTTTTTGTTCAAGTATATGTACAAAAATGTATGATCATTTAATTTCTAAGAATTGAGAGCAATTTATTGGCCAATTTGGAGAGATCTTTTTCCTTGCATCATCCATAATCACATAGAAAAGCAATGGAGACAAATGCCATCCTGGAATAATACTTTTGTCATTATGTACATACAACCTGACAACCGAACTTTTGCTAGTAGTTGATTTGGTTGATAATAATTCACTTTGCTTGTTAGTGGTATTTCTATAATCTTAATTTGTCATCTATTTAATTTGTCATCTATCACTCATACTGCTATTATGCCAGGAATTATCCCCTTCCCTCATTACTATTGGTGACAACCTGGATTTCTGGATAGGCTATTTTTTTAAAAAAGGTGATTGCAAAGCTTATTAGACCATTCCTACACTTGCCCAAATCATATAATTATTTCTTACAATCCCCAGGTATAATGAAGATATGCCCATATTGTTTACAACTCTTTCCCTGTCCTAGGGCCTTCCTCTTGCCCTCCCATCTTCTTTCATATCACTACCACCATCTGATGAGGGAGAGATTTGAGATGGAAAATATTTTTAGGAGATTGATTGTACTATCTGAAGCTTCAAAGGGGCTATCCAGATTTTTAAAAATGTCCTGGATAGAGCAATGTATGTTTATGTGCCTCTTATATTCCACTTTTGACACCTACAGGTTATCAAATTGTGAAGAAGCATCTGCCTGGTTTGGAAAACCAAAAGGCAGGTATACAGTATAACCAACAAAGGAACAGAACTCATTTTTGTTCCTAAATTTGTGTGAGGAGACCTTTGAAAAGGGAGAATGTCAGTTTCTGATGGAAGACGATGAAACTTTTTCCAACAAACTTCTTCATCGCGAGTCAAGTATTCTGTCGATCTCATAATGGTCATCGCGGATCGTTCCCGGCCCAGTCAATCTTGGTTCTTGCCTGATCATATTAGCCGGTTTTAGTAGATTGATGTGAAATACAGGATGTAGTCATTTAAAATGGGATGGTAGTTGAAGACCCACCATTACAGGATTTATGCTGCATGCTATTTGAAATGGTCCAATATATTTTTGTCCTAATTTTTTCTTACTCAGCCCTAGGTGTATATATTTTGTTGAAAAGTAGACCCAATCTCCTATATTATAAGGTTTTTGGTCAGATTGTTTTTTATCGCCCTGATTTTTATATGCTTCCTGCGCCTTTTTTAATGCAACTCGAACCGAATCCCATTGCTTCTTTATATTGTCCACCCATGTAGTAGTATTGGGAACTTCTTGGGTTTGTTCAGTGTGCGGCCATTCTGGTATAGGTACGAATTCCATACCATTAACAATCTGGAAAGGAGAGTAACCAGTACTACTGGGCACCGCATTATTATATGCAAGTTCAGCATATGGTAATAAAGTCATCCAGTTACTTTGTTGATAATTAACATAGCACTGGAGATATTGCTCAATGGCAGCATTAGCTCATTCAGCTGCTCCGTTAGTGGCTGGGTGGTAAGCTGTAAATCCTTCTGTAGAGCCAATTGCATATATGAATTCACGCCAAAACTTTGATGTAAACTGTATTCCTCTATCAGATATAATTCTTTTGGGTACTCCGTGTAACCAGTATATATGTTGTATAAATAACTGTGCTAATCGTCTAGCTGATGGTATTCCTTTGCAAGGTACGAAATGTGCCTGTTTCGAAAACAAATCAACAATAGTCCATATAACTGTGTACCCATTATTATCCAGTAAATCAACTATGAAATCCATCCCAATATCTTGCCAAGGTTTCATCAGTTCAAAGACAGATTGCAACAAGCCCGTTGGTTTCCTATCTTTGTTTTATTTACTGCGCACACCGGACATGATTTCACATAGGTTTTGACATTCGATCCCATGCCTGGCCACCAAAATTGTCGTTTTGCCAAATGCAATGTTTTTAGGAATCCATAATGTCCTGCTTGCTTCACATCATGACATTGTTTTAACACCACTGACCGTAATACTTTTGGTGCATAGATTTTGGTTCCACGCCATGCAATACCATGTTTCATTTCTACTTGATTTTTGTTCTGTGTTAACCATTCATCCTCTGTTAATAATGCAGGCAAATCTGGTGCAAGTATAATGGTTTTTAATGATTCGGTGCGATCGATGATTAGTATAAGTGGTTGAATTGTATTCTCGCGTTGACTATGATATTGAGGAAGTCGGGATAAGGTATCCACCATAAAATTCCTTCCTGATGGAACATATTTAAACGTAAACTTAAATTGTCTAAAAAACAATGCCCAGCGAACTTGTTTTGGTGATAAGTGACGTGGATTGTGGAGGGCTTCCAGGTTTTTATGGTCGGTCCATACCTCAAAAGGGTTCGGACTGCCCTCCAATAAATGCCTCTAGGTCAATAATGTGCAACAAACTTCAAAAACGTCCTTCTCCCAGATCGCCCAATTACGTTCACTTTGGCTAAATTTCCTAGAGGTGTATGCACATGGTTGCAAGACATCATCATCATTCTTTTGCAGTAGTACAGCCCCCACTGCCACATCACTGGCATCTGCCTGGACAACAAATGGTAAATTAACATCTGGATGTTTCAACACGGGTTCTTTCACAAATAACTCCTTTAGGGTATTAAATGCCTTTTGACATATATCTGTCCATGGTAACTTAGTATTTGAGTTTGGATTTTTGATCCCAATCGACTTGGTTTTTAGCAAATCTGTTAACGGTAATGAGATATTGGCAAATTGAGGGATGAATTGTTGATAAACATTAGTAAGCTCCAAGAAACTTTGCAACTGTTTCCTAGTTGTAGGGGTTTGCCATTGTAACACAGTTTCTACTTTTTGGGGGTCCATCTCAATGCCTTGTTTGGAAATACAGTAACCCAGATAATCCAATTGTTGAGTGTGAAACTCACATTTTGAAAGCTTTACATAGAGTTGAGCAACTAATAATTTTTTAAGTACTTGCCTTACTAATTTAATGTGATCTTGTTTGGACTTTGAATAAATAAAAATATCACCTAAATAAACTAAGACACCATTATATAAATGTTCATGCAACACTTCATTTATCAGCTGCATAAAAACAGCTTGAGCCCCTTGTAATCGAAAGGGCATTACATTATAATAATAACTACCAAACGGACAACTAAACATTGTCTTCCAGTCATCTCCTTCTCAAATTTATACTCTGTAGTACGCTTCTCGTAAGTCCAGTTTTGTGAATATGCGCCCCTGTGCTAACGTAGTAAGCAAATCTTTCATCAGTGGTAACGGATATAAAGGTCCTGCACAAATTGCATTCAAACCTTGATAATCCACACATAGACGTAAGCTACCATCCTTTTTCTCATGAAATAACACAGGCGCTGCCATGTGGGACCTACCTGGGGTGATAAATTTTTCTCAATATATTTCCTCATTTCTTCTAATTCTTTTTGAGTCATGGAATACATTATTGGCTTAGGCAAAAGGATTCCTGGAATCAATTCTATGGCACAATCCATGGTATGATGCGATGGCAAACAATCAGTCCCATCTTCATTAAATACTTCAGCCAAATCATCATATTCACTTGGATAGGATCGTACTAGCAATGGTCATACTTCTTTTAAGATATGTTGAGATGATCATTTTACTTCATTATGATTCGGTGGGTGGGAACCAACAACTAATTTCAATTTACGATATCCTCCTTCCCATTGTATAGTGGGTCTCCATTTATCGAGCCAAGCGAGACCCAAGATTACTCCTTCACTCATATGCGGAACCACCACAAAAGAAATCCATTCCCAGTGTTCACCCATCACCATTTTAACATATTCCATTCTATGGGTTGCTGGAACCACACCTAATATAGACCCATCCACCTGTTCAAATTTAATAGGAACCCCCCAATGGAATGATTTTTAAAGCTAACTTATCCATCACTGCTTTAGTTATCAAACATCTTGTGCACCCAGAATCAATGAGTGCCCCCCACTTTAAGTCCTTGTTCATTCCGTTTTTATCACAAAGAAACAGGTAAAATAAAAGGATGGATTGGTTTACTTACCATTGGATCACCCCCTTCTACTTCATTGTCAACCAGCATGGTAGTTGGCATACAGGAAGTATCCTCATCAACGCGACCATCTGGCAAGGTACTATGTACACCCCTCACTTTCTCCTGTCCACGCCATTCACCTCTTCCTGATCTGGTATGATTACTTTCAATGCCCATACGAGGTGTTCTTTCCAATGTTAACGGTGGTATGGGACATTCCACAGCTCTGTGGCCTGGTCTATCACATCGGAAACATTTTAATACACCTCTAGCACCTGACAATGGAACCCCTCTGGTTTGGGGTTTGATAACTGGATCCGTGGTCTTCCGTATCTGGACCCCACTATCAAGTTTTGGTTTCAGACGCCGAAGTCCATCATCTAGTTCTATGGACACCCGATACCAATCAGTTAGTTAACATGAGACCCCCTATAAAGGCAAGCTTGATGTAATTTAGGGTCCAAACATTCTTTGAAAAGATGTATCACCCAACTTTCTGGTAATAAACGAAGTTTACTGACTACTCATTGAAATTTGTTCACATATTCCCTGGCTGTTCTTCCCTTTTGTTTCACGGCCAGCAAATCTTCCTCTGCCCGTTTGTCAGCAGTTGTATCCTCAAAGCAAAGATCTTAAGGCAGCTAAAAATTGTCCGATATCCCCCAACTCCTCAGCCCTAGTACGGAACAAATCAGCTGCCCACTCATAGGCCTTCCCCACCAACACTCCAGTAACAGCAATAATCATAGACCAATTGGATGGATAACAGTGGCCATATAGTTCAAAGTGGTTCAATATTTGTCCCAAAAATACAGCCACTTTATGGGCAGAACCATCAAAAGTAGCTGTAGTGGAGGGGGTCCCCCCACCTCCCTAGTGTTTGTCCTTCCCAGTGAGGCTCAAATCCCATGCCTCATCTTTCCATTGCACTAGACCTCATGGAATAACTTTCAGGTCCTGTCTCTCATCCACTTTCCCAGAATATAAATCCAAGCGTTCCAAGCCCCTTCCAGTATCAGAGTCTGGCAACCCCAATGGGCTGGATGTGTGGAGAGAACTACTATCAGAGGCCAATACTTGTCTGCGACCCGTAGAGCCACTATCCATCGGCCCTCTCAATGTCATCTCCCCAAATTGACAACGTAAAAGTTCCATTGTGTCACTCTGTGGAACTACCCACCGATCATCTTCACCCCAGGCCACCATTTGACTTTCCAGTCTAATGTTTGATCCAATGTTTGAGGCTTATTCCCTTTGGGAACATGACTTTGACCACTCCCTTGCACATCTCTGGTTGTTGTCACTGTGAAAGAGTCTTTCTTCTCTTCCATATACACCTGTTCCTGTTTCCTCTCACTACTATCCTCACCATCCACAGACCCCTCTTTTTCCAACCATTCTTGGTCTTTACCTTCTGCCATGATTCCCAATCTGCAGCCTCTGAAAAGGGAAGGATGTTTGTGAGCGCTGGTTTTCTGTCAGCTTCTGATGGAAGACGATGAAACTTTTTCCAACAAACTTCTTCACTCACAGATTCGTTGTGGCAAGATTCATTTATTGTGGTTTGTTTCTTCCAACAACAGCAACAAACAGCACACCCGAGCAAAACCAGCTCTGAGAGCATCTGCCTCCCAGCGCTGTTTATGTCCCTCCCCACCCATAATCATTGTCATCTCCACCCTTAATCATTGTCATCCCCTCCCTTAATCATTGCCTAGCCTTAATCATTGTCATTTCCACCTTTAACCATTTTCTGTCTCCCTGCATGATCCCCACTCCCCACTCCTACCCTATATGCACATTCCCTATTAAGAGTGCCCAGGCATTATCCCCCCACGCTACGTGCACTGCCACCCCAACCCACAAAAACCGAAAACATGTGCATGAGTCTAATTAGCTGACAAGGCACTCCAAAATGCCATTTGAGAGCTGGGAAGCACAGCGCCGATATGCTGGCCCGACAGTTCATCCAGCTGGCTGCATTGGGAGAAAGGAGGGAAGG
>NW_020769309.1:14243113-14260654 GCF_900518735.1 Pseudonaja textilis
TCTATCTATCTATCTATCTATCTATCTATCTATCTATCTATCTATCTATCTATCTATCTATCATCTAGAAATGGTTGCTGTAGGTTGCTCTTCTGTTGTATACCCTGTATGTCTTTTCTCCTCATAGTGATTATTTCCTTGAGTCACCAACCTCCTTTCAGATTGTTCTATTCCCTGGAACAGAAAGAAAAGCAACTCAAACTGTAGCACAAATTTTCTGTAGGTTTTCTGCCCTTTCAATAAAATGGGATCAGGAAAAAAGAGTATAAGAAGTTGAAGAAGTACCAGGACCTGAATGAGGAACTGGAGAACATTTGAAAAGTAGAAGGCAAAGTTGGCCCAGTGGAGGTAGGAGCACTCAGAGCTGTTAATCCTAAACTGGGAGAGTGGCTCCAAAAATCCCAGGAAGAATATCAGATCCTTCTGTCCAGAAGGGTTCAATGCTAGTAACAGCTAAAGTACTGAGCAAAACCCTCAGTCTCCCAGGCCTGTGGTAGAAGACCTGAGATTGTGGATGAGAAGGGAATTTTTACATATCAGAATATTGAAGGCAAAGCTCATTACCAGGTGCAATAATTTCTTACATGACAACAATCTTGTTATTGCAGACTATTTAGGTCCAAATTTTACTGGGATGGACAACTTACTATGGAAATCCATACCATCAGAGAATTTGATTATCTGCAGATAATAGATAATCAGCAGATTATAGATATTTTGATTATACTATTAACCCTGGCAGTGCAGTGCTTAGAATGCAGCATTGCAGGTTAACTTTGCCCACAGCCAGCAGTTCGATCCTGACAAGTTCAAGTTGACTCAGCTTTCCATCCTTCTGAGGTCAGTAAAATGAGGACCCAGATTGTTGGGGGCAATATGCCAATGGTGTAAACCTCCCAGAGAGTGCTGTAAAGTGCTATGGGGGCAGTATATAAACCTAAGTGCTATAGCTATTGTTATTTTGTATGTGAACTGTCATGTAGCATGCTGTATGTGGCGTTAGCACAGCACTGTTAGAATTACAACTTTCGGATACATTTTTGTTTAAATCATTTTACTCTACTTTGAAATTAATGTACCAAATGGGGAAAACAGCAGAGGTGCTGAAAATTCCATTGATAAACCAGTCAAACTGATGTTCATGTAGTCATCCTTCTATGAAGATAAATGTTGATGCCTTTGGTTTTTAAAGTTGTAACATTTCTGCTATGTATCTCAAATATCTTAATAACTGCATAACTGTTTAATGTTATTCCCATACTGGGTTTATGTATAGAAAAGATAGGATGTCCTTTATATTCCAATTGTGTCTTTCAGCCCTCTGATATAGCATAGATTGATGAGTGCCACTTGCAGAAATAGCAAAGAATGAAGCATTTTTAAAGTCATCTCTGATTTTTCACTTTATATGAAATGTTTGGAATGGCAGAATACTTGTAATGGTGTTTATTGTAATCATTTTTTACATTGTTTGAAGCTTGTTACACACTTTGAATGTAGCTTTAACCTTCAAATATAATTTTACTGATGTATTTTTAGTATGTCTCTTCTACAATATCAGAATATTCTTCCTGTGAAATTAAGTTTAAAAAAGCACTTTCATGATATTTTGTGGGCGATGCCTATTTATAAATAGCCAAGTGAAAATAAATTTCCATAATGCTTTTAAATCTGGATGTTTAACCTAGAAGTTCTCATCACATTATGGAGCTGAAGCTCCAGCTTGTGATTTTGTCATGATGTCCTATAAATTTTAATTTAAAACCAAACCTTTAATCAATGTTTTGTAGATGTAATGGTATTATTAGTATTGTCTGTAATATGATTAGTATATAGTATAGATTTTAATTATTAAGACATACCATTCTTCATTATCATTCAGTTTAAATAGGTTTTTCATTAAAATTGTTAGCACAGGTTTAATCATTCCAGTTAAATTAGTACCTGCCCTATTCAAAGCTTTCTTAGTTTACAATGTCCATACTGTATAAAGAGGTTTACAGTGTTATTCACCTATTATGGATTATCAAACTTGGCCTATTAAGCTAAGATCAAAATGAATTTCAGACACACTGTCACATCGTTAGCATACTTTTCATTAATGCAGATGGAAAACCTAGTTAGAAAATGGGTTTATTATAGAGAAACTGTGGTTAATGGCTTACAAATAACCCAGGTTATGCAAGCCATGCTGATTTAATGTGCTGGATTCTTTTGAGTAAGAACTCCAAAGTTCATTTGTTTTATCCATTTCTTTACTTTCTTGGCCGTCCGTTCTTTCCCTCCTCTTTCTTCAAAATCCAATTTTTGCTCCAATAAATGTCCCAGGGAATACCAGGACTTGCACTATTCTGATCTTTGTAGGTATAGACATATCCAAGGCCCTTGTGGCTATTTTACCATGTGTGCAAGTAGTTGACTGCTTATTCGTTTTCTTCTGATGGTTGATCCTAAAAAGCTAAATGTATCTAGTACATCAATACAGGTAGTCCTCAACTTATGACCACAATTAAGCCCAAAATTTATGTTGCTAAGTGAGAAATGTGTTAAGTGAGTTTTGCCCCATTTTATGGCTTTGTTCACCACATATGTTAAGTGAATTACTGCAGTTGTTAAATTAGTAATATGGTTGTTAAGTGAATCTGGTTTCCCCATTGCTTGTCAGAATGTTGCAAAAAGAGGATCACCCCAAGACACTGTAATGGTCATAAGTGTGAATAATGGTCATAAGTCACTTTTTTCAGTGCCATTGTAACTTTGAAGGGTCACTAAGTGAACTGTTGTAAGTCAAGGACTACCTGTATCATCATTGTCAGTTCTATGGCTGGCTGTTGTAAAAGAAGTCATCAGTTTTAATCTTTATATATAATGTTCAACTCATTTTTTCCATTGGATTATTTGATTCTTTTATTAAAAGATTTTTCAGATTTTTTGCACTTTCAGCTACCATAGAAAAGTCATCATCATAGCACAGTAGTTATTGACGTTTCTTTCTACTGTTTTAAAATCACGTATTGTGGTTTTCTGACATGTGGGTAGGCATTTCATAAAGACAATGAAATCTCATTTTTCTAAGCATATTCTGCAGCTTGACACAATCAACCAAAAAAAGGGCTTTCTGTAGTCAGTGGAGCACATAGTGACTTCTTTTTGGTATTCTTTGACTTTCTCAGTTATCCAATGTGCATAAGAAATAATTCGGCATTATGATTTCCTTACTGTGAAATACATTCAGACTTACTTCCCTTTTGCCTTTTCAAGGTAATATTCAATTGACAGCTGTACAGATAGTGAAAATGATTGAATCAAAATGGAAAAGCACTTGTATTTTATATTTACTTGCTGTATTTTATACTGCAAGTAAATAAAGATAATCAGTTGCATTTCCATACTTGCCTTTTGAAGCAAAATCTTGAACAATCATATTCTAGGGGGAAAATCTGTAATATAATCTCCTTAAAACAGATTGAGAGAGTGTGGGGAAAAAAATCTAATTTACAAGTGTCCTTTAAGTTCAGAATCACAAATGGAAACTTACAATTCTAGTCTTTGAAATAAAAAAGCAAGAAAACAGCCAGTTGTTCATTTAAAACAGAATGTTCTAACCAGAGACAACAAAGCAATATAAATTTGATATGGAAGAAAACTGGTGGAAAGAAAATGCATCATTTTCTAGCTATCAGATTAAAAATGAAGAGTCTGTGCTTATGACCTTCCTAGGGTTGGATGGATGGATGGATGGATAGATAGATAGATAGATAGATAGATAGATAGATAGATAGATAGATAGATAGATAGATAATGTCATATGGCAGCTATTTTAAACCTGGTATTTTCCAGAATGAGAACTGAAATTCTTCATGGTTTGAGGGTACCAGATTAGAGAACATGGCTCTACAATATAAAATAAATGCTCAGTCTTATTAACATGATGTTATACCTTAGCAAGAAGGAAAGCCTTAAGAGCAAATAAGTGCTAATAATAAGAAAAGAGGAGGGGATCAGGATTTTTTAAAAGGAAACAAACATTAAAATGAGGACATGACTCTTTGAATCTATTTTCTCTGTGCCAGTACAATCTTCAGCACTCTTTTAATAACAAGCTAAAATAGAGTTATAATTGCATGGGAAAATTACAGAAAGTATTAAGAATTTATATTGGATATTTTTCTTAGCCATTTAGAAGTTTCTGCAAATCATAGCTTCATTTTCAACTGGCAGAATTAATAACTGAAATGCATAAAATTGAAGAGCATCAGTTGGCAGTGACAGAAAATCATATCTTGACTGAAAAAGAACAGATGGGTTTCTGTTACACCTTAAGGCTTTTTAGAATGATGTGCAAGTGCTTTCTTACAATTTTTACAATTCATTATTTTTTAAAAAAAGTTTAGTAATAAGAGGGTCTTTTGTTTATATAATATCCTATGTATCTTTGTAATAAATACAGGACTATTCAGTTAAAAAACTTAAATTTCTGGAACAAAGTTTTGGAAATGAAAAAATGATAAGCAGCCTCACCCTAAAATTGCATTTGTGTAATTTTATACCCTTCTTTCAAGCGAGTTATTAGTCAAGCTGAAAAATCAAAACTAATGGAGTCAGAAATTGAAGTACATAATTTTCTTATCTGAAAAGGCCAAGTGGAAACAACAGGACTGTACAATTATTGAGTTTTATAGTAGCCTGCAAACAGTAAATCATTAACTCATTTCCATACTTCTGCGTAGTAAATTTACATGTAGGATAATTATAATTTTCTGCTTTCCATATTCCAGTGTTAAAGCAATACATTTCCTTAGGAATTTCTAAGCAGTACATGGATGATGATTATGATGAAGGATATTGTGAATCCATGCTGTGAATATTTATATTTACACACACACACACACACACACACACACACAGTATGTACTTGCTTCAGTTTTAAAATCTTTCAAAAAAAGTCTAAACAAATTGTTTCTAATAATGAAATAGAGATGGTTCAGAATGACTATTAAAAGCAGTACTAAATTGTGATTAATTTCCAGGCATGATATAAAATGCTGCATTGCACTTTCATACTTATACAGACATTAATTTTAACTAGGCTCCACAAGGAACTAGAGCTCTATTACTGTATTCCCCATATCATCAACAAAAGTATTATATGTTGCAGGTAGTCCTTGAGTTATGATTGTAATAAAGCCAACCCATTATGATCAGAAGTTGGGAGGGCTGTTAAGTGAACTGCCTTGCTTAATGATCCTCCATTCCTGCCCTCCCCAATGCAGTCGTTAAGTGGATGCACTGGACATTAAGTGGAGCATGGAGTGGCTTGGGTGGGTCAAAGCAGTTTGTGGCTGCACTCAAACAAACAAAACCACTTGTATGATTGTGCCATGTAGCCCAGCAGTGGAATGGCTCACCTCACCCTGACCTCTAGAGATCTTTGAAAGGTAAGTGAGTGAGTGATGTCCAAGGTGGGGAGAAGCATATGGAAGCTATGGGGAGAGGTAGAAGTAGGCCCAGTGCCTCTGGGCACCTGAAAAGGCAGGATTGGGGGGAAGGGCAGGAAAGTGTGCTGCAGCATTTCTGTTGTCAACCACAAGAATGAATGTGTTCTGACTTAGGCTTCACAAAATCATGAAGCAAACTTCTTGTCCCAACAAAACCTCTTTTTATTAGGCTAATGTGAATTCCTATCATTCACATCCAGCAAAGTCCCGGCAAACTGTCTTTCAAGGGTGAATTATAACCACAGACCTTATCAGGCTTGGAGAGCTGTACAAGAAAATACTTGGCATGGAGTCTCTGAGAGTCACAAACAAATCTTCACACTAATTAAATGAACTAATTGTCTCCTGCAAAAGCCCACTCCCCCTTTGCTCCTCTTTATTCCCTTTGGGAGGAGCCATTCACCATCCACCTGTATCTTTACTCCCAAGCTGACCCTTGTTCCTTAACTGTTCCCTTCTCCTGGCAGCTCTGTGCATGTGCACATCAGGAACAGGCTCCAGCTGTTCTTCTGCTCCACTGATCTCCGACTCCAAAGGTAGCTGATAACTGTTGAACGGCCCTGGCCCTATCTCTGCCTCTGACCAGAGCCCTCATTAGAGCCTTCCCCAGACTCTAGGACTGGCCCATGTTCCTCCCAAACCACCTCATTGTCCAATTCTGCCGCCAGCTCCACTGGCTGCTGGCGGACCACAATAGAATGACTCCAGGTACAATGTAGCAGTTCTAACTCTGAAACCAGTCATAAATATATTTTGGAAAGTCTGTCAATAACTTTGAATGGTCCCCAGGTGACTGTAAGTCAAGGATTACCAGTATTGTGTTATAATACAGTATAATTTTGTAATGTGGTACTTTAAGGTACATAGCTACCACTACAATTAATATGAACCATAACTTATGTAAATATAATGCTAACATTGATCATACAGTTAGTCCTCAAGTTACGATCTAGACCAGAATTTCCATTGCTAAACAATGCGGTCTTACAGCATGACAGTACATGACTTTATTACTTATCAGTGGCAGTCATGGTTGCCATTGTAACTCCAGTTATGTGATAATTAAGTAAAAGCAGACAAAAATCCAGGTAAAAAGTGTGGTGGTGCCATTGGAGGAAGAGATCCCAGGAAGCCTAGTGCAGACTACCTATAAGTTGAGGAATGTTGCAATGCACACAAGTTCAGGGAGGCGGAGGAAAGATAATGCAGAGGGGAATGTGTTTCTGTGCACAGGAGCCAGAGAAAGAATAGGCTGTAGCTCAGTCTCCTTGATGCACCACACCTCTGTGGTGGCAAGAAGCCCCTGAGCCACAGTGTAGCGCAAAGCCAGCCCCATTCCACTTTTGCCTCATGCTACAGAGCCAACCTGGAAATGGACTTCTCACTGTGAAGGAATTTGCACTGTGTTGTGGTTCAGAGGCTCTTGAAGGAGCTTAAGATCTCCTAGGCTAGTTAATTTCTCTCACTTCTTCTGGCCATCTGTAAAGCAAACTATAATCAAAGAGGCATTAGTAACATCTCTGTAAGTGATGGGCAGGCACACATGAACTGTATAATTATAAGCATTTATGTGACGTGCCACGCCAACATACCTGGAGGGTCTCCAATTTAAGAAGTCGGTAATATTGTCCTTCCACAGAAATGGTTGTTTTTCTTTTTTTTCCCCCAAAGATTCTAAAATCAAAAACTTTTTAAAAGACCAGATACAACATAAATGCATCTAATATTCCATTACATAATATTCTAAGCTTAAGTCTCCTAATACACTGTGATCAACATTTATAAAAGGAACATGGAAATGAGAAACAAATGTGGTTAAAGACCATCACTGTTTAAACAATTTAACTATGTCATTAAACTTGGCTCACCAAGAAAATTAAATGAGGTTGATTTCCATTGCCAAGAATAAATAAAAGTCATCCTATTTTTAGGAGATGAGAATAAACTGAGCAAAATAAATAAAATAAAAAAATTTCTGTTTTGACACATATGTTCAAATACACATCCTGTGCAGATTTCACTGTTAATTATCTAAAGCTTGTCGGGATACAATTGATATGTAGATTATTTAAAATGGACCAAAAATACAATTTCTCGGGTCTCCTGCTGTTATTGGTGACAGTTAAGTAAGAAGATTAAAAAAACAAAAAGCAGTATATGAAGTGTGAAAGGGATTTATGGACATAATGGGAACAGAAAAAAATTGCAAGGGTATGGAGATAAACAGTGGTGTTGGTCTAAACTAGTTTTCATTACCTTCCATATTTTTATATCATTCCTTTAATTTATTTGCCTTACTTTTTCCTCACAACTTTTCTGCACTCTAAATAGCATTGCTTACCTTAATAGAGAAGAGCATGACAATTTTGTATAAAAATATAGATAAAAATCTGTAAAACCTAAAGAAAAAGATTTTCTCCACACACAAAAAAGAGCCCTACTTGGAGACTCCTTTGATGTTTAAATTAATAACTAAAATTAATATTAGCACACAAGCAATGCTAGAATAACATTTATTTTTGGTTCAGACTGAAGTACAAGAATAAAATTTATTCTAATATAATGAAGAATTAAATGAAACACTAATTTAATTCTGACATACATTATTTGAAAAAATGCTACATTTTCACATCTTTCTCCATTGAAACCAGTCTAGAGGTACTTGATATATCAGAGGAAATTCCATTTCTTCTTTATTTGAACAAATATATTAATGAAAATGCCTCTTGCTGAACTAAGCTAGCAGCTTACTATATTTCTTTTATTTATTTGAAAGATTTGTATGGCCACTCATCTTAAACAACTCTAGGAAACTCATAACAGTATAACCAATGATTATAAAACATATCTATAAAACAATAAAATGATCAAACAAAAACAGAAGCCTTGTATTTTAATTGATATGTCATGATGCTGTGCAACAAGCTTCAATTAGCCACATCCCATTCTTTCTATTGTGTTATATCCTACCCTAGCCCTTTGGTAAAAAATCCAAGTTTTGATGGTCTTCTGAAAGGCTAAAAGAGATGTGTGAGTCCTCTATAAGTAGGAGTAGCTACAGAAAAGACACACTTCCAGGATCACAGTAGGCAGTAAGATCTGGAGCATGCTTACCTTACTTCATCTAGTAGGAAGGGCAGACAAACTTAAAGAGGCGAAGTCCCACAGATAAGCAGGAACAGGGTCACACAGATGATATAACCAGCTCTTTGAATTCCACCTGGAAAGAAACTGGAAGCCAGTGCAGATTATACAATAGAAGTTTAATGTGAGTGTCCAATATTGTATACACTGCTGAATTCTGGATCAGTGGTAACTTTTGAGTGATTTTTAAGGGCAACCACATGTAAAGTACTTTGCAGTAATTCAAATGGGAAATAAGGAAATAGAATAATAGAATAACAGAGTTTGAAGGATCTAATCTTCTAGTCCAACTTCCTGCTTAGGCAGGAAACCCTACACCACTTCAGACAAATGGTTATCCAATCTCTTCTTAAAAACTTCCAGTGTTGGAGCATTTACAATTTCTGGAGGTAAATTGGAAAGTATGACAAACCATGAGTAAAGTCTCCTGTGCAGAAGTAGTACATAATTGATGCACAAAGAAAATCCTTGCAAAGGTTTTCCTAGTTATGGCTGCCACATCAAGCAAGAGATATGAGTCCATGAGGACCCCCAAATTTTTATGATTGTAAGCCATCCAGAATTACCCTGAATTAAGATGGGCTCTGTCCCATCAGAACCTCACCCAGCAGTCTCATGTAAATGTTAAAGACCCAACCATGTGCTGTGTCCCAGGAGGCCATAACCAACCAGGAGAACACAACTGACTAAGCTCACAACCACAATGAAGACCCTATTCAACCAGCTCAAATTCATCCCAGATAACAGGAGTCAGACATTCCATTATTTTTTTCCTTAAAATCTGTACTCTCATAAAGATTGCTTTAGTTTAAAGCATCTAAATGCTTTCAAATTTTGGTCTATACAGTATAACCCAATGGCAGAATCAGAAACATGGTAATAAAATGTCAGCCTATTGAAATTTCCTGTATGTCAGCCTTTCTCAAATCTTTTTTCTTCTGAATCAGAGAATCATGCCACAGAACCAAAAGATTGACATTGGTTCTAATGATGTACAGGTGTGAAAAGCAACGAAAAGTGAAAATAATTAATTATTTCTCTTATATCCAAATTTCAGAGTGATAGAAAATACTCATAGTGATTTCTACAGATTTATGCTTAGTTGGGGTTATACCTTACCTGGCTTTGTTCTTTAATTGACTTTGTGATTTAATTGTTTATGCACATGACTGTTTAGCATTGTTTACTTAATCTTTACTCAAGAATTATTTATAATACAGTTATTCATTCTATCAAGTTATATAATTCACGAAAGTTTATATTAATTCTGTCATGTGGAGAGAGAAAAACAACCATTGTGAAGGAAGACAGGAAGCTATCAAATTATAGGCAAGATGTTAATCTCCGAATGGAATCTTTGCAGTTTGTTTCATGTTAAGGCTTGTCTAATGGAAAATTTATTCAGATGCTGACATCTCCCAGATGTAAATCCTCTTTATTCAAGATAATGGGATAAACACAGATGAATATATGGTTTCTAAAAGTTATTTTCACTAGATGACAATAGCTGATCACCCCTGGGAATATTTGTGATGAGGGCACCAAGGGACGGAAGAAGAGTGTAAAAAGAAAGCAGGAAGCACTAGTTTTCTATTTAGTTCACAATGAAAATGTCTGACACTAGTATAATAAAATCCTGATTTAACAGGCAGTTTGAAGGTAGGGAATGCCCATTAAAACTAAACATGTACTCCACATCAACGTATGTAATTTGCCGTGGGCAAAAAAAGGCATAATAACTAATAAAACCTTGATTTAAGAGATAAATGCTTGATTTAATAGGGAAGAAGTCCAAATGGATAATATGTCCATTGTGTCCAAAATCCGCTAAACTGAGGTTCATTAAACAAAGAATGTGCTGTACTAACATTCTAGCATCAATTCTCTATTGGCTTAGATTTGTAATAAAATGTAGTGGCTTCCACAGATGATGTGTTTTCACTTTTAACATCTGCATATTCCTGTTGGTTTAACAAGCTATAAATAAAATCAGCCATTACTTCCTAAGGAATAGTACTTTGTCCAATTGGTGGCAATGTCACTGCATAGGGCTGTATAAATGCTTTAAGAAGTAATAATCCAAATGAGATTAAGTGAAATATGTTCTTGGTCAGCATTCTTCTCTGTGGATAGACAAAGTGCCAGTTTGAAAGGAAGAATTAAGACTTGTGACTTTTAGCTGCTACTAAAAATATTACAAAGAGCAAACTTTGTGCCAGGCACACCTCACAAGAGGAAGCAAACTCTCCATCAACTCTCCACTACAGTGCCTTCAAACAATCATGGCTATAGATGAGGACAAAATCATGGTCTCATCTGATGTCACAGCCCTGTTCATGTTCATGGATATAGAATTAGCCAAAGAATCTATGACCGCATTGCTCCACAGCACATCTGACTTAATCAAACACACAAAGATTGAAACTCTCAGGATTAGGGATCTCATAAACCACTGCCTAACCATATATTTCCAATTTGATGGACAAACTTGCCAACAAATTAAAGGCACACCTGTGGGACCACTGCTTTCAGAACTTATGGCAGAGGTCGTTATGCAACATCAAGAAGCCATAGTACTTTCAAAAACACAATACAAAATATGGATCAGATATGTAGATAACAACTTCGCCATATAAAAAAGGATTGCAAGAAATTGGATGAAAAAAGAGCAAACTGTTCAATCCAACCCTACTAATGATGTCTTTCCTATGACTACCCATGAATATCTTTCTCTGATGACTATTTTTTCATTTTTCCTATTATTAAAATAAAATGTAACACATTATCTGGGAACAGTTGGGAAGATCAGTCTTCTAGTTCCAGGACTAGCTGAGCCATCTACTCCATTCTAGTTATTGTTCAACTATAGTTCCCAATAGTACAAGGCAGTGATGGTCTTTAGCACACCCAAATTATATATCATTTGCCAGTTAACAGCCATTCTGATGAGGAAGCCATTTTTTTCTAAGTATCCAAACTCATTATTGTATGTTCTTGGAAAAATTGTATTCAGATAGCCATTTTTACTGTATTAAGAAAAGCATGTAGGTACTTGTGAGTTCAACAATTAAAGTTTTCTTTTTGAATTAATTGTCAGTACTGTACAAATCGCATTTTAATACCCAATATTTAATGGAATCATAGGTCATTTCATATTAACATTTCACAAAGGAATATTATAATGTTTGCTTCTTGGAAGAATAAGATATTCTTGTTATTTTTATGAGCATTCTAATTAAATTAATATAGCCTCTGGATAATGGGTTGATTCGGGGGATCATATTTTTACATTGCATTTGTGTAGAATACTGTTTATGGTGGGAACTTCTGTGAGAATCAGTCCTGCAATTTCTCTCATTGTATGATGTATCTAATGATAACTTTCAAATGGAAGTTACAGGGTTTGTGGATAGAATATAATAGAATTCTTTATTGGCCAAGTGTAATTGGACACAAAAGGAATTTGTCTTGGTGTAAATGTTTTCAGTGTACATAAAAGAAAAGATACATTCATCAAGAGTCAAGAATCATCAGGTACAACACTTAATAATAGTCATAGTCATTTCACTATCACAATAGTGATTGTGAAAATAACTGCTCACTATGTGCAACAAAGTTTTTAAAGGATAAAGAATACATTCAGGTCACCAGCTTTTGGTGCTTTTTCCTTTTGGATCAAATCGGAAGGCTCTAATGATAAAAACAAATGAAGGATTCTGTTTTCTCAACTACTGTATATAAAGGAGGAAGCCCATCAACTATTCTTGCTCTATAGACATGATTTTCAAACTGATTTAGTAGTGAACTCCCCTAAGACCAACTAGTTAAAAGTTATTGACATTGAAATATTATTATGTATATTGTTCTTCATTTTTTCTCTAGGCAGTTTAACAGTTTAGGATGTTTCTAAAATATAACAGCAAGAAGGAGCAAGAGAGATGATTATACAACCAGACTACTATATCCGTATATTTGTGTGTGTGTGTGTGTGTGTGTGTGTGTGTGTGTGTGTGTGTATCTACACATTCTAATTTTACTTACCACTGGCTTAGTAACAGTTATGTGTCAGGAAACAGATACAGGTAGTCCTTAAGACCACAATTGAGCCCAAAATTTATGTTGCTAAGTGAAATATTTGTTAAGTGAGTTTTGACCCATATTATGACCTTTCTTTCCACAGTTGAGAAGTGAATCACTGTAGTGGTTAAGTTAATACTATGGTTGTTAAGTGAATCTGTCTTCCCCATTGACTTTGCTTGATAGAAGTTCGCAAAAAGTGATCACATGACCCCAGGATATTTCAACTGTCATAAATATGAACCAGTTACCAAGCATCTGAATTTTGATCATGTGACCATGGGGATGCTGCAATGGACGCAAGTGTGAAAAACAATCAGAAGTCATTTTTTCAGTGGCGTTGTAACTTTGAACAGTCACTAAATGAACTGTTGTAAGTCAAGGATTACCTGTATTACATTACTGGATTACTATGGCATTTATGTGCTTATGCTGAAAGATTTGCCATTAGTCCATGAAAGTTTGTTTCCTGTAATAGCAATAGCACTTAGACTTATATACCAATTTATAGTTCTTTATAGCCCTCTCTAAGCGGTTTACAGAGTCAACAATTTGGGTTCTCATTTTACCCACCTTGGAAGAATGGAAGGCTGAGTCAACCTTGAGCCTGGTGGGATTTGAACTGCCAAATTGTAGGCAGCTGGCTGCAGAAGTAGCTTGCAGTTCTGCACTCTAACCACAGAGGCTCCAAAGGTTGGCACAGACAGGAAATAAAGCAATGCTCTAATAATATGTCTTGGTCTTTGATAAGGGAAATTATGTCTGCAACATCAGAATAAAACTATCCAGTTGTCATCAAGATAAGGTGGGGTTGCATCTCATTGCAAGTAATTTCTGAGAAGGGATCAGGATCAGACTACTGTGCATTTAAATCTGAGTAAGCAAAATGTTTTTTCTGTTCTATGATTGAAAGTAATGTAATACTTTAAGTCCCTGTTTTCCTACTTTGGAGCTCTATATTTTGGATTGGGACACATTGTGTAGAAATGAAGGTCAGGAATAGGGGAAGAAGTTCAGCAAATAGTGCCAGCAGCTCCTGTGGGCTTTGGATCCAGTGCTTTGTCCAATCCAAGCATGGAGAGTGCTGATCCATAGAGTGACTGAGGGTTGGCAGTGGGCATGACTGAAAGGCTGGTGACAAAAGTGATGGCAGTTGGGATTTCCGGTCTTCAGCGCTCCGGGGCAGGCAGGAATCCGCGACTGTGCATGGTTTCTGCCTGCGCTCGCTGCTGGAGTGCCCTGAGCCATCCGGCTATAGGGCTAGCCACCTCCCTAGAAGGTGGTGAAGACAGGGGGGGATCTGGCAGGGTCGAGAGATATCGCACCTCTCTTCTCTAGCTGGCTAAACACCCTTTTCCGAAGGTAGCTGAGTGGCGGTCAGAAATGGCCGCCACATAGAAGCGCTCAGCCGGAAAAAGAAAGTGCAGGAGGAGTTGAGAAGAAGTGAAAGTCTTTTTGCTGACGGTGACAAAGTAACAGCGAAAGTACCCTGGAATTCAAAAACTTGTGGAAGATACATCGTTTCCAAGGATTTACAAGTGGCGAATGGAAGTTAAAAGGGAAAAAAAAATTTTTTTTCACTCTCCTTCGTGACAGCCAATAGAAAAGCAAGAGAAATCGGAAAAACCCGCATTGGCACTAACAGGTAATTAAATGCTAAAGGGATAAGGATTTCTGAATATCTAAAAAAAAAAAAATTTTTTTTTGCTGTAAGTGGGAAGGGAGAGGAAGAGAACTGGAGCAGTATTTGGAAGTAAGGAGGAGATTGCCTAGAATCTTAAAGAATTATTAAATATTAATAAGACTTCTAAAAGATACATTTTAACTGGAACTTTGTAACTAAACAGTAACCCCAGAAAGAGAAAGTGAAGAAAGAAGAAAGTGCTAAAAGAAACAACCTATTTGATTGTTTGGTGACTTTGGGACTTTGGGGAATTATTTTTGACTAAAAACACTTGGGTGGTTGTTTTGGAAAAACTTTTTCTCCCTACAATGGCATCACTCATGGATGAATTGAAAATTGAATACCAAAAATATAAAGAAGAAGAACAAGAAGGGAAAGACTCTCTTGGCACTTTTTTTCTATTTCTAGAAATGGCGATTTGCACTTATGAGAAACTGACTACGCAACAAGATGATTGGGACAAAGAAGAAGCCATCTTTGATGAACAAGTAACTTTATATGAGGAAGAAAGGGAGAAAGAGGAAAAGAAAAAGGGGACTTTAAGACTTGAAAAAACAACCAAAAAAGAGAAAAATAAGGTGAAAAGTGGATATAATGTTAGAAAACAACAGAAAGGGGGAAAGCAGAAGAAGAAAAGGGAGGTGGAGAGACAAGGGGGTAAAAAGGGCAGGGAGAAGAACAAGCAAGGGAGAAAGGAAGGGATGAGAAGCCTTAATGGTGGGGAGCAAGATATAAAGAAACAAGATTCATTTAGAGATAATGGGTAAACTTAATTGAAAAAGGGATTCTGCAAAGGTACACAAGATTGTATTTTTATATTTGTACTTAGAAATAATGTTAGAAAATTGGAAACAACATGTGATCAAAAATGGGATAAAATATTTAGTGTAACTTTGTGAAATTTTTTGTGAATAAAAAGAAGGCAATGAAATAAATGAGAGAATTGAAGTAGGAGGAGATGGGAACATTTTAATGATACAATGATTTATGAAATAACTATGGAAAGCATAAGTGTCCCCATAAAAGTATGATATTCAATGGAAAAGTAATGTGTAAGATATAAATGAATATTAATATTAATGATTAGATCTGTATTGGCATTGATAGTTGTTTTAATTATATTATATACTTATAATTTTTTTCTTTTTATAAAATATAATGTGTAATTCTAGAATGTACTAAACAGAATCCCAATGGAAGTCAAGTATTATAAATTTAGGGGAAAGAGTCAAAGGCGTCATACTCCAATCAGTGTACAGGAGTTATCTAAAGAGAAAAGAGAAATAGCTGGAAACAGAACAGACAAAGAATAATAAGTATTATGATCTGAACTGAGATGAGACAAATAAAATAAAACTAAGAAAGTTAAAAGAGGTGAGAAGCTATATAGAAAATGGAAAATGGTAATAAGATAGGGAATGGTATATAAAATGAATATGAATTTGAATTTGTGTCTGTACTAAGAGATGTAACCAGGGATCAAGCAGCTCTCAGAAAATACGTTTTATGTTTTTATGTTCTATGTTTTGTTTATTTGTGTATTGTCTTTGAAAATCAATAAAATTTGTTTTTTAAAAAAGTGATGACATTTGTGTTTGCACTTGACCAGTAATAATATTCGGTTTTCAATATAAATATTCTGGGCCATACAAACAAGAACTTCCAGAGAGATTTCTTGGGTTCTAGATCTCAATTTCTTATTTAGAACTTCCATAAGGGAAAGTGCAGGATTCAACTTTTGGAATCTTGTCCAACATTTTGAATTTTGTTGCTTAGTCTGTTTGTATGTTGGGTCTGAAGTGGAAGACCTAGGGTGTGCTCCATGCATCACACAGCTGATGAAAACTTCTAAATGTGGAGATAACTAGAGGGGAGTCTTTATTTCAGACTTCATCTCCAACATAAACAGTGTTGTGTAGAAGCTGACAGAATGTGATGGCAGCAGACAGAACTGCTGGTTGGAAGAACAACTAAAATAGCTTTCTGAACTGAATCTATCAATCAATAGCCAGAGAAGAATTTTGTAAATTTCATTTTTTTACAAAATTTACCTCCTGTTCTATTATGCGCAATAATTAACAAGTCATTTTGCTAATGCATCTATTTACATTGAATATGTAAATCTATACGCACTGCATCTTTATTAAAGGTGAAGAATTATTTTTTGTCTTGCATCACATTTTTCCATGTCATCACAGTCAGCTACTTTAATAATGGGACAAAAAGGTAACTGTAATTTAAATGACTCAGGGATTCTACTGGTATTGGAGTTTTCTTTTTTCTAACTAGGGTAATATATGTTACTGCAGATTTGCTGATGTAGCTCGCATGCTCAGGTCACTACTGGTATTAAATGTTGTGAATGAAACATGCAAAATAGGTAAAAAATTACATTTCATTGCTAATGATGGAATATGCAGACTTTGGAGTTGAATGAATTGTAGATAAATTGTACATGTATTTTAAAACTCTGCCAACTCTAATAGTCTCCTTGTACCTTAAAAATTGATTAACTTCCTTGATGATTCATTTGAAGCTCTAGAATTTGTTTTTTAATAGTGTATTTCAAGGTCCAAATAAGTCAGTCTTTTCAGTCTAATGACTTCGAGACACTTCTGAATTCTCAGCTATTATCAGAAAGGAATAAGTCCAAGGATCCCAGTTTGAGCAACTCAGTACAATTCTGTCATTTTTTTTAAAAAAGGGTCTCACTGTAAGTGGAATGAGTTATGTCTATGGAGATTCATGAGTTATGTCTATGGAGATTCTCAGTCATCTCGGTCATGGTTACCCCAAAGGTGCTTTTTTCAAGAGGCTACTGGACTTTCTGGTTTTTCTTTGAAGACATTTCGCTTCTCATTGTGGAACAGTGGTTCCCAAACTTTTTCAGTCCACCGCTCCCTTGGTGCTAAAAACTCATCCTCAATGCCCCCCACCCAGGGGTGGGATTCAAATTTCTGTGGGTGTGGCCTAATTTGAGGGTATAGTTTGCTGGTCACGTGACTGGGTGGGCGTGGATTGCTGGTCACGTGACTGGGTTGGCATGGATTGCTGGTCACGTGACTGGGTGGGCACGGTATGGTGACTGGCAAACCAAATACAAGTGGTCCTCACTTAATGACTGGTTGCTTAGCAAGT
>NW_020769309.1:14260664-14278895 GCF_900518735.1 Pseudonaja textilis
GGTTTGGTGACTGGGCAACCAAATACAAGTGGTCCTCACTTAATGACCGGTTGCTTAGCAAGTGTTCTAATTTATGACTGTCCTCCCCAGAACTACTTGACCTGTTTTTGGAGTTTTGACACCCATACATACACACACACACACATACTCTCACACTCCCTTCTAACCCTGCTGGAGCAAGTCATTGGGCTAGAATTGGCAAAGCATCTCTGGTTAGATTCTAGAAGTGAATAGAATTTAATCAGAGATGCTTTGCTGATTCTTGTTGGTTTGTTTTATTTGTATTTCTTTATTTTATGTTGCTGAATTGCATTGACATGTGTGTCCCTTCTTGTGTACAGCCCAGAAGCTTTTGTTGTTCTTTGCAGCAAAAATTACCGACCTCTGGCTTTGTTCTACTTTTCAAATGGGCTGCCACTGCCACATTCTAGGTGCTGTCCCAGCAGGCCACCCCATTGAGCCCGCTGCACTGGGGAGATCTGCCCAAGCAAGTCCAAGTGGAGCGGTTCACCAAATCAATGGGGTGAGTCTGGGAGAGGGAAAGAGAGAGAGAGAAAAGGAAGAAAAGAAAGAGAAAAGGGAAAGAAAGAAAAAGGGACAAAGAAAGGGGGGTATAGAGGTGGAGAAAAGGAGAGAGAGAGAGAGAGAGAGAGAGAGAGAGAGAGAGACCTGGTGCATCAGATTGAAATGAGGCCTAGTTTAGAGGCCCTTTTCCATATTGAAACATCATTGCCAGCACATTGAAACATCTTTGGCTTCTATTAATTAAAAGTTTTGTGGACGAAACATAGCCAAGACTATCAGGAAGCTCTCACATTTTGTTGAGGCTTTAAACAGGACCCATTAGACCAGATCTCACCCTAAAAAATTACTTTTCCCCAATGTGTTACAGTGCCAATTCTGAAGAAGGCAAAACCAAAATGTACTGGTAAATTACAAGGACAACACACACACATACACACTCTCTCCCTTCTAACCCTGCTGGAGCAGGTGATTGGACTAGAATAGATATCTCATTATATTTCTCCTCCCTCCCTCTTTATTTCTTTTTCTTTCTGTCCCTTCCTTCCATTCTCCCCCGCTTTCTTTGTCTGTCCCATTTTCTTTGTGTCTCTTTTCTCTTTCTCTTCTTCCTTCTCTCTTTCCTCTCTCTTTCCCTCTCTCAGGCTCACCCCATTGACTTCGTGAAACCACTCCGTTCAGACTTGCTTGGGCAGGTGCCTCCAGTGCAAGGGGCTCAATGGGGTGATCCGGCGGGGCCTCACCCCGAACACAGCATTGGGAAAGGAGAGCAAACCAAAGCGGCTTTGCTCTCCTTTTCAAACATCCCACCACCCAGCGACAGTTCAGCTCTGATTCTATTCCAGCCTGTCAGAGCTGAAGAAGCTTCTTGGATGAGAAATGAAATGTCTTCAAAGAAAAAACAGAAAGTCCAGTTGCCTCTTGAAAAAGGCACCTTTGGGACATTATGGATTATGTATAATATATTAGTGTGGCAAACACTCATCCAAGAGCTGAAGTTTGGAACATACTGTAGCATGAATTGCATCATTATAATTAGAACATATTTTAGTGTTCAGTGTTTTTCTGGGATAAACCCTTGTGAAACCCCCAAACTTTAAATAAATGTGGAAGGACAAATTGCAAAAATCAGCCAACTTGCAATTAATTTCAATATTAATTATGTAAAAAAATATTCCAAGCATGTATAAAAAATAAAAGAGTTTGGCATAATTAGTTGTGATGTTTTATTTATTTATTTTACTGCTGTAATCATAGTGATGAATATGCATGAGCTAGCTTGGACAGGCAAGCACAGCAGGCAATTGTGTTTAATTAAACGTTTAGCTGGCTTAGTTTTGAAGGCTGGTTTTTATTTTGTTTTTCTAATATTGTTAAAATTATTGTGAAATTTTCAGGAAAATAAATTCTGTGCCAAGATTTGAAAATAACTTTTCATCTTCCATTTTCTACAAAAGAGCTCCCTAGAGCTATAAATCATTTCCTAAGCCCTTCTCTGTTCCTACACTGC
The DNA here is from genome assembly GCF_900518735.1 of Pseudonaja textilis. Next base: position 14,262,697 of record NW_020769309.1, read on the forward strand.
ACTACCTGGTTTCTTTACAGGAATTCTTTCAAAATTAAATAGCTTATCTAACATTCCTAGTATATACAATATGCATTGACTGTTAGTATATAAGTACAAGAATGGCAAACATATTTATTTGATAATATAGAAAGAAATATGCATTGCTTTGATTGTGCATTTGTCCAAAGCGAGAAGATTTAGAGTATATGTGTGTTGCATGGGCACACTTAAATACTTTTGGAAATTTTATCTGAAGTCTTAGTGAATTATGTTGTCACTACAGTACTAGTGAGCTAAATTGAACTGATACGAGTAATTAAGTTTCTCAAATCCAAATAGCTTGGAGATATTTTTGGACTCTATCTGAATTTATTATAATTCTTATATTGGCATAAATATCCTAAAACATATTTACCCAAAAGGAATATAGCCCTAAATTTAATATAATTTTCTTTCAAAAAAGAAAGCATAGATCAAAATATAAAATTAGGAACATTTGAAAACTCCAAGCCAATGCTTGGCATCCATATATTGTTAACCTAGAGGTGCCAACTCTTATCTGAACCGAGTCATGAAGAGTTCTGCACCCCTTACATGCGAGCACATGTGCGCACACACACACACACACACACACACACACAGAGAGAGAGAAAGTATATCTATATCAGTGGTGGAATTCAAATATTTTTGCCACCAGTTCGGTGGGCATGGCTTGGTGGGCATGCTTTGCACATGTGCACACACTTTGCGTCCATGCATGCACCAAATGTGCACTTTGTGCAGGCGCAGAAGCATTTGCGCAGGCGCAGAGGCATTCTAACTCGCCTCCTGCAAGCCTGCATGATCCCGGTTGCTTCAGCAGCTGTCACGCAGCACTATTCTGTGCCGCGCAATGCAGCTGCTCTTCAAATTCAGCAGATAAAAGTGAGTATGGGAGCCTGGGAGGACAGGTGGTCCCGACAGCAGAGCAGTGGAGAGAACTGGTTCGGTCTCCGCTGCTCATCACTGCTACTGGTTCGCCAGAACCGGGACAAATCGGTTGCATACCACTACTGACTGTATACAGTATGTATATGCTGGAATGTCTAACGCAGAGAAGGGAGCATGTCAGCACGACTATTATAGGAGGGCTGTTAAAGGAAAGACTCCTGAGTCCAGTCAAAGAGAAATATTTCTGCTTTAAAAATTTTACTACATTACTCTTCTAGCAATAATGATCCTTCCAGAATTCCAAATGATTCCTGTTTCCTGAGTTTACTTGCCTTGACAGCATATAGATGGGCCTGTGTACCTGATAAAAACTATCCTTCCCCCCCGCCCCAAAAAAAAGCAGTCAGGACAAAAACTATTAATTGAATTACTAAGTATGATTTCAGATGAATTGCCTATAAAATAAGATATTCCATTTAGAAAATAACCTGATCTTCCTATAATGTGTCAAAATGGCAAGTGTTTCTCTGTATAGTAATTAGAATTTGCACTTAACTTCGTGACATTTTATTTTCATATACCAACCACCCTCTCTATTCAAATAGACAGCTCAAACATTGCCTTCCCTCCTTTGAGCAGAATCAGCAAATAAAGAGCAAGGAAAAAAACAAAACAAAACACCAGGATGGAGATGAAGTAAAGAAAGGGATCACTGCATTGGGAAGAACAGAAAGACTGTTTCTGTCCATGTTTGTTGGAAACCCTAGAAAACAATACCTGGTTTGGCGGCATTTTCCTTTTCAAGCTAACTGGGTCTCCTAGCAAACAACCCGTCCTCACTATCACTTTGTCACATATATCTGTGTTTTCCTTTTTACAGGTAGTCTTTGACTTACAACAGTTCATTTAGTGACCGTTTGAAGTTAAAATGGCATTGAAAAAGTCCTTACATGATCAAAATTGAGATGCTTGGCAACTACTCTATTTTTTTTAGTCACTGTGTTTAAACATGGGCAATGGCTTAGTGTGTTGCTTAAATCCAACCTATTTATTTCTACAAGTAAAAACCTATTAAATGTGAAAACCCAACCTCTGAATTCAGCTTGCAAAAGCCATAGATTTTACTGGTCTGTTGCATGTGTGTGAATTATTTCCCTTAAAATCTCCCACACAAAATAGACTGTTTATGTGAATAAAAGATCCACCTGGCTCAACACATTGCCTTCATGATGTCAAGTAAATTTTATGGCAAAAAAGAAAAGAAATCATTTCCCTGCAAGGGGACAATTTTGAATATATTCTCTTCAATCAAGTTTTCAATCAAGTTAGCAGTGAAGAATAAAAATAAACTTCCTGCCAAGTGAAGCCATTTTTTTCCATTCAGTAATTAAAATAATCTTTTGCTTAATTTATTCCCTAAAAACTCACTAAAGTGAGACTGCACTTTCATGCAGCATGTATGTCAAATGGGGAATACAGAACTTGGATAGAGTCCCAGGTATTGTAATATCTTAATTTACTGCTAGAGATGCTTCAATGATGCCATCTATAAAATAATTCCAAATTATCTTTACATATTATTTCCAAAGGTGATTATTTTTATGCACCTATGATTTACTTGTAAAGTTTTAAAATTTATGGAATTGCAAATTGAATCTAAGAAATCTAATGAAGTTGGCATTGAGTTAAGCTTGTAAAAATACTTTCTTTACTGTTTAAAACAGAAGCTATTTTGAGGCTGATTTGTAACAGAATCCTCTTAACGGCTAATGATGCTGTACATTAAACTGTTGGTAATATTTATACTATTTTATTTGTATATTTAAATAGCAAGATGATAATATATTAGAGAAAGGGGTCTTTGCTATTAGTGCATAATTAATCATACTTCAGTACACACAGAGTGAAAAGTTAATGGCATTTTTGCTCTGCTGCTACAGACTTTCATAAAAATTCACACTGATATTAGCAGCAAGTACAGTTTGCATTACTTATTTGGGTATGCCAACACAGAGGAGCTTGAATGACTCTGCTGCTAATCATTCCAGCAGTCAAGTATGTGCCAAGAAATAACAGATAAATGAAACCATTCTAAACCAGGCTGACAAGTCAAAGTTTGTTAGGTAGGCTACTATTGGCAGGTTTCAATTAATTGATTTTGCCAATAGAAACAGAGATAGTTTTCAATAGTTAAGGACATTGGTACTACCTAGAATTCTGAATTATCCCATTGTCTTACAAGTCTTGCCTGGAAAAATAATGCCAATTTCCATAATATCAGAAGGAATTATTTTTCTTTCAGTTTGATAATTTCTAAATACAGGTGAAACTCGAAAAATTAGAATATTGTGCAAAAGTTCATTTATTTCAGTAATGCAACTTAAAAGGTGAAACTAATATATGAGATAGACTCATTACATGCAAAGCAAGATAGTTCAAGCCGTGATGTGGCATAATTGAGATGATTATGGCTTACAGCTCATGAAAACCCCAAATCCACAATCTCAGAAAATTAGAATATTACATACAATCAATAAAACAAGGATTGTACAGAGAACAGTATCGGACCTCTGAAACGTATAAGCATGCATATGTACTCAGTATTTGGTTTGGGCCCCCTTTGCAGCAATTACTACCTCAATATGGCGTCGCATGGAAGCCCGTGGCACTGCTGAGGTGATATGGAAGACCAGGATGCTTCAATAATGGCTTTTAGCTCTTCTGCATTGTTCAGTCTCATGTCTCTCATCTTTCTCTTGGCAATGCCCCATAGATTCTCTATGGGGTTCAGGTCAGGCGGGTTTGATGGCCAATCAAGCACAGTAATCCCACAGTCATTGAACCAGGTTTGGGTGCTTTTGGCAGTGTGGGCAGGTGCCAAGTCCTGCTGGAAAATGAAGTCAGCATCACCATAAAGCTCGTCTGCAGAAGGAAGCATGAAGTGCTCCAAACTCTCCTGGTAGATGGCTGGGTTGACCCTGGAGTTAATGAATCACAGTGGACCAACACCAGCAGATAACATGGCTCCCCAAATCAACACAGACTGTGGAAACTTCATGTATCTTGCAGTGTGTGCCTCTCCATTCTTCCTCCAGACTCTGGGAGCTTAGTTTCCAAATGAGATGCAAAAGTTGCTCTCATCAGAAAAGAGGACTTTGGACCACTGAGCAACAGACCAGTTCTGTTTTTCTTTAGGCCAGGTAAGACGCTTCTGACGTTCAGGAGTGGCTTGACAAGAGGAATACGACATTTGAAGCCCATGTCCAGGATCCATCTGTGTGTGGTGGCTCTTGATGCACTGACTCCAGTCGCAGTCCACTCTTTGTGAAAGTCCCCAACACTTTTGAATGGCCTTTTCCTGACAATCCTCTCCAGGCTGCGGTCATCCCTGCTGCTTGTGCACCTTTTTCTTCCGCACTTTTTCCTTCCACATAACTTTCTATCAATGTGCTTTGATACAGCACTTTGGGAACATCCAACTTCTTTTGCAATTACTTTTTCAGGCTTTCCCTCCTTATGGAGGGTGTCAGTGATGGTTTTCTGCACAACTGTCAGGTCAGCAGTCTTTCCCATAATTGTGATTCCTACTGAACCAGACTGAGAGACCATTTAAAGGCTCACGAACCCTTTGCAGGTGTTATGGCTTAATTAGCTGATTAGAGTAGGACACTTTGAGCCTAGAATATTTAACCTTTTCACAATATTCTAATTTTCTGAGATTGTGGATTTGGGGTTTTTATGAGCTGTAAGCCATAATCATCTTGATTATGCCGCATCATGGCTTGAACTATCTTGCTTTGCATGTAATGAGTCTATCTCATATATTAGTTTCACCTTTTAAGTTGCATTACTGAAATAAATGAAGTTTTGCACGATATTCTAATTTTTTGAGTTTCACCTGTACTTCTGAGATTCATAAGCAGGCAGGACAGCAATTGGTATTACCTGACTAATCCAGTGATTCGTTTGCAATAATAATAGGGGCTTTATACTGGACAGATGGAGGCAGCTTAAATTAGGTTTTGGTTAAATTCATTTTAAAGTGCATACTGTTCTGTTAAACTTTCCTGTTAATCAGTGACTCAGTAAAATGGGCCAGAAGTTTTCCATTGTTGGAACTGGACAGTCATACTATGCCTGTTTTTACCCAAACCTGTCTTCATTTTAAAATAATTTAAGAAAAAAATAAATTAATTGGCATAGTATTATTTGTTTGATTTTATTTATCTGTCTTTGTAACTAAGTGAAATGTCTTCAAGGAAAAACAAAGACCAGTTGCCTTTTGAAAAGCACCTTTGGGACTATTTTCAGGAATGTTTATAAGAGATACAATATTCTCCAGTTGCCTAAATATTTCTGACTTTGTATCAGGTGCCATATTTTCATCTGAGCTGAGGATACTGAACAGTTCTTTCTCAATTATTATGTGTTTGCTTTGGTTTCAACAACAGATTGATTGAAATGGATTGTACAATGCACATAAGAAATTTTCTCTAACCTTATGCTAATTGCCATAAAAAAGATGTTATCTAACTCAGTAAGCAATAGTGGCAGTTCCCTAAGCCCCATCTCTTTCATATGACATGGGGCGCTCTGGGGAAGTGAGAGTCTTTAAGCAATGTCATCTGCCTTTCTGTTGATGAAAGAGAGAGATGAGGAGAATATTCAAACTGTGAAAATGGTCTTTAAAAGGAGTAAAGTTTCATTCAAACTTAGCTGCACGCTCTGTTCTCATCTGCAGATTTATCTCATAGTTGCTGTACTTAAGTCACTTCCAGTTCTGGTATAATTTCATTTGGTTTGCTTGTCAGCAAGTGGTTCTTTGTAAGTTCCTGTTGATGTAATCAGGGATAGTCTGTAGCCACTTAGTCTTCTGTCAACCTCTCTTTTGTTACCCTCCCACTTTTACAATTAAGAAATTTCTTATATATTACATACTTACAAAGTCATATCATATATGACTTACAAAGTCATACATCATAGTACATCTGAGGTTGTTGATGCTACTTCTAGCAGTTTAAATCCCAGTTTCTATTCCTTCTCATTTGTCATGATATAGTTTTCATATAAATTAAATAAACTAGGTGATAGTATACAACTTTGGCACATAATTTGCTGTTTTGAACTATGTAGTTGTTCTGTGTTCCATTCTAATTGTTATTAATGAGGTAGACTAGTACTTCCAGGTTTTTTAAAGGCTATCCACAATTTGTTGTGGTAAAAAAAATTCTTTAGTATAATCAATAAAGCATATAGATTTTCAAGGTGCCTCTTGTGTCTTTTCTTGTGTTAATCCATCAGCTACTACCAGTAGTAATGTGACTTTGGACCCTTTGCCTCTCTTGAATCCAGCTTGTAAATCTGGTGATTGTCATTCCAAGGATTTTAAAGTTGATGGTAATCTCTTGAACTTTTTCTTACTAGATTGCACAATTGCTCAATAGTTCAAATGCAAGAACTGCCCTTTTTGGTATCAGAATAACAATTGCTCTTTTCTGGTTCTTTGGCCATTATTGTTTTTTCCATACTTTCTTAAAGACAGCAAATAACACTTTAAATGCATACTTTCTCAAAATTTTAAAAAGTCTGGCTGGTATTTTATTAACTTCTGCAGCTTTATTGTTAGCAGTATTTTAGGGTCCATTTAACTTCCAGAATGTCTAGCCCTAGTTCAGTGATTATATCTTCATATTCATACTTGATTTAGGAATCTATTCTTACAGTTTTTATATGCTCTCACCAATGCTTCTTATGCTTCAATACTTCTACTAGACTCTTTTGTCTAGTAGATTTTGCTTACTTTGTCTTTTAAGGTACCCACAATCAAAATTTTATTTGATTTAGTATAAGTTTTCTTAAATAAATGTCTTGCTCTTTTTGATTATACTCAGTTATAAATATAAATCTTGCTCTTTGTAAGAAAACTCTGAAAAATGTCTTTATAGTTTGGTAAATAATCTTAAATTTGTCCTGACCTTTGTTTTTTTTTTCCAGCATATCTTCATATCAGCATATATGTTCAGCATATCTGCAGACAGCTGTATTTTATCATCTGCTTTTTATATTCTTAATGATATCTGTACTGTTTCAACAAGGTGTTCAAATTGCTTTAGAACTTCAGCTTTCACTTTCTCTGCATATATGGTTAAATTACTCTAATACATTTATTTGTTTGTTTATTTATGTATTCATTTTACTTATTAAATTTATACATCACCCATCTTGTGGTTGAAGGTGATTAGAGCAACTGTTGGCTTGCCTTGGCTGCAAATGAAATTCATTCTATCATTAGAGGAGGAGAGGGAGTATATCCAAGCATTGACTTTGATACGTTTATTTAATGTTTATGTATTGAATATTTCACTGATTACACAAACTCATGATAGCTATTTCAGTTTTCCTATGATTTTCTTGTCCACAGAACATGATTCTCCACATTCTCCAAAACAAATCTGATGTTTCTCTGGTATGAAACCATCAATTCAAGTCCATTTCAGTTCACTGATTTCTGGAATATTAGTTTTCTTTTTTTAATATATTTCTGTTATGGTTAGATCAGATTTGTCTTGATTGATGGTTTTGACATTTCACAGACTAATATCTTTCCAACATCAAACTTCTGTGTTTTCTGAGGCATCAATAGCTGGATAGTTTGGCTTTGATCTGTCCAGATCAGAAGCATCAGAGCTGCTCATAGTTACCCTCTGCTTTTTCCCAGTATTTTATTGGATACCGTCTGTCTTTAGGGACTCATTTATTGTTATCATGGATATCAGCCTGGTTGTAAATGTCATTTTGATTTGCTTTATATTTCATTCTTCAGTTCAATATATCTAGACTGATCCCTTTCAACCTGCCCATCATGGGTGACACTTCTGGCAGTGGACACTCCCAGTAGTATAGCTTATAGTATTATTGGGATGCTCAGACCTCTTAATCACAACGAGGGAACACTCCATGAAAGGTGTTTTTTTTAAATAATACCTATATCTTATCTGAATTATATTACATAATCTTTACTTTGATAAGTCCATATATACCTTTTTAAATTTTGTAACTTTTTTGGCCTACTACAATGAAGGAAGAGGTACACTATAAAGTGCACAGTACGACACCTTTGTCCAAACTTCTATATGACTTCTCCCAGCAATTCTGCCCAGGGGGGGGGGGGGGGGGGGGGCAGTTATTTTTGTTACCAATTCTTAATTTTGTTTTACTTCCTAGTCTGAGTTTTTCACCTTGGTCAAAGAAACCTGTAATATTTCAGACACTATCTTTTAAGATAAGGAAACTATCAGGAAAAGGAAAAGCATATTTTTCTTTTCCAAGAAAAAGACAGTATCTTTTCCTTTGAGCAGTTTTTTTATAAGAATGATTATCATTAAAGCAATTTATATGAGGTGCTAGATGTTGTACTAGCATATTTTTTCAGACTAGTATGTAAAAAAAGAGGCAATTTTCTGTGATTATGCTACATTTTAGAGTTGATTAAAATACACTTTACACTGTACATCTAATTTTCACTTAAACTACCATATTTTTTTCCAAGTGCATCTTGACTCACACACTTATTAAACCAGTGAACGGTAACTGAATCTTATTAGCTTTCTGCCTTTCCTCCACTGTAAGCGAGTAGTGCCTGTACTAATATAGTATCTTTCTATTGTTTAAACTGCTTTTTCTGGTTAATATCAGCACTCAAAATATCCATGGGACATGAAGTATTATTCTTTCAGGACAGAAGATTTCTAGACCAGGTATAGACCTATTGCCATTTTGTCAAATATATATCTACAGGATGCATTTGCTGAATGGATAAGGGGTGGAATGGGGGCATATTCAGTAGAAAGAAAATAATTAAACCTTCTAGTGCCTGCTGATTCTTCCAATATTCTCATGAACTCTGCCAGACTTCTTTGCTGTAGGATATATGGATGAAATAATTTAATTTCTTGCACAGAAGTTTTTTCACTCTTGTTATTTGTTGCACGGCATTAGTTTTGCATTAGTTTTGCATGTTAGACAAATGTTGATAGTTCTTGTGTACATTTTTAAGGCCTACCTCTTTCCAGAGTGACAGTAAGAAAGCTCTTGCACACTGATGAATTTGCATATTGGTATTCTCCAGATAATAACTATGTCATTTGTAAAGCTTTTACAGCCATCTGTGCATCTCAGTAGAGAATTATATGGACCTGAGAAAACTAATTATAATTCTCAATTAATCATGACACTTTCTGGATTAAAGAAGTATTCTTGCAGGTTGTAGACTAATGCCAACATCTAGCCACCGATGTACAAATCATGGCTGTTGTGGCAGCAAATGACAAGTGTGTAATCACGTTGGCTTACATACTCAAATAGATGGCTTACATACTTGTGTCAGCTATTACAATGCAATTAGATAATTGTGTCATTTGCATGATGACCTCATGATTCTATATTGTCATTTTGATCTTATCATGACCCTCCTATGGATGCTGCATCATAAAAGCCAGAATGGACTTCTTTTGAAGTACAACTTTGGAGAGTTAAGATGACTACATGCTGTGTGCGGCTGCTCCTCCGGATCCTTGAGAGGGCAAAAAACAGCCCTCCCAGAAAAACCAGAAGTCATTCCAACTTCTGGTGGACCTCCAGAGCATGGGGGAAGCTGTTTTTGCCCTCCCAGAGGCCTGGGGGAGGCCTCCAGACCCTTGGGAAGGTAAAAACCCCCTGGGCTTTGGAGGCCCACTGGAAGCCGGAAACAGGAAATTCTGGTAGGCCACATCCACCATGGCCATGCCCACCCAGCAACCGGGCAGCAAACCCGTTGCTGGGATTTTTTAATCCCACCCCTGCTACAGTTCCTGACAAGAAACAAGAGGTTATCTGATTTGAATACATCAAACTACTTTATGCAATGTGGCCAACGGATCAGAAATTTGTACAGCTCATAGAATTATTTTTAAAACAGCAGCTTAATGCTAATGTGATCTTGGCTTATTGTCTCAAGTTGCTGATTCTCTTCCCCCACCCACCCTATTTTGGGGGGAGGCAGGGACAGGAGAAGAACTGGAGATAATTATACAGTGATGTGAGAAATAAAAAAGAGAGGTGAGAGGTGAAGTTCTGGACCTTTATTTGATGAGTTAATGTGCGATCATCCTGCAATGCTAAGCCATTGCCAAAATGATCTGTACAACAATTCACTTCACTCTTGTGAATTAGAGTCCATAACTAGGAAAGATTGTATATGGTAAGAAGTAAGACTGCTTCTAAACATTTTAATTGTGTAATCCTCTGCCTCAAATATAGAACAGAGCCCCAGGTGATGTCTTCCACAGATTTGTTTTCATTGGTGTCCACAAATAATTGGGGGAACTCATATTAAAGATTCTTATATTGACTGACAAAGATTTTCAGCCTACTACACCGCTGAGCGTTAAGCTGTGGATTGTTAGTTCATTTCTCTGGATATTGCTGGCTTCTGGAATGTGCTGTCATGTTATTGTTTCCTGAAACAACAAAGGGGGGGATTTGAACTTTACAGGTATTGGATCATATTTTAATCAGCAATCTTAGCCTTTTTAATTTTCATCATTTTCTGCAACCATCTAAGGATCATTATATTTTATATCTTATTTTTATAATGTAAATATGATATTAAAGTGTTTCTTTTCTTTGGAATTAGTTACTTCTCTTCATTAAAGCAACATGTACCCATGCTAGTGATATGTCTTGATGAAGTCCTGATGAAGTATGGAACAGCTGAACTACTATACAAGATTGAGAGTTATGAAATAATGGTCTTTCCAGTTTCAGAATCTAAGTTTAATATAGTTGGTCGTAAACCACTGCATTAATTCCAATATAGTGTTCATGGTTAATAAACATTAGGTTTTACCCTTTAAGATTTTCCATTGCCAGCCTTCTGTTCAATTTTAATTATATGCAGGCTACTTTTCCATATTTTTATTCTTATTTGGTTTATATACTCAGGTTAGGATTGGTGTGTGTGTGTGTGTGTGTTTGTATACACACACACACACACACACACACACACACACACATATATATACTCAGTATTGTCTCGATGTATTAAGCCATTAAAAAACAAGAGGGGAGTGGCATGATTTGAGTTAATTCAACTTGCTCACACATTAACTATTGTATAAACTGTTTTTTAATCTCCTCATGTCATACTTCATAGAGTGTTGCTTCACTTGTATTACCAGGAAACTTAATTTTGTAGCCTTGTCTGTAAAAGCATTTTTTTGCTAAAAATTTCCAGAACAGAACTAAAACTTTTTTTTCTAAAATTACTTTTGGTATCAAGGTAAAATAGTGTAAACCTTTAAATGAAAGCTACCTGAGTTGCAAAAATCTATATGACCATTAAATGCTAGGAAAGGGTATCAAGATTTTTGCAGCCCATATATTATAGCCCTACTTTAAATCCATCTGTTATAGTGTTCTAACTGCTACTATCCAGTACAAGCAGCTAGTCAGGAATAACTCACAGGTAGTTCTTCTTACACTTATATACTACTTCACAGTGCTTTACAGCCCTCTCAAAGCAATTTTCAAATATCAGCATATTGCCCCAACAATCATGGTCCTCCTCATTATACCAACTTTGGAAGGATGGAAGGCTGAGTCAGCCTTAAGATGGTGAGAATTGAACTGCTGGAAGTTGGCAAAATTAGCCTGCTATTCTGCATTCTAACCACTGCACCATAACACAGCTCTAATTTTGTTTGTGAGAATCTAATTTTGTGGAGATTAGGGGTATTTGGACAGTATATATTCTTTGATTACGTCCATAAAAAAGAAATCTGCTACAATGTATATTGTGTGTATCCCACGCTTTAAGCTTTAAGCTACATTTATAACTACTCCCCCTCCAACACCCTTTATTTTCACAATAACCCATTGCGGCAGTCAGGACTGTCTCAGGGTCATCCAGTGTTTTTGCATGGCCAAGAAAGAATTTGAATATAGGCCTCAGTATATATAATTACTACATCCAGTCTATTATTCAATTTGGCTTACACTTGTCTATCACATATACTGCTTATCAAATTTTGACTGCTGCTGATTCTGACATTCTTGATCATCATATGAGCCTCAAGAAAAAAAATAATTTTATCAGTTTAACATTTTAAGTTATAAGATAAAATGCAAAAGTATTCCTATTTATTTTTGTAATTTTATCAATAGCATTGGTGATAGTCTAAGTAATTGCAGACTTTATTCCTAGTCATAGACATTCAGCCATTGAAGAAACTGTTCCTATTAGTTAATTAAACTTTGTTAATTAAGCTGGTCCTTATTATAAACATGATTGCAAGTCTCCTGTCCTGTGTTCATTTTCAGATGTAATGTGCTACTGAGATTATAGGCAGTAAGCCCAATGGAGTTGCTTAGATGAATTGCACACAAAAGTGTTCTTTACTCAAAATCATTTCATATCAAAGGAGAATATTGAGATCAAGAGAAGTTGGTATCCTTCAGCGGCTTCAGCTTGGTCTGTAGGAGGAAACATATTTTTCAGGAATAATATTTTAGAACTATGGTTTATTATGTCTTCAAATATGGTAAAACTGTGCTCTTCTTTTCTTTCTTAGCTGGCAAGCCAAGTATTATCAAACTAAAGGTCTTTGGATGTAATTAATATAGAGATAAAAATATAAATAAATAAATTTATTTAAAATTTATAGTCTTTCTGACTTGGATCTCTTTTATAAGTATCATAGAATAGGCAGCTTGCATTTTAATATGTAAGATGTTGTAGTGCTGTAATGTCCAAACTGAGAAAGAAGATAAATTTCGATTTTAGGATACATGTTTGCTAAATCTCAGAATGGAACTTTCAGTTGTTACATTATCATGGGTGTCTAGATTTCTCATTATTATGTGTTGTCAACTTCAAGATCTATAGTATGTAAGCTGTTGCTTATCAGCATATTAAAAAGGGCTTAATAAAAGAAATTGGTAGCCTGGTATACTTCTTGCCTCAATACACTATAGTGGAAAAAATAGTAAATTTAATCTTTCATAATTATTTTCTTGTACAGCCTCTTGGTTTTGCTAAAAATAACAACCTGCCAATTTTTTAATAACTTGATGTAGTTTTCAGATCTTGTTTTGTTTTTACGATGCAGCATGTTATTTCTTCTGGGGAAAGTAATAACAGCTTGGTACTGCATAATCAGAACCAATACATAATGCAGAAATATGAACAGTTGTGCATTTGATTGCCTATACTTCATTGTGAAGAGTCACTTCCAGGCAACTGGATTCAGAAATTATACAATAGGCAGGTGATAGGTAAATGGGCTTGAGATTTCTGTAAATCAACAATGGAATGAGATGCCTGAGATTTGAATTCTTGCCTAAATCTTAGACTATGGAAACTGATGTGACTCTCTAAATTCAACTGTTTACTGAAATCTAAATCTTAAAAGTTGGTAAAGGAAAGAGAGCTTATCATTGTATTGAGCTTTCTTTTCCTCCATAGTCAACAAGAGTGTCATTTTCAAATAGAAACTTCCAAAGCAGGCAGGAGGAAATATGAAATTGAAGTTAGTCAATATTTATTTTGTTTTTGAAAAGCCAGTTTTCCACATTTTCTAAAGCAAAAGCAAACCTTGATGAAAAGCCTAGCAAACTGTGTTAAATTAGCAGAGAAGAGATATATTGAAAAGCGTATCTTATTTCACAGAGATTAATTGTACTGTTCTCTTTTTCTTCTCACTTACAGAAATTGACAGTAATCAGAATTATGTGACAACAGAGCCTCAGCTGATCTTCTATCCCAGCGTTACCTATGCAATCATTGGCAGCTCTGCTATTTTTGTGTTGGTGGTGGCCCTCCTGGCCCTAATTTTGCACCATCAGCGAAAACGCAACAACCTCATGACACTTCCTGTACATCGACTGCAGCATCCTGTCCTCTTGTCTCGCCTCGTCGTCCTTGATCATCCTCATCAGTGCAATGTCACCTATAATGTTAACAATGGGATCCAGTATATGTCTACCCAGGGATATCATAGACCTCCAGATTTAGATTCACCACCATCTTATTCAGAAGCTGTGCTAGATCAAAGGTATATTGCAGTAGTGTAACGGTGGGGTTTCTCCAGTGCTTTAGACTGTTTATTCTGGGGTTTGTTTGTTTGTTTTTTTGTATACCCAATGCTTCTCTTTCATGATAGCTTCCTTTAACAGCTGCACCACCCTTGCTTCATTAGCACTGATTTTACTGGGTTGATCCCTCGTAAACTGCTTCAATATTTATACCCAAATTTCCTGCCTGACTGTTTACTCTCATTAAGGCAAGTCACAATTGCTGCAGTTTGAACTTCACCACGGAGCGTAATTTTCTCCTCAGTACAGGAATCCACTTTAAAGATTTCTGCTGACAGAAATCTATCTATCCTCCGATTTCAGAAATGATTCTTTCAGATTTGGAGTATGTCATGGAAATAATGTGGAAACCATCTTTTGCTCACACTTACAATTTAGTTCATCAGAAGATCAGTGTAGAGGCCATTTTCTTTTTAATGCTCCTTTTTGTACCCTACTCAAGATGCTTTTGAGCCAACATGATGCCATTTTCATCCCAGGAAAAGATCACTTTTCACTTTTATTTGCTGCTTTGTTTTTTTTTTAAAGGCAGATATGTACTGTATTTCCAGGATAGTGAGGAACAGAGCCCTAAAAAAATCATACAGAATGTTGGGCTAGTATTGTCATTGTTACCTGAAACTGGAGGGAGAAAACACATACACACCTATTTCCAAACTTTATCTTCCAATGTGACATATAGTGAGCATTTATGCAGTTCATTAGTATTGTTTGGGAGCTGCTTAATCACTATAAATAATTTAAAGCAAATTTAATTTTTAAAAAGCTTGTCTTCAAGTAAATGGACAAATTGCATTTCAGTATTAATAGCATCACTTGCACAGGATTCTTACAAACTGATCACAGTTTCCACTAAAGAGACAATCAGTTGTATTTCTTAATAATATATTGGGGATAACATATTGAGAGTAAGATCTGGATCCACTGAGGAAAATTAAAAATCCATTCATAGTGTCTCTGTCCCCCCTAAAGGGGGAGGGGTTAATGCAAAACCATGGCAACTAATAATTTATTACTAAGTGATGAATATATACATTATACAGAATTTAATTTAACTCCCCAAGCTTTTAAGATGTGGCACTTAAAAATCAATGAGAAGTCCCCTCCAACAACAAATACCAATTCAATATATTGTCTGCAGTCAGTTATGGGAACTAAATTGTAGGGTTTTTTCCTGTTTTTAACACGTGAAGCCAGTCCATAAATTTCTTAGTTTTGCTGCTAAGATTCTTACTGGTTTCGGTGGTGATAATGGGGATGGGTGGCTGCAACTTGTATAATGCTGATTGACTTCTAATATGTCTTCAATTTGATCCCACCATCTATTGCAAAAAACATAAATCATTTTATGTCTTCATGTGGGAAGAAGCCATTCTAAGTATATTTTGGGAGACATAATACTTTTAAACAGAATTGTTCACTTCCTTATTGTTTCCAATGCAAAGTAAGGTCAATTTACCCTACAGTAACACATAACTATAAACAGTTTTAGCAAGTTTATGAGATGCTAGAATATATATTAAAAAGCCTGCCTCTTGGTGGATTCCACCATCACCTATGTGCAATTTCCCTGAGCTGACAGCTATAGCTGACCTTGGAATAGTATATCAGGGACAACACAACATAAAGTAAAATTCCTAAAGTTTAACCATCTTATTATTTTTCTCTTCCAGTAACATCAAAAATTGCAGTTTAGTAATACCGAGGCCAAGCAGTACTGGCTACTAGCTGAATGGATGTTTCTGGCTTCTGAACAAAAGTTACTTGTCAAAAGTCAACCCATCAAGTCAGTTCTGTTGCGACTTGGCCATTCAAGTAGTATACATTTTCATATGCATCTTTATTGTAATATATTGTAGTAATTTGAACTGGGACATTTTCCCAGGATCAAGGAATAGAACACCCTCCCCTGATCAGTTGGAAGCTGCAAGTAATGTTACTGGAAGACAGTGGTATTACAGGATAAACTGAGAGTGTGTCCCCTGGATTTCCAAAGGTTTGAGGGGTAAAATAATCTCATTTTCATTCTTAAATTCATCCAGAATGGCCTTCTGGATTACACAAATGGGATGATGGGGAATGTAAGTGAAATGAGTGATCTAGATAGATGATAGATAGATAGATAGATAGATAGATAGATAGATAGATAGATAGAT
>NW_020769309.1:14288730-14305368 GCF_900518735.1 Pseudonaja textilis
GGGGGGGGGTTGGAACTTCCTCGGGACAACTAGGCAGCACTTGTACAGATTTCTGTAATTTGTTAAGGGTAACATGTCGTGATAGCAAGGCTTTACACCGCTGCATTTTAAGTCGTCGTAGCCAAGGGGGTGGATGATTCAATAAATCCAACCACACGTCTATATATGGACCCTGATCTGGGTAGCCTAACATTGGGTGAAAGACCCTACGATGTACCTGCACGGCAGTGGGAATATCAAGTGTACCCACTGGGGCCACCCAATCCCAAGGTTGGCCCATTCAATTTCACAAAATTTTCGCAATTTCTACCTATCCCATTTACGCCCATAATCCTGAGACTGGTAAGCCTCCTTAAAATGTTTCATCATAACCTCCAGAGGGGTTACCTCTTTAGTTTGTCTACCACCCATAATCCTCGCACATAAACAGACAAGAGAGAGAGAGGAGAGGAAATTGAAGAAGAGGGTAAGGGGTCCCACTTTCTTCAAACACAGCAGGGGATTTTTCACATAGACACCCACTCACACACGCCCGACCCAGGGAGCCGGATATTCACGGTCTCCGATGGGAACTGCGGACGCCACTCGCTTTCTACTGACCCACGGTGCTGGAGACTCACAGTCACCAATGGGAACTGCAGTAGGCTCTCTCTCTTTTCCAATCAGACTTGACAAGTCCACCCACTTTATCTGTTAAGAGAGGGTGATCAGTCCTCTCCTCCGTCCCTGCTTACAGGGAGGGATTATATTTCCCATCCAATACTTGCCTGCAGGCGTCTTCTCCTTTTTGTTTCTCACTGCTGGCCAGCCCCAGTCCTGTTCTTCTCACCTCTCACCAGTGGTTCGTGGGTTTGTCAATCGCCGACAGCAGCAGTCAGCCGTCTGGGGAAGTCCCTCGGATTCAAAGGGTTCCGATGGCGCCTGGGATATTCCCTCCAACTCACCGATCCACTGACTGTCGGGATGGACCACCCAGAGGGCCTCAGGGCCCCTCCAGTCCCGGCGGAGTCGCCAGAAAATGTTGCAGCAGTCTCGGTTTCAACACAGAACAAGAGACCACGAGAGGTGGAAGAATTCAGGTTTATTTGCGCAAAGCGTTCAGAGCATTAACATGACAAATTCTGAACCCCCATTACATGCTGGGGTTAGTTCTTTTATACCTTATGATGATTTCAGCCCAAGCCTGGGCGTTCATCTATGCCCTATTTACCAAATATGGATTTTATGCTTACAAAATACCTAAAAACATATTTTGTACTGGGAACAAAACATAAGAAAGAGGATGTGGTAGAGAAGACAGGATGTCTGTAAGTATATGCTATTTTTACCATTATCTTACACTTACAAAAATGCTTCTTACAGACCTTCCCTTGATTGCAGCTTCCTTGTTTTCAACTTTAAATACATTGTTACTTCCTCTAAATAGATTTCCTAATTCTTTAGCGTAACACAGACAGAGTTGCCCTCTGTCCCTATGACCTATAGATCAGAGAGTTATAATATGCTCAGGAGCTAGCTAACTTATATAAAATATATTCCTTCTCTGGTCCTTCTTCACAATGAGTTTCCATATCTCTGCAAATCATGCAGACCCAAACTGGATCTGTTGGAAAGAGTTGATACCATTGAAACACGAATAACATCCCTTGACACCATAGTATCATCCCTGGATGCCTTGAAAGAAAGAGTATCCAACCTTGAAAAAAAAAGACACAATGCAAAAACCTGAACATCCAATAGCTACAAACCACATCTCTACCCAACAACCCAACCCAATCCACAAAAAAACATAAGCCAGACAATTAATGATATCCCAATTCTCATCAGAGAAGTTGTTGAGCGTGAACGGAAATGTCCAAACACCATCTTATTTGGTCTAGAGGACATCAATGATAATGATGACATCACAACTGTCCAAAACATCATCAGTGATTATCAAGCATCAACCATCTCCCCTGATGAAATACTTGACATTTTCCACATTGGCCGAGAGCTCAAAAACAGAGACGGCTCTGTGGCCCCAGCTTCTACAGGGTCATTTGCAAAAATGAATCAAGCAAACGTAAATTCATTTACACTATAAATTAACTCGCCAAAACCAACACCAACCATAAGAACCTCCATTGTCGCCCTGACCTAACCATACAGCAATGTGCCCACTCCCGTGTACTCTGCACTGAACTCAAAAAACATCTGGACAATGGAGAGAAGGACCTGTACATTGACTACCATGCTGACTGTATCAAAAGTAAGTCACACAACCCACAAATCAGCTTTAACCTTCAACCACAACCCTACCTCAACCAATCCACCATCACCCAAGATAGGCACGCACGCCCCTCAATTCCCCCTCAATTCTACCTCAATTCCAACTACTGCTGGCCTTAAATGCAAGCTACTCAATGCAAGAAGCCTTGCGAATAAAATACCTGAATTTGTCCTCTTACTAAATATGGCTAAATTCAACATCATATTTGTCTGTGAAACATGGCTCAACACACCTCTCCCTGACTCCATTACCACAGTAAGAGACTATCATGTTTACCGATCAGATAGTGAAAATCATAGAGGAGATGGTGTTGCTATCTTCTATAAAAAGTCCTTACCTCTAAAAAACATCCAAGTTATCCAGGAGCTTGCTCTTCCTGAGACCATCATCTGTGAACTATCCTTAAATGTCACATTTAGATTCTTACTATGTTACAGAGCACCTGATTATGACATTGAACATGTAAACAAGCTAAATACACTACAAACATGGGCAGCATCCTGCCCACATGTTTTTATCTTTCTTGGTGACTTCAATCTACCTCATATTGACTGGACTCTAAATAAATGTACAACTGAACCCATACACACAACCTTCTACAATGCTGTTACAAATCTGGGACTGGAACAACTAGTAACCAACAACACTAGACTAAACATCTGCCTCAATCTCATCTTCTGCAATAGTTTGAATTTAATTTATGGAATACAAACTAAAGAACCCTTTTCCAGCAGTGACCACAATATGATTGACTTTTGTCTCAACATACACTCACACAAAAATCATCACAATGATGTAATCCCCAATTATAACTTCAAAAAGGCAACTATGATCTTATAGACAACGATCTCTCATCCCTTGATTGGCAATCTCTATTCACTGGATGCAATACTGTTGAAGACCATTACAACATATTCTTACTTGAAGTCAAAAGAGTCATCAAACTATATGTACCAACAACAACTCCCAGAACAATAAAAACTAGATTACCTATAACAATAAGGAAACTTCAATCCAAAAAGAGATCACTCTGGCAGAAAAACAAATCTGGTCACGTTGCCAATTTCAAAAGCCGATACAAAAATTTATGCCACCAGATAAAGACTGAATGCACCAATGATCACATTAAACAAGAGGAAAATCTTCTATGCACCAATTCCACCCGTGCTTTTTACAATTTTGTAAACAACAAACTAAAAGACTCAAGGTCCATCCCACCCCTGATAGGACTGAATGGTAAAGACTGCAACGACAACACCATTAAAGCCAACATCTTTAACACATCCTTCGGCTCAATATTTGTAAACAGCAATGGATCATGCCCAGTATTTCCTAGCCAAACCACAGACAACTACAATGATCTAATACATATTGATTTTACAGAAGACAATGTTGAAAAAGCACTATACAATCTAAAACCATCTCTATCTATTGGACTGGATGGAAGCCTTTGATTCAGTGGTACACGACAAACTACTCCTAAGACTAAAATCTTATGGTATCTCTGGACAACTGCATAACTGGATAGAAGCATTCCTGTCAAACAGACAACAAACGGTCAAAATTGGAAGTGTCCTATCAAATTATGTACCTGTCAATAGTGGTGTCCCCCAAGGCAGTGTTCTAGGACCAACTCTCTTCATACTCTACATAAATGACCTCTGTGATCATATTAAGAGCAACTGTGTTCTTTTCGCTGATGATGTAAAGCTGTTCAATACCACAGACAATACTGCTACCCTTCAAAAAAAATCTTGACTATGCATCAGAATGGTCAAACAAATGGCAGCTTCAAATCTCAACAAATAAATGCTCTGTCTTACATATTGGCAAAAAAAATCAGAAAATAAAATACAAGCTGAATAGTCAAGATCTTGTTGATGATCCATAGTCTGTCAGGGACCTTGAAGTACTCATCTCTAATGATCTAAGTGCTAGAGCCCACTGTAACTACATAGCCAAAAAGGCATTAAGAGTTGTTAACCTAATCCTATGTAGCTTTTTCTCTGGGAATATCACACTACTAACTAGAGCATAGAAAACATTTGCTAGACCAATACTCGAATACAGCTCATCAGTCTGGAACCCACATTACGTATCTGATATTAGCACAGTTGAGAAAGTCCAGAAATATTTCACAAGAAGACTTCTCCACTCCTCTACTCGTTGTAGAATACCTTATGCCACCAGACTTGAAATTCTAGACCTAGAAAACCTTGAATTACGCCGTCTTCGGTCTTCTCTAAGTATGGTATATAAAATCATACATTGCAATGTCCTACCTATCAATGAATACTTCAGCTTCAACCATAACAACACAAGAGCACACAATAGATACAAACTCAAGGTTAACCGCACCAAACTTGATTGCAGGAAATACGACTTCAGCAACAGAGTGGTCAATGTCTGGAATACTCTACCTGACTCTGTAGTTTCTTCCCCAAACCCCAAAAACTTTAACCTTAGACTGTCTACTATTGACCTCACCCCTTTCCTAAGAGGTCTGTAGGGGGCGTGCATAAGCGCACCAATGTGCCTACTGTCCCTGTCCTATTGTTTCTTTTATTTTTCTTGTATGTACCCATTTCATGTATTCATAACTATGTATATACTTATACCTATTATCTTGTAAACAATTGACAAATCAAATCAAATAAATAAAAAAATATATAAAAAAATAATTTTGTGTTTTGCAAGAGGCAGAACTGCTTATATATAATTTATTTGCAACAAAAGTATTTGTTTAGCCATATAGTATCTATAATCTTGTGCTATAAGCAAGGCTCTGAATATGGAGTTAAGTATCTGAAGAATCAAGATTTATTGCCAAGTCTGGCAGAAGTCTGACAATAGAAAAGGCTGAAAATTATATGATACTTAATGAAGATACATTCAAATTTATCTACTTATAAAATACAAAACCAAACTCACAGGTATAAAATAAGGAATAACTGACTTAGTCATTGAATTCTAATCTTGAAATAGTAATTGAATGCAAGCTAAATGAATCAGCAGTGTGAAGAGGCTGCAAAAAGAAAAAGGGGAAAAATGCTATCTTAAGCTGCACTTTCAGAAATAGTTTCCAAATAATGAGAAGGAAAACTTTATTCCATACTGGTTAGATCCTACTTTATATCCAGTTTTGGGCTTCATACTTGAGGAAGTATTCAGAGAAAGTGGAGCAGCTTCAAAAAAAAAAGTTAAACAAGGACTAGAAACTAAATCCTACAGTTTGAAGGAGCTAGGCATGTTTAGTCTAGAAAAGACTGACAGGAGATACGATAGCATTCTTCAAATACCTGCAAGATCAAGATGTGCTTTCTATCCTTCATGAGTAAAGATACAGAATGACGAAGACATGTTAGAAAAAGGCAGATTCCAATTGTTGGGGTGGGGGGAATGCTTTGTAACAGAGCAGATTGACAGTGGAACCAATTCCAAGATAGGTTGTGAGGTCCTTTCAATTGTTTGTGTTCAAGCAAAGGCTAGACAGCTTCTATCAGGGATGCTTTAGTTTCTGGCAATGAGCCAATGGCCTAAATAATCCTATCCATTCTATGGTTCTCCTTCAAGGCTTGTTTGTGTCTGTGTCACTTAAAACTTCCTTTTTACGACCCTGTAATATTCCTTAATTCAGGGTAGAGTTGGGTGACTGGACAATTATTTTTTGCCCTAAAAGATGTGTGCATTGTTTTTTTCCCCTCTCCCTCTCCCTCTCCCTCTCCTCCCCATCCCTCTTTACAGACTCTATTTAGAAATGGCCCTCCAGCTTCTATTTAGTAATCTGTCTCTTTCCAGAACAATCTGTCCTGCCAAACAGCAGGAGAAAATTATTTCTACATGTTGCTTAACCATGGTTTCTTCATTGGAATTATAATTATAGGAATTATCGCATGTAATTTAAAGGCACTTTATAGAACTGTTTGGTACACCAATTGGGGTGCAGTTATTTCAAAACCCTGAGATGTTGTAAATAAAACTAAGCTGCTACAATAGACAAGTCCTCAAGGGAAGTGACTCATCATTATTCACCAGTGCATCTGTCGGATGCCTCCAACGTTTTGAGAGTGCACCTTCTCCATTATGTACACTCCATTGCTAATTACACACTTTATAATTGTCATTCAAGGTAGATATTGGCTGTATGCCAACTGGTCTGTTTACACCAGTAAATAGTTACCAACATAAAGCATTTAGAGTTCTTCTCTATGCTTTCCTCCCTTTCATCTCTTTTGTTGACATTTTTTTGTTTTAGGTTCATGTTGAAAATTGCAGCTCATTTTTAAAAGAACCTCTTGAGATTTTTTTTAAATAGAAAAAAGCAGCCAGTTTAATAAAAAATATTTTACTTTAAACAAAATCATTTACATATGCCTGGATGTAAGCTGCTCCACCTTTTTTGACTCTGTGTACGCTTCACTTAAATCTTATTCTAACTATTGTCTAGATTAGTGGTCCCTTGGCAGATCGAGGCATCCTTTATTCAGTAATGACAATTCATATGCTTAATCTTTGTGCATCTGTCTTTTACCATTAAAGAATGTAACCTAACAGCATCAATTCCAGGTCCAATGCAAATTGCTCATGAGGATATAGCAACAGTTATGGTAATGTATGACCTTCTAATTAGGGCAGGAACATGGGCTGCTTTTTTCTAGTGTTATCCCTTGCAGCCTTTCCACCACCATGATAAAATGATGCATGAAAGTCGAATAACAACAATTGACTCCCATCTGGAGTTTTTTTAAAAAATTGGCATTCAATATATTGGATCAATTCTAACTAGGTCACAAGGCTGCTGTTAAAATAGTTTCAGACGTTCAATGAATTCAGGTGCCCAATGACAAAATCACTATTTAAGAATGGGCAACTATCAGCAACCCATCCAATTCTAATCTTTTCTTTTTTCCCTGCCAGATTATGGTTAGTGATAATGAGATTTGCTTGCAGACTGGTTTTAAATCTTATGAGTACTAACTATAGCTATATGTTATAGAATTAAAAACAGTTGAGATCTAGGGTGGAAGTCCTTCATCCTTGTTTTCGAGCTACTGCAGAAAGAAAAATGGAGCAGAGGTTTACATTCATATGAGTTAGGAAGATAGATTTCAACAAGCTTAGAAAAACACTAGCAGGATCATATAATAGAAAACTTCAGGGCAAAGGAAAGTAAGAGAGTTGGGAATTTATCAGACCTAAGGTAGTAAAATTACTATAAAACTGCACTGTTCTAATGAGAATTAAAATGGAGGTCAGCTTAGGAACTATTATGAATGCATTAGAACAGAGCTGTCAAACTCCTGGCCCGTGGGCCGGATCCATCATGTGCTGGCCATGCCCATGCCCGGTTTGAATGAGAACCAGGAGGTAAAGTCTCGATATGTCATGTGACACTGCCATGATGACATGAGTTGGACACCCCTGCATTAGAAGTTTATGAAGAAGCTAAGAGTTATAGTTGTAGTTAGGCATATAATGAAAAAGAAAGAGGAGTATAATCAGCAAAGAAATATACCAGTAACTAGCTAGCATCTGCAGCAAGGAAGTCAGAAGGGATAAGGCACAAAAGAATGCAGCTCACAGAGAAACTAGAAGCATCAAAAGGCACTCTTTTGGCTATGTCATTATTAAAAGGGAGGAAATAAAAGAAAGGGTGGGTCTATTGCTTCAAGACAATTGAAAAATGATAATGGATGATGGATAAAGGGCAAAATTCCCTAACTCCTAAGAGGAGGACTACATTTAAAGAGACCCAGACATAACAATTAAAACAAGGAGGAAGAGATAACCTAAGGTAGGGGATCGCCTTTATAAACTGAAGTCTTCAGAATAAAAGCAATGACATCCAAGAATCTTGAAGAATCTCATGATCTCAGATCCCCTTTTGGTATTCTTTAAGAAATAATAGAAGAAGATATACTATTAGAAGTTTGAAAAAAAGGGAAATGTTCTTCCTATTTAAAAAAAAGGGAGAAAAGTAACTTCAAATTTGCTCAATTAATATAGATATATACAAGATTGATTGATTGATTGATTGATTGATTGATTGATTCAGGGTGTGAATATTTAGGAAACAATTGCATTCTTGAGCTAGCATGGACTTATAAAGAACAAGTCACACTAAGCAAGCCCAACCTCTCCTTCACTCTCACCCTCAACAAGTAAAAATTATTATGGGAATGGGATGAACATACGGCATTTTTCAGTTCATCCAAGTGAGTCTGCCATGAGATTCTAGAATAAATGGTAAAATATTTCTACCAGTTGATATATTTTTAATTCTACAATCATATCCAGTGTATCAAATTGGAAGTCTTCATTGCTGCATGACTCCAGTCTGGATTCTATATCATTCCATTAGTTTACACATGGTTTGGATGAGCAATTATAAAATACAATTATTAAATTTGCAGATGTCACAAAAATAGAGAAGATAGCAGGTACTTTAAAGGACAATATCAAGATTCAGCAATAATTTGACAAACTGAACAACTAGTCAGAAAGATAAATTTCAACAGGATCAAAACATTTTTGGGGGATAGAAAAAACATACAATAAAAGATATTAGATGACTATATGTGGAGGATGATTAGGCAGGATATATGAGGAGGAAAAAAATGGATGCCTTGATGGATCACAGTTGATCCATGACGACTGTGGCAACATGGAAGCTTCTCATGCTAATATGGCTTCCAAAGCTGATGATTGAATTTGAGCTAACAATGTAATGCAGCATCAAAAAGAAGCAAATGCAATCATAGGCTCATTATTAGAAGTGTACTTTCAGGACCAGGAGAAATAATTGATTCTCTCTGTTCTTACTGGACCAACTACATATAGAATACTACATTAGATCATTAACAAACTGGAATGTTTCCAAATTAGAGAGATCAAAGTGGGAAGAAGCCTATTGGAGGGAAAATGAGCAAGAAACAGCTAGAATCATTAGGTATGTACACCCTGAAGAAAGCAAGCTATGGAGAAATATGGTAATTGTGTTCAAGTAACTTGAAAATCATTTCATAATTGGTATATTGTTGTTCCAGAAGTGAAGAAATGATGGCTTTAAATTACAAGAAAGTAGATTTGGTAGGTCTTTGGGGAGAATGTCTAAGTGTATGAGCTCCTCAGAGATGGAGTGGACTGTCTTAGGAAGTGTGAAGACTGTCTTTGCTAGAGATGTTAAAACTCAGTGGATTCTGTTTGGGATGCTTTAATCATGATTTCTTGCACAGAGCAGCAGATTCAACAAAACCTACAGGATCCTTTTTTTATTATTATTCTTTATGATACTATGGAAAAATATTTTCTGATTGCTTGCCAATTTTCAGCACTTTCTTATTATGATCTGTGCTACACTACCAGAAGATCAACAAAGGTTTTGTTCACTGGATTCTTTCGGGGTGTTTTGTTTTGTTTTTTGTTTTGAATCACTTCATTCAGGATCGATTTGCAAATAAATAAATATACGAATAAATCTTATTATTATGCAAAAGAATTGAAGAAACATCCATTTTCTCAGTTCTGACTTTCCATATACAGTATTGTATCTTAGTTATCTAAAGCTGTTTGGACCTTTTCCCATTATTAACGTTGCTAATACAGGTGAAACTCGAAAAATTAGAATATCATGCAAAAGTTCATTTATTTCAGTAATGCAACTTAAAAGGTGAACTTAATATATGAGATAGACTCATTACATGCAAAGCAAGATAGTTCAAGCTGTGATTTGTCATAATTGTGATGATGATGGCTTACAGCTCATGAAAACCCCAAATCCACAATCTCAGAAAATTAGAATATTGTGAACAGGTTCAATATTCTAGGCTCAAATTGTCCCACTCTAATCAGCGAATTAAGCCATAACACCTGCAAAGGGTTCTAAGCCTTTCAATGGTCTCTCAGTCTGGTTCAGTAGGAATCACATTCATGGGAAAGACTGCTGACCTGACAGTTCTGCAGAAAATCTTCATTGACACCCTCCATAAGGAGGGAAAGCCTCAAAAGGTAATTGCAAAAGAAGTTGGATGTTCCCAAAGTGCTGTATCAAAGCACATTAATAGAAAGTTATCTGGAAGGGGAAAGTGTGCACAAGCAGCAGGGATGACCGCAGCCTGGAGAGGAGTGTCAAAAAAAGGCCATTCAAAAGTGTTGTGGACTTTCACAAGGAGTGGACTGCGGTAGGAGTCAGTGCATCAAGAGCCACCATACACAGACGGATCCTGGATATGGGCTTCAAATGTCGTATTCCTCTGGTCAAGCCACTCCTCACAATAACGTCAGAAGCGTCTTACATGCGCTAATGAAAAACAGACTTGATCTGTTGCTCAGTGGTCCAAAGTCCTCTTTTCTGATGAGAGCAATCTTTGCATCTCATTTGGCAACCAAGGACCCAGAGTCTGGAGGAAGAATGGAGAGACACACACTGCAAGAAGCTTGAAGTCCAGTGTGACGTTTCCACAGTCTGTGTTGATTTGGGGACCCATGTCATCTGCTGGTGTTGGTCGACTGTGCTTCATTAACTCCAGGCCATCTACCAGGAGAGTTTGGAGCACTTCATGCTTCCTTCTGCAGACGAGCTTTATGGGGATGCTGCCTTTATTTTCCAGCAGGACTTGGCACCTGCCCACACTGCCAAAAGCGCCAAAACCTGGTTTAATGACCATGGGATTACTGTGCTTGATTGGCCAGCAAACTCGCCTGACCTGAACCCCATGGAGAATCTATGGGGCATTGCCAAGAGAAAGATGAGAGACATGAGACCGAACAATGCAGAAGAGTTGAAGGCCGCTATTGAAGCATCCTGGTCTTCCATAACACCTCAGCAGTGCCACAGGCTGATAGCTTCCATGCCACGCTGCATTGAGGCAGTAATTGCTGCAAAAGGGGCCCAAACCAAGTACTGAGTACATATGCATGCTTATACTTTTCAGAGGTCCGATATTGTTCTCTGTACAATCCTTGTTTTATTGATTGCATGTAATATTCTAATTTTCTGAGATTGTGGATTTGGGGTTTTCATGAGCTGTAAGCCATAATCATCACAATTATGACAAATCACAGCATGAACTATCTTGCTTTGCATGTAATGAGTCTATCTCATATATTAGTTTCACCTTTTAAGTTGCATTGCTGAAATAAATGAACTTTTGCACGATATTCTAATTTTTCGAGTTTGTTATATGTATTTTCAACACTGCTGACAATACCTGTCAGAATCAAGCTTTTATTAGGAATGGAGAAATTTTCCATTCTTCCCCCCTTTTTTTTAGCATTTGTCATACATCAGGGCAAGAAATGTTTTATTGGTGACTTTAAAGTTAAATAACTTGTGGAAAACACTGCAATAAAAAGGGAGGATTTTTTTAGCTTTATTTGATTGCACAGTGAACACTTTCTTTCCTCTAGTTGGGTTATAATTTTTTCTAGTTGAGTTATAATTTAGTCACAGTGAATCTAAATTTTTTAAAGCTGAACTAATATACTGTTTGTAGTTCTCCATTTGCTGGAACAGAATTGAAGAAGAATGTTTAAGAAGTGGCTTTGTTTACTTCATACAAGTGTATCCCACCTTTAGAATGTCTAGGATACTTGCTCCTTCCGTTCCACACAATGTTATCCTCCTATGAGTTTGGTTAGACCAAACACTAACTAAATATTGCTCCAGTGAACCTAATAATATGTTTGAACTGGAATTTTCACTGTCTTAAGATTGATATATTGTGAGTATAAGATATCGTTTCTACAGGATAGAGACTATGTTTATTATTTATTTATTTATTAAATTTGTATGCCACCCATCTGGTTTCAGACAACTCTTCAAATGATATTGTCCTTTTGCTACCTGCCAAACAATCATTAATGCAATTTCTGCCTGTGTTTTCTTGTTCTACACTAAAATAGGAATAGTCCAAGTAATGCGGATTCAAATGTTAATGTGTGGTTCACCAGTGGCTCTTAAGGCCCTGCTCCTTCATCAACTAATGCACAGAGAAAGGAGCCTTCCCTCATCTGAGTCACTGATCACATCCTTTGGCCCTGTAATCTCTGCCACTAGTGTTAGAATAGCACAGTGGTTATAATACTTAATTGTTGTGCAGAAGATTATTCTCATAGTACTTTGTAGCACTGTTGTTCTTTTATCCCCTCTGCCTACCTACCTTTTCCACTGAGATTTTATGAAAATTGTAAATCCTTTGATAAAGTTAAAGTAGCTCAGGGGGGAAATTGGTTATTAAAAAGCATTTCTGCTGGTTTCCCATTTGTAATGCTCTGCATATCATACGAATAGTATACCCATTACATTCCCAACAAAACAGCAGGGACTAGTCTCCAGGAGTCAACGCTACTACTATCTAAGGTGTTTTCATGACAGACTTTATGGAGCCAAAGAGGAGGATATGTAAGAAAGCATTTTTGTTTTAAGCAGATTGTCTTGATTGTATATATTTGCATTATGATGCTTTAACTTTGTGCATATAAATTTTTCATATGTCTAGTAAGATTTTCTCATTGAAAGGAAAGTGATTGATTTCTTTGTAGAGGAAATTGAGAGGGCACAACAGACTTTACACTTGGCAAGTTACTACTGAAGCATATCAATCTAGACAGAATTTTCTTAAACTGGCTTAAAGTCTAGCCAGGATGAAAGGAGATTAAGCAGATATTAAATTAACCTGATATCTGTCCTAAGTTGTAATTTGGATTTTCATTTTTACCCCTTTGCTCAATGGTTTGGAAATCCTATTCCTTCATAAGGTAGAGGGTTTGTGGTCTCTTGGGCTATGGAGGGCCTACAAAAGAGCGTCTACTGCAACTTGTGTGGACTTTGAAGATGTCCTAGCCCAGGGATGTCAAACTTGCAGCCCACAGGCCAGATGCATCACACGCTGGCCATGCCCACCCCCAGTTTAACAAGGAGGGGGGTGGAATTTGAGATATGTCACGGGTCGACAATGTGTCATTGCGAGTTTGCCACTCCTGTCATAGACTCATAGAATAACAGAGTTGGAAGTGCCTGCTTTCAAATTATTATAGCAGCCACATCTTCGGCTGCTAAAAGAGCCATCTACAACTGCGACCCACAAATAATGGTTATAAAAATGAAAGTCCTTCCCCTTTGAACATTTCATTCATTGGTGGATGGCTCTGACTGTTGTAAGAGGCTTCTGCAGCTGCTTTAGAAGCTGCTCCCAGCTGTCTCTCCATTCAAATGCTAGTGGCTGTTGCTGATTTGCAACCTCATCACACAGCTAGAGATAAAACAAATGCATGCAGGCTATTATTAAGACCTGGGTATGGGAAAATAAGTATCCTAGCATGAGGACCATTTTAGTCTCATTTCCTCTCAGCCTTGGTTGTCCCCCTGAGAACTCTAAGCCTCCTCTGCAAGACAACTGTTCCTGAAGACTAATTATATGGTTAGAAATGAGTTAGGAGGTTGATTTTCCCCATCCCAGATTTTGCTTGCTTGATGGAATACAACTGCAATATAAACTTGATTAGAGGAACCTACTAATGTTACATAGATGAGCAACTCCATCAAGGCAGTATGTTGAGTTAGAAGGTAGTAATATATGAAAGTTTTCAAAACACCAACCTCACCAATGATTCCATGTTTATATTCCCATTTTTGTGTTACAGTACATTGAAATGAAGTTCCAGAATTCATCAGAAACCTGCCCTTCAGCTGGTCCTGAGAGTTTTTCTTCCCTTAAATTTCCATTGTATACCAAACAAGAGGAAATGTTGCACAAGAGCACTGAAGAGAATATTTCTGCATGGCACCTGCTTCTTTTTCTCTAATTCTCCCCCGTGTAGATATAGCTTTTTGCTCAGTGCTGTTGATCAGATACAATCTCCATTTAGGCAGATGCAGCAAGTATGCAGGGACTTCATTGGAAAGTTGACTGGATTTCAAGGCTGATCATCTTAAAAAGAAAAATTATTACAGGGAGTCCCAAGTAAACTGCAAGATTGGGAAATCTTGGATACTTGGGTTGAGAGAAAGATGTCCATGGTCCCTCTAAATAATAATAGTCATTAGACCAACACACTATACAAACCCTGACTTTTTCAGCATCCAGTCCAAAACAACCACTTCATTTTGAGATTTTCTTTCCATCTTTAGTTCAAGTCACTCGAAGGTTCAGCAGCAGCTCTGAACTTTATCTCTCCTGGCAAGTGTGGTCTCCTTAACAGATTGGAATGTAACCTTGTGAGACCACAAAACAAGCACAGGATTCTCTCTTTACTCCTCTGTCTATTATACAGTATATAAACTGACGTCTTACTTCCTCTTCCTTTTTTCTCAGAATTTGACCCCAAATGCTGATGCCTGCACGATTTTTTAAAAATAAATTTTATTGAGTATAAACATTAAAAACATTGAATGTGGTGGTCTTCTTTGACATTTCTGTCAGTCCATTTTGTATTTAGAAAGATAAAGAAGTTATGTACAATTATATACATTTTTATATACAAAATACATTGAAACTTTGTAGTTTTTAAATCTTTCTCATTATTCCTCGATTATGCAGCCCTTCACCTCTTCCCTATTTCACCTTAGATTCTTATTTCAATTTTATGAACTCCCTTTCCTGCCCCTCCAGTAGTAAAAAAATTATTCCATATT
Source organism: Pseudonaja textilis (assembly GCF_900518735.1). The sequence goes on from NW_020769309.1 coordinate 14,303,634, forward strand.
TTGTGGTATTCTGATTCATCTTGAACCTTCAATTCTAATGTCAACCTATCCATTTTGGTGCATTGTAATATCTTATCAATCATACCATCCTCACCAAGAATTTCATTTGCTTTCCAATTTTGGGCAAATATCATTCTTGCTGCCATGACTACATGTATAATTAGATAGGTATCGGCTTTGCTAAATTTCTTTTCCATTATTCCCAGTAAGAACATCTCTGGTGTGTAACAAATTTTTAGGTCCATCATTCCCTCTAGCCAAACCAAAGCATGCACAATTTTTCAAAACTGACACTTCTTATGTCTTCCATGACAAAAATGTTTATTAAAATCCTGTACTAAACTTGCTTTCTCCCCTAAAACTGTGCTGGCCAGATTGATGTAAGACACCCCTCTCCCCGCAGGGTATATTCATGGCTCTTCCTTCAGAATTGCTTAAACTCTATTTCCTCATTAAAGGCTATTTCCCCAAAGATTGTTCCTATCCCCTCCTTGCCATTTGCCATTGATGTGCTTTCATTCTGCAATTTTCCTCAGTAAAATTCAAAGACTTTCTTTGATGAGTGTCTGTGGCCATCATCTTCAGGATCCATATTCACTCTGAGACAAGTAGTTTTTCAATACTGTTTCATTAAAAAAAATCTCACTTGCATACTAGGCCTGCTGAATGCTCCCTCTGTAACAATTCACATCCTTAACAAGAAGCTGGTCATTGCATATCAATGACTGGTGCAAGCTCTGTCTGGAGAGCTGCTAACAATCAATACAATCTTTCAGGTTAGATTACCTATCAGTCAAGGGGGGCAAAGGGGCCACAAGTTTTGATGTGTTGGATGTTCTGGAAAGATAGGCTTATTGATTGTTAGTAAATCAAATAAGAGCTTTCATAAGGAACATTTACAGCCCCTTCAATTAAGTGTCTCTTCAAAGGCTAGGCTTCTTTAAAATTGCACGAAGTGGTGTTTCAATACTGGGGAGGGGGGAAGTAATAATCTATTTAATCACAGTGGAAAGGTCTGAGGATGCAATTATAGAGTCTTATCAAAATGTCCTAAGCAAGATTGACTGGACCACTTTTGAAAAAGGAAAGAAAGAAAACAGAATGCTTGGATCTATTGTGTGACATCAGTGTGTTTTGGCCATCCCTTAATTGGGGGGGGGGGGTGTCTAACAAAATGTTCGGGGTTTCAGTTGCACTCTTTAATTTTGGTGGCAGCAGTCCGAATGTTCAGTTATGTCCTGTTTATATTTTCTGTGGTTGTTTAGGTGAGACAGGGAAGTTCACTTTGAAATGTCATTCAGCTTAGCATTCTATTACTCTTTCCCTTTCTCTCCATAAAACATTGAAACACGCCATCTTTCTATTAGCAGAAACTACAAACACATTATCTGTTTGTTATGGTCTCTAAATTTATTGTTTTGGAGGTGAGGGCTGAATTAGAATGTTTTTAAGCTAAAGCTTGGGCTCTTCTTCAAAAGTATTGGCATGGAGGAGGGGAAGCAAAATGTACACCTCATGATACAGAGGAACTGAGAGGCATGGAATTAGGGTTTCAGAACCAATAAATCAAACTGTGAAGTCGGGTAGGATTATTGGCAGGGCTATTGTAGATTATGATGGGGAAGATTCTGGTTTAACCACCTCTATCAATAAAGCTGGTGGATGGTGGAAGGAAGGAAGGAAGGAAAGAAGGAAGGAAGGAAGGAAGGAAGGAAGGAAGGAAGGAAGGAAGGAA
>NW_020769309.1:14305378-14321466 GCF_900518735.1 Pseudonaja textilis
GAAGGAAGGAAGGAAGGAAGGAAGGAAGGAAGGAAGGAAGGAAGGAAGGAAGGAAGGAAGGAAGGAAGGACTATTGGCTTTGAGATAGATAAACTACCATATCCAATTTTATGGCCATTATAAACATTCTAGTAGTGATCACATATCCCCTCAGCCTAAGTATAATTGATCCTTCAGGAACAATGGAATGGCCAATGGAATGGCTATCATTTATTTCATTTGATAATGGGATGTCTTTATACATTTCAGCTTGGCACATTCATTTCCAAAATAAAGTAAGTCTCTTTCATCTGTCTCTCTCTCTTCCCTCCACAAAATATGTATATTGTATGTACTTTTATAGCAATAGCAATAGCACTTAGCCTTATAGCCTTCTCTAAGTGGTTTACAGAGTCATCCTATTGCCCCCAAACAATTTGGGTCATTTTACCCAAATGGAAGGCTGAGTCAACCTTGAGCCTGGTGAGATTCAAACTACTGAACTGCAGGCAGCTAGAAGGCAGCAGAAGTAGCCTGCAGTATTGCACTCTAACCACTGCGCTACCGTGGCTTATAAATTGTTTCACAAAAATAATTCAGGTCACAATTCATCAGCACCTTTTTTCCTCAACTACTTACATGAAATAAAATTGCTTTTGCACACCCTTCTTGAGGTAACATGGATTTATTTATTTATGTATTTATTTAAATGACACTAGGTCAATACGAATGAAAAACCTGGTTACTCCTTCTGAGCTCTTTACATCAATGGGAGCAGCTAACAAATTAGGAAGCCCAAGCTCTTACTTACAAACTAGGATCTTCTAGCAAAAGAAAGAATGGTGGTCAAGAACAACCCTGGTATTTGATTCTGAATTGTTAGAAGATGAGATGCTAGGGGTTTAGATGTAACCAACAAGCAATCTAGTCTGTATAATCTGGTTTCTTTAGCCACTGCATCTAAGAAAAGTCAAGTATCAAAAAGTCAAGGAAGTTAGAAAGCAATGTTAACATAAGTATTCCCAGTTAGTGGGAATCAGTCTCACTAGATCAGTCCAACATGATTTTTTTCTGTTTCACCCCATCCACTTTTGTACAAGTATAATTAGTGATAAACTGAGCACTACATGCTGAGGTTGGACTAGATTTTACTACTATTTTTATAATTGTCTAACCTAGCATCCAGCATATTGTGAACTATTAACTTCATACAGTTCTGGGACTATATCAGCTCTCCTTCAGATTCTTAGTATAAACTTACCAATGTAAAACTATCACATACAAAACCATGAGTTTAAGCAAAATTGCAGAAAATTGCATATTATTTGATAGCACTGAATGTATCCTATGGAATAGCAGCAAAAAACTGGCTGAAGGAATCAAAGGAATGGAACCTTAAGGAAAGCCACAGCACCATATTGAGTTCCAAAATACTGCAGCAGAAGCAACTGGAGCATAGTATGATTTATATATGCATACTAGATTTCAAGAGAGCTTATTTCAACAAACTTCAGAGGAGTACTAGGCTGAAAAGCATGGATCAAAATCCAGAGGACAAAGTAGCTCAGGAGGGGTAAAGAACTTCACAGACATAAGACACTAGAAATACAATCTTCTACCATTCCAAAGGAAGAAAAATGGGGGTCAGCTAGGGAGATGATTATAGATGCACATGGACTTTGCAACATACAGTATAAAAGAAATGGAATATAAGTGTAATTACCAAAGAGGAATAGCAGCAAGTCACTCTAACATCTGAAAAAAGAAAGCAAAGGCTGAAACACAAAAGAAACATAGGCTCTTAAGGAAAGCTAAAAGCAACAAAATGGCTTATAACTTTCCTTTTGCTGATGTTAATATTATTTAAAAAGAAAAGGAAAGAGGGAGGGAGAAGGAAGACTATCATCTTAGAGGTTATTTCTGTGATCTTTCAAAAAACATGGAGAGCTTTGCATTAGTGATTTGCAGAAATATTCTTGCTATCTTCAAATATGGAGAAAAGGAGGACATGGGAGACTAGAAGGATTGGTCAATCTGAGGTCAATATTTGGCTAAATTTAGAATGGACTAGATAGCCTGTGACCCATTGGATATCCTTTCAAAGCTATTTACTTACCTAAGTAGAGAAAGGTCATGAGCAAATAATAGTAATGATGGTGATGATGATGAGCAATAATAATAATATAGGGAGCAATGACTTCTTTTGGCTTCCCCACTGCCATTGTTTCTGGAAAGGAGGCAGGGAGCTTGAAAATAACAACTCCTCCTGCTCCATCTTGGGTGACCCATGGAATTGCTTGTCACTTTGTGAAATGACGGGGAACAAAGGGAGTTGTGGAAAACTACATCCCCATTCCACAACTAAAGTATCCCTAAGGGCCCCATCCCTCCAGAGAGGAAGAGGGCTCATTCATTGATTGCCAGCACCGCACCCCACCGCACCCCCCACCGCCAGCCCTACTTCACCAGCAGGCCTCACAGTTACTTTGTCATCGTTCACTCACCAACCACCATTGTTAAAAGGTTTCAGAACTTTTGTTCTAAAGTATCCAATCACCACTTGTCCATCAGGCTTTGCTGCCAGATGACGCAGGGACTAGAGTGAGGTAGGTAATAGGGTGAGGGTATCACATTCTATCTTCCTTGCACCATACAATCGATGGAAAGTGTAGTCAGAAAGTGCGGTGGTACTGAAGTTGCTACAACTTTCCAAAATTTCATCCCCATGAAAATCATGAATCCCAGCATTTTTTAAATTAATCCATTTGAATTGCCTTGGTTTAATAATTGTCACCTTTTACTTTCCAATTCCTTCCAGTTGAAGGTTACAGGAAATCCTACTGAAGTATATAGAAGAATGTGGGTTGTGTTATTTCTACCATCTCATTAGATGCAGAGCTGATTGGTACAGAAGTGAGGGTTATTTCATCAGTTCTGAAAACATCTCTAGAATATTTTCCTGCACAAGAGACCATGCCAAACTAGTGTTGCTGCAAATGAACTAGAATGCTGTTAATGCTGTTTAATTGATATTAATATAACTTTCTCAGTGGTGTTGGACTTAATTCATGCAGATGCTTATAGGAATTGCTGAGATTTTTACACACTGCAGCTAATTATTTGCCTCCTGTTGTTGCTGAGTTGTTGATGCTAAATGTACTAAATTGCATATTTTTGAGGAAATGGGCTTTTATTCTGGTATCTATTCAACTATTCCAATGATTAACCATGATTATTACTATTAAATTTGTATCATTATTAGTGCTTATATCCCATTTATACAGAACAACCCTAAACTAAAGCAGAGTCAAGAGCACAGAAATTATAAGAAATTATGCAGGAATTGTCTAAATTATGGCATGCAATTCTAAATTGATTATGTCAGCACCACCATTTCATCCTATCACACTGCAAGCAGTTTATACTCCTAGTAGCTTACCATTGCTTGAATGGTCTCTAGCAATAGCTAATTAAGTAATCATTAGCATTTGCTTATATTAAAAAGGAAAAAAAATGAAAGTAATCCAATAACATTGGCAAAATGAAGTCATTGCAATAGACAAAAATTATTGTTAAGGCCTATGCATTCTCCTGTTGCAATAAATTATCCTAAAATAAGTGGCAAACTTGCACCCTTTTGGCTGTCATTTTATAGCTCCTAGATTAGAAGTGGCCAAAAGATTAACACTTTGTTTTATATTCTGGGGAGTTAAGAGGCACATAGGTGCCTTAAAGCTGAAGACACTCCTTTTCTTCCTTTCAACTCTTTCTTTAACTTCCCAACATGAGTCCAAGCTCTGTTCACCTTTTAAATATGGTTCTTGATATGCCATACAAAGTCTGATGCAAGCCTATGACTGGTAAACATTGATTCTTCTGTTGAAAGAACCGTGGTGGCGCAGTGGTTAGAGTGCAGTACTGCAGACTACTTCTGCTGACTGCTAGCTGACTGCAATTTGGCAGTTCAAATCTCACCAAGCTCAAAGTTGACTCAGCCTTCCATCCTTCTGAGGTTGGTAAAATGAGGAAACAGATTGTTGGGGGCAATATGCTGACTCTGTAAACTGCTTAGAGAAGTTTGTAAAGCACTTTGAAGCAGTATATAAGTCTAAGTGCTATTGCTATTGCAACAAACTTTAGTGGCAGCCATAGAAATTTAATTCATTAGTTTAGTGACTTAATGATTAAATGGAAACTGGTTAATGGTGGCCAAGGGAAAATGCTATCAAAGGAAAGCACATCTTAGAAAGTATTCTGTACAAAATGTCCAACATCCAATGACAGATATGGCACAAGAAGAATAGAATAGAATTCTTTATTGGCCAAGTATGATTGGACACACAAGGAATTTGACTTGGTGCAAATGCTTTCAGTGTACATAAAAGAAAAGATACATTCATCAAGAATCATAAGATACAACACTTAATAATAGTCATAGGGTACAATAAGCAATCAAATCATACTAGAAAACAGTCAATGTAAATCATAAGGATACAAGCGACAAGTTACAGTCACAAGTGGGAGGGGATGAGTGATAAGGAGTAATGAGAAGAAGAATAGTAATAGTAGTGCAGCTTTTGTAAATAGTTTGACAGTGTTGAGGGAATTATTTGTTTAGCAGAGTGATGGCGTTTGGGAAAAAATCCTGTCCTTGTATCTAATTGTTCTAGAGTGCAGTGCTCTATAGCGTCGTTTTGAGGGAAAAAGTTGAAACAGTTTATGTCCAAGATGTGAGGGGTCTGTAAATATTTTCACAGCTCTCTTTTTGACTCATGCAGTATACAAGTCCTCAATGGAAGGCAGGTTGGTAGTAATTGTTTTTTCTGCAGTCCTAATTATCCTCTGAAGGCTGTGACTGTCTTGTTGGATTGCAGACCAAACCAGACAGTTATAGAGGTGTAGATGACAGACTCAATAATTCCTCTGTAGAACTGAATCAGCAGCTCCTTGGGCAGTTCGAGCTTTCTGAGTTGGCACAGAAAGAACATTCTTTGTTGTGCTTCTTTGATGACGTTTTTGATGTTAGATTTTAGATTTTAGGTCTTGTGATATGATGGAACCTAGAAATTTGAAGGTCTCTACTGTTGATACTGTGTTGTCTAGTATTGTAAGAAGTGGTAGTATGGGAGGTTTCTCCTAAAGTCTACCACCATTTCTACAGTTTTGAGTGTGTTCAGTTCCAGATTGTTCTGGTTACATCATGAGGCAAGTTGTACAACTTCCTGTCTGTATGTGGATTCATCTTGTCTCGAATGAGACCATCACTGTTGTATCAACTGCAAACTTCCGTATTTTAACAGATAGATCATTTGAGATGCAGTCATTGATATAAATAAATAAATTTACAGTAAATAAACTTTTAAAAATCAAAGTTGCTGACATTGCAGCCTGATGCTTTGTATTTAATTTTTGTTTTGATTATAATATTTAATAAACTGAGAATTCAGAAATGGGAATCATTGGCATGCTTTTATCAGGGGCCTCCTAGAGGATACTCCAGTACTAAGACAGGTTGCATTAATATTCCAACTAAGCCGTGTTAGTATTGGGGGATGTGAGGAGGAGGGACTCAGATTAGACAAGGTATGCGGAGTTTTGTCTTAAGAGTTCCCTAAAGCCATAAATTCCACCAGTGAATAATTCATCAGGTGCATAAAGACGGGTCACACACAATGGAAACATTATTTAGAAAGTTGAACAAAATGGAAAACATACCCTTTTCAAGAGCATTCAATTACATTTGATTTGTAGGTCATTTCCTTTATAAAATTCCCATAATAGCTCCATTTTTAAAAAACTCTGAATGGAATTTCCAGCCAAAGATTTTTCTGGTGGTGATCTATCTAAGCTAGGGCAATATGTAGCCCTGTAATTCCACACAAGAATGTGTAAGGAGAAAAAAGCAGAAACTGAATTCACAGAAAAATGTGTTTTAATGTCGTCCTTTAACAAACAGCTGCCCTTTCGTCAGAGAGGAGAACTGAAGGCCATGGCTTCCTCGTGGTTTTTATCTGCTCTTTCTTACGAAAGTCAACTTATACAACAATTTATGATCTGAATGATTCATGTTTTGCTAACTTCACCTGCCAGTCTTTTTACACAGAAAATTCTATTGTGATTGAGTCCTTGGTGATTCAAAATATCTGAAATGGCTGCATGGAAAAAGATTATTTTTCAGCACATAAATCTGACTCATGTCCATGAGTAAGTTGCTGAATTAAAAAATGTCAGATAATTTTTATTCCTGTTATAAAGAATCAGGGGTTATAGGCAATGACTTGTGAGTCAACTTCTGCTCATTCATGGAAGCTTTCCTTTTGACTTAATTTCTCCCTCCCACACTAATATCCCTTAGTCCATTCAATCTGTTCCCTGGGAAGGGATCAGCAATTTGGGATGGCCATGATGTGCCCGTAACATCTCTTGTATTAGTGGCTGAATAGAATTGAGTATAACATCCCTTAATCCACTCTGGCATTTGAGCAGTTGAAAATAGCAATGACATTCGAGACATATAGGTGATCCTTAGTGTATAATCTGTCAATCAGCAGATATCTACCAGGTACTTATGACCCACTTCCAAAATACAGCTGGAAAGCTATTTACAGCTCTTTGCAGCATCCTGCAGTCACAAGTCTGTGTTTTAAAGAGGTTCTTGAAAAAAAAAAAACCCAGCAATTCTGATTTTTGGCAAAAACTTCCCAATGCTTCATTTAGCAATAGTAATAGCACTTAGACTTATATAGTGCTTCATAGTGCTTTACAACCCGCTCTAAGAGGTTTACAGAGTCATCCTATTGCCCCCAACAATCTGGGTTCTCATTGTAGTGACTTCGGAAGGATGGAAGGCTGAGTCAACCTTCAGACTGTTAGGATTGAACTGCTAGCAGTCAGCAAAAATTAGCCTGCAATACTGTATTCTAACTACTGCACCGCCATGGCTCTTAATATACATGACATTCCCTTAACAATTGTGGTGGTTGCTTTACAACTGTGGCAGTTGCATGAAAACAGGCCAAGTCACACAATGACCCATTTTATGACCCATCTCAACTTATGACCATGATGGAATGGCTCCATTACAGTCATAACTCAAAAATTACCTGTAGTGTAGAAATTGTAGTCTAAAACTACTTTTCAAAGGAAACTTACTTCTTGAAAATTGTATTCTAGTTGTATTACTCTTTTTTTTTCTTCTGTTGAATTGCTCCCCATTCTTGGAGACTGGCTGGAGAAATGCTTGAAGTTTTCCAAAGCAGGATTAGAACTCAAGAGTCTCCTGGTTTGTAGCTGGATGCCTTAACCACTACATCAAACTGGTCTTTTCTAAACTTGTAATATAAATGAGTAATATTTAAGTTTTACAGTTATTTTGTGACTGGGAGGTCATCATTCTCAGAACTGGGGGAACAAGAAGCTTGCTTGCTTAGTATTTGATTATTTCTTTCAATTTTTTTTTCATTGTTGCGTTCAATTTGAACTTTTAAAATGGCCATATAATTACAAATGCCTAGAGGAAAAGCTTTCTCATATAAATGATGAATGTACAGAAGCAAATCTCGTGAATCCAGCTCTTGTAAGGGTAAAAAAAAACTTTGTGAACAGCAAAATAACCAATGCCACTCTGACCTATTGCAACATTTAATCAAGCTGTGCATAAATTTATAATTCAATATGAATTCTATTATGACTAATTTTACATTTGGTGATTCCCCTGCAGAAAGGCTATAATTGCTGGGAAATAAATAGCATAATTGCTGAACAGTCAACTGCAGTATTCTTGTTCAATAGCCATGCTTCTCAGCAGCTGAAAAATGCAGCTTAGCAACATTTAGAGGCTGCACAGGCTTAATATACCTGTCCAAATGAATGCAGGATCAAGTATTCTACATAGATCTCTTTGGTCTGCTCAAATTTTCTAGTATATCTTTCTACAAGAAGTCCTTCTGAAATGGTGTCTGCAATTTTCATGGCACTGTATCTCCACCATTAATATTTTCCATGAAGCCATCCATGTTACAAAGGAAAGTTTATATCCTCTTTCTCCCACCCACTCCTTTTCTAATGGCTTGGGATTCCCTGGAGTACTCATGTATAGGTACATAAGATTGGCCACATATTGATACAACTGTTATAGGGAAATTGAATGATCTATTGCATACATGTTACTGAAAATTAGTTCATTAATGGTCTTTAGTAATATGTTTGTGGTGCAGAACATCAACATGTCTGCCTTCTCTTGAACATTGAAAAAGCAAGATGGCTAGAAGGAGAAGGGAAGAAAGTAGAGTGAAATAACTTTTGGATTTTTCTATTCCTTTAAAAATTAAAATGAAACCTATTAAGCAGAATAGTAGAAGCTTCCATATAGAAGCAGGCTTGTTTCTGTCTAGACATTAAAAATAAACTGCTTGTTTTCATTTTTACACTGAAGAAAAAAGACATGGGAATAGAAGATGAGGGGTAATGTTTCACTTCAGTCTTCCACTTCTTTGCACACACCTTGAAGACCTTTCTGACTTCAAGCAACACATTAATGACAGTTGAGGAATTAATGGCCCTTTCTGTAGATGACCAGGAGAAAGAATAAGATACAGTCTCAACAAAAAAGTAAAATATTAATGAGTTCAATTATTTTTTTATTAGCACCCCAAATATGTTTTGCTTAAAAGGTTGAGTCTGACAAGGACATAGGATGTGATTGGTGTATCCCTTAATCTTGTTTGACAATTTCAGTTGGTCAAGAAGCTACATTAACCATGGTGACAAGTCATTTATCTTTATTAAAAACAGCTTGCTGATAATCTGATAGACATTAAAATATAAGTAAAACACTACACAACCTAGTCCTTCCCAAACAGGGAAGAACTGTGGGTTTTGTTATAATTTGTAAACTTTGGGCATAGGATGTATGTATTTTGATAGCCCTAGTTGTGTAGTGTTACACTAACATGTCTGTTATATTTTTATATATGTGCATGCATGTGTATGCAGATTGCAGTGATACTTTTACTTCCTTGATCAACATTGCCAGCCTTGCTCTTCTTTTGGGTGCTTCTAGTTTTCCAGTGAAGAAAGTATAATTCCAATGCTGGCAGGGGTGGGATTCAAATTTTTTAACAACTGGTTCTGTGGGCATGGCTTAGTTGGTGAGCATGGCTTGGTAGTCATATGACTGGCTGGGCGTGGCCAACTCAACATCACTCACATCGAGGCACGCATCTCCTCGCCTGGCCCCTCATGACTGTGGGGATGTTGCAACACTCGTAAGTATGAAAAACGGCCATACGTCACTTTTTTCAGTGCCATTGTAACTTTGAATGGTCACTCTACACAAGCAAAGTACCAGCAAAGGAGGGGAAAAAACTTCAGAGAAGTTCCTGAGACAGGAAGTCTAGTCTTGCCAAGAATGTAATAAGGGTTAATGGAGAGGCAGTTTCTGTAAGCAACACCAGAATGTTTTCTTCCTGCCTTCCTTACAGGAGTAGGCCAGTAATTTCTTCTAACAAACGGTTCTCCAAACTGCTTAGAATGTGAACAACTGGTTCTAGCGAATAGGTACGAACCTGTAGAATCCCACCCCCGAATGCTGGAAATCAACAAATAGATGTTTTGTTTCAGAGATTTGTAAAAACATCACTATCATCTCTGGTTGTTTTGCATAGAAACAGACTGCCGTCAGTTCAGATTAATGCATAATAGTTTGCCTCAAGCTGTTCATTATGCCTGACCTCTCCATCACCCATTATGTGTCTTCAGACAGCATTGTTGATATTCAATGGAAAAAAGTATTTATTTTTGGTTGCATGATTTTACATAGTTTAAAATTAAAATACTCAAATGTTTGTTTCAAACTTACACCAGACCTAATGCACAAAGTTCACCTACCAAAAAACAAAAAAACAAAAATGTTGAATATTTGTAGCCCTGTTCCAACCTCTACAGATATTGTAGGGCACAGTGATGCCATGTGATTCACGCATGTTGCTCCACTGTTGGAAGAAATATCCTTCTGGGTTCAGTTCCAAGTGGGGAAGAAACACACTGAAAACATGGTGACTGCTTGGAAAGATGTTTAATGGTGGACAGGACTACATGGCTTGCAACTCCAAAGTGAAAAGGACAATCACATATTTCAAAATGTTGGGTGAAGGGAAAGAAGGGGCAAGATGCTGAGAGATCCTTACTTTTATACCCTGTTGGGCCACACCTTAGTGTTTCCTGTTCCTGTGTAAAATATGTATCATATTGGCTGTCAGACTCCCAGGGCCAGGGTCTTAGCTAACTTTATAGGCTTTGTCTGGACCACATGGCTTCACCTGAGTGCTGGATGATGCAATCTTTCCAGGGCATGTGGTGAGATGAGTAGAGGGCTTTGTTATATAGAATACTCTGGTCCAGGCCTTAATGCTCCACCCATTAACAAAGGTGGGGGTTAGCTTCTGCTTCTGAGGTGAGTTTCTGCTTCTGAGTTTGTACTTCTCTTTTAGGGGAAATATTCTGCCTTTTTCATATATCCTAAAGTATTTCATTTTTCTAGGAGGGAGGTGGGTTCCAACACCACATTAAAACTTGTGTCTTCTCAAGATAAGCTGCGTCCATGAATCTTTCTAATAAGTATCAACAGGTTTTCTAAAAAATTTCCTGCTGTAATACCCATGAATATTTAGGGAAAAGTCAATGTCAAGATCAAAGCTTCTCCCAATATATTAATTTAATTTGACAATTTCAGATTCTTTTGGTTTCTGATTGAAAAGAATAAGGATTTCATACTTCAAAGAAAGAGACAGAATGTTGTGATCGATATGACAATTATTTATTTTATTTTATTTATTTGATTTGTCAATCGCTTACAAGATAATAGGTATAAGGATAAACATAGTTATGAATACAAGAAACGAATACATATAAGAAAAATAAAAGAAACAATAGGACAGGGACAGTAGGCACTTTGGAACGCTTATGCATGCCATCTACATACCTCTTAGGAAAGGGGTGAGGTCAATAGTAGACAGTCTGAGGTTAAAGTTTTTGGGGTTTGGGGAAGAAACCACAGAGTCAGGTAGAGTATTCCAGACATTGACAACTCTGTCAATGTCTTTTTTTGATGTCTTTTTGGTAATAGCTTTCCATTGTACCAGTAGCCCTTGAGAATTTGTGAGGTTATATTGTGTGTAGAAGCAACCATTCTCTTCTTAATTGTGTCTTTGTGTAAAAGTGGCTTTCAGTGAAAATGAAATTAAACAGCTTTCATTTTCATACAGAACTAATTTAGACTTCACCCAATTCCTAACCACTTTGCTTTCAACCACTCATCTCCCACTACCACATGCAATTTTATTTAGAAACCAATTAACATGATTTTGATTCTTCCATGCCCTGTTTTTTTTTTTTACAGACTCTAGATCTGAAAATGCACAGGGAAAGTTTGCTCTCCAGTTCCTTCTATTTGCATTCCTAAGGCGACTGACTGCTGGATCCCTCCCCGCGTTTGAAAGCTCTCTTCCTGGCACTCAGCGAAAAGAGGCCTTTTTTTCAGATTGCAGATATGCAGTTATGTCCCATGGTAGAGGTATGAAAAATGCCTGCCTTCCATTTCTCTGCTCAGCAGAGGGGCTGTGAGTGAAAAACGTATACTTTGTGCCAGCTTACCAACTGCTTTTGTGTCTTCTCAAGATAAGCTGTGTCTGCCAGAAGCTGCTCGTTAATCATACACACCATGAGCTGCTGAAAAGACCAAAAGCAGGCCTACCATCAAGCTTCTCCACACAGAAGCCTCACCAAGAGGTTGGAGGGAGTGCAATTGATATAGAAACCGCAAGAAGAGGAATAACATTTGACAGCCTGAAAAATCCTTTCCAATGTAGTTTCTCAGTTGGAGAATGCAGATAAATAAACCCACCTAGATTTTACCACAGTTACTTTGACAACAGCTCTTTGAAATGCATGAAGTGCCAGCTGCTTTGTTTTTCCATAGGACTACAAGCAAACCCGTGTTTTGCAATTAAAACAGGAGGAAAGTGTAGGAAATTGCGAAAATTGCAAGGAGCTCAAAACACATCATTTCAGACAGGAAAGAAAAGCTTTTTCATCATCACACTGCCCAATTGTATATATTAATCCCAAAACGTATCTATGTGTATTTTGGATGTTCTTTTGAATATGGAGTCATTCAGACCATAGGTGGTATTCAGCAGGTTCTGACCAGTTCTGGAGAACCAGTAGTGGAAATTTTGAGTAGTTTAGAGAACCGGCAAATAACCACCTCTGGTTGGCCCCACCGACATCTATTCACTGCCTCCCAAGTCTCAGCTGATCAGCTGGGTCGTCTTTTGTTGGTCTACACAGGAAAATGTAGCTGGAAAGCAGGTTAGTGGGGTGGGGAGGAAATGGGACTTTGCAGTATCCTTCCCCTGGAGTGGGGTGGGAATGGCGATTTTGCAGTGTCCTTCCCCCACCACACCCACTGAGCCACACCACGCCCACCAAGCCACACCTACAGAACCCATAGTAAATTTTTTTGAATCCCACCACTGATTCAGACCACCAGGCAAATCAGAGAAAGAGAAAGGAACAGACATGGAAAATTGAGGGAAAGTGGATGGATTGGAGGGGGAAAAAACAGTTGTACTTAACAATCCAGTCAGTTAAGAAGTTTTGTTGTTTTTAAAATTCTGAATTGATTTCCAGAATGGGGAACGTGCTGATTTTGGATTAAGGAAGTGATCAAAGGTAGCACAAGACCATTGGTATTTAACAGTTAGCATAGAATAATGGCTTTTCTGTAGCTTGATAAATTAGTAACAGAGGACAGCTTCTCTCTCCTTATTCTGTCCCCACAACAGTTTACTGGGCCTGCTACTAGAGAATCCAGTGTTAAGCAAACATTTAGGAAAAAAAATGGGGTTTGTTATTTCAGAGGGATATTCAGAGCCTTAATTCTATTCTCGGTTTATTTTACTATAAGTGGCAAAGTCAACCATCTTTGTTTCAGAAATGTTTGACTCTCCCATTTAAGATAATATATAGTGCTTGTGTAACTCATCCTCAATTATAATTGACTTAGTTCATGGTCATGGCTAGCTAGAGCAATTTTGGAGCAGGCAAAATAATTGTGAAAGTGCACTATATGTCTAAGGAGAAGCAATGTTTTGTTTGTCCTTAATTTGTTTTAAAAGTGCTTCTGTTTCAGTGAAAGTTCCTTGGCAGAGATGATCTATTAAAAACAGAAAACAAAACAAAATGTTAGATGGGTCATCTGCTGGAGAAAGGGCTTCTATTTCTGTTAGAAAAGAAAGGACAAATGCATTTCTTGACAATTGAATATTGTGAAATCTATGTTCTTACATCTGTTTTGTGTACATGTAAAGCAATGTTAATGTTTCAAATTCTCATTTGCAAATTTCAATGCTACATTACATGGGATGTACATTTCACAATATTATATTTGCATATCCTCTTGGAGAGACAGATCATTGCACTCAATATGAAGTCAATTTTGTGCTAATAAGAAACTACATCAGTTTCGGGTAGGGATAATAGAAGCTGAGAGGGTGTTGCATACAATGGAAATGTTTCCGTGATACAAAAAATCCATTTTACAATGACTGATAAGAACTATGTAGTCTACAGATTATCTCTCCTGTTAACATTAATATTAATATTGGAACGAGTGTGTTATAGAGATTAGGAGCCATGCCATGGAATCGGGGGGGGGGGGGGGGGGGGGGAGAGAGAGAGTGAGAGAGAAAATAGATGATAGATGATAGATAGATATAATTACATAGATATAGATGTAGATAGATATATGATATAGATATCTTACACACACACATACACGTTACAAGATGATGAAAAAAGTAATTTTGTAACCAGTTAAGGTTAATTATTACAGTTAATTATTTAACCAAAATAATTTATAGTAAGCACAAAAGTTTCTGTTTCATTGAGCAATCATTAAGCTTTTCTTAATAACCAACTTTTGGATCCTAGCTGTGGTCACTAAATGAGGACTATCTATATTGCTGGGGTTTTAGCTGCAAAGAAAGCTCAGGGACAGAGAATAGTACCTGAAAACGAGACTGGAAGGTAAATCATTGTTTCCCCAAACGAGGAAATAAGCCCATGGCTTGAACGCATTCAAATAGTTCTATCATTTCCAATAGAACACCA
Organism: Pseudonaja textilis; assembly: GCF_900518735.1. The sequence goes on from NW_020769309.1 coordinate 14,319,530, forward strand.
TCTTAATTCTTCCTTTTTCAACACTTTTCTCTCAGGGAAAAAAAGGTTAATGGTTTTTCTAGCAAAAAAAAATGTTTGACCTTTATTATTGAACAGCCAAACTCCATCACCAAATATTAGCTTATAGAGATAAGATTGCTGTTTTGAAAAAGAAAAGGGAAAAAAGAAAACGTTTCTGATATTTCTGTTCATTAGTTGTGGAGAACATCAGCTCCATATGGCTGTTAGGAATACGAGTCACCTAACTGGTATTTGGGTTAGAAATATATAAACCAGGATAAACATTTTAAAACTGTATCTTTAAGAAAATGCAAAACTGTAATTAGGTGTGGTTTCTCAAACGGCCATACGATGGAGAAACCTGGGTTGTTTAGTCTTAGTCTCAGAAGAGAGTGCGAGTGTATCTCTGTTTCCTTCTGTTGGAAAGTATTGCCGTTGCTCCATTTTTCCTAATTGACTGATATTCCTGGATTTGATGTAAGTCTGACACTGAACTGTTTTTAACATTGGAATTTGTTATTGGATTATCCCTGGATTGAAAACTGACTTATTTACTTGTGAATGACTTTGGACTGCTTATTTTGAACTTTGCTTAAACCTTTCTGGAAGTAAAAACCTACTGTACAATGTATCTGTGTGCTGTGTGTATATTATTCAAACACTACTCTCAAATACGTCTCCCTGTATGCGCTCATTCTCCTAACGGGGAATTACCTCAACAATGGATCTTAAGATTTAGATGGACATTTCCCAGGTCTTTTTCTGTGTATTTCTTTGGGGGGAGTCAGCTTACTTCTATTCCTACTGTCCAAACCTTCTCAATACATTTGTCTCTTTCTCTGAAATACATTGTGAAAATGATTGATAGGCTACTCTTTCTTTGATTCATTCTGATAGCAAATAGATGACTTGCCTGAAGAATTTTGGTAAATTGGCTGTCAAAACCAACATAACCCAAATTACGTTTTTTTGTGGCCTTCATAGTTTTGAAATGTATTTATTTGTTAGATTATTTTCCTTACTATCTTTCCTCAAGCAGCTCAAGGCTGTGTCCATAGCACTCCTTTCCCCTTTCAAAAGTCCTCTGGAGCAGGTTGGCCTGAGAACGAATGACTGGCCCAAAATTACCCCATGAGCTTTTCTCTTTTATCTTAAGCCAAGAGTCCAGAGGTACAAAGCTGTTGCTTGCTTTCCACAAGATTTCAAAAGCTGAACAGATTCAGCAGAAGTAATTCATCCAAGCAAACCAAACAGGACCACTTCACCATGTAATGCATCATACCGACAATATATTTCTTCCTGCTTATAGTTCCATAGCTATGGTTTTTTTTGAAATACAGGATTGTTGCTTTTTTTTCATTTTAGAGGGGCCTAATACCAATTTCTGACCTGTTTCCAAATGCTGTTTCATATAAAGAATAGTGTTGGGCAAAGGAAGAGGTATTTTAAACAGTATTTCTCACCTGGAACCCTTCAGATGTCTGTTAAAATTCCTAATCAGACTAATACAGACTAGGTAAGTCAATGTTTTGTTTTAGAAAGAATTGGGACAAACCAAAGTTCAGGTAAGCCTTCTCCAAACTGATACTCTCTAAAAATTTCAACTCTCTTGTTGGCTAAGAATTTAGAGGAATATAGACCAACCAATATGGAAGGCATCATGTCAGAGAAATTTGGTCTCAGCTCAGGACTGTCTGAGCAAGAATGCTATTTAAGAAGAATGCTAACATTCTGGTCATCAGTATCTGACCCTCATGAAAGTTGTCTTGGGAATTCAACATAGAAAAACATAAAATGGCCATATAATGAAATACTCCACTTTAAACATATGAGTTATATAATGATCAGTTGGTTGGATAGACAGATAGATGATAGATGATGACAGATGATAGATAGATAGATAGATAGATAGATAGATAGATAGATAGATAGATAGA
>NW_020769309.1:14321476-14342436 GCF_900518735.1 Pseudonaja textilis
AGATAGATAGATAGATAGATAGATAGATAGATAGATAGATAGATAGACAGATATAGAGATAAATAGATGATAGAGATAGATAAATAGATGATAGATAAATAGATGATAGATAGATAGATAGATAGATAGATAGATAGATAGATAGATAGATAGATATAGATATAGAATAGATGATATAGATAAATGATAGATCGAATATAGATAGTTGATAGATGATAGATAGATGATAGATAGGTAGGATATAGAGATTATATACAATATCTATGATTGATATATATAGACATATATACACACACACGTGCGTGTGAATATAGTAATAACATAGCTAAGTTAGATTTTTATTTAACAACCTCTTAAAAATGACAAGAAAGCAACCTTGCATGAGTTGGCAAGCTGCCTTATAGAGTGTAGAAATAATGGCCTGCCTTTTCATTTTTCCATTACCCCTTCTTGCCTTTCTCTCATTCTCTGTTTGTAGAAATCATCACTGTTTCTTTCTTCACATTTTTATCCAGCTCTTTTCCCCAGGACCAAAGCTAGTTTTGACAAAGAAAGATCTGACCCAGCATAATAATAGAAAAACTGGATATCGTCCCATTGCAAAATTAGTCCTTTGCCCTCAATCCCCTTCAGGTTTGAGGCTGTCGTTGTCAGTAGACGTTACATGATATGTTATTGTGCTTTTCTCTTGACAGAATCGACATCCTTTGGTCTGTCTACTATGTTTCCTAAGCAACAAAACCTGTACAAATCCACACTTGGAAACAAGTACGGAGAAAGGTCTAGCCAGTGAGGCTTACGCTATTGTTGCTCCAGTTTTTGAGCTAATGAGCAAATTAAAAAGAAGACAATTTGGTACCAAGTTAGCAGCACACGTGTGGTTATTAAGAACTGGCTTCATGGACTGGTTGTCCAAATTTTGTTTCTTGAGGCCCAGGAGGCTCCAAAACGAAGCACTTGGGTGGGGGCAGTGTGCTCCCCTTATGCTGCATTTTTTTCCCATCCTGAGCCCCAGGGAAGCCTTCTGGGAGCAAAAACGTCCTCCCCCAGGAGGCTTCCTTGAGGCCCAGAAGGCCCCAAAATGGGGGGTGCTTCCCCCCAAAAGCCATGCCCATGCAGTCACATGACACACTCACCTAGCCATGCCCACAGAACCAGTTGTTACAAAACTTGAATCTCACCCCTGACTGAATGTTTAAAAAAAGCCGGAAGGGGAGAGAATTGCATGCAACACCTCACAAGAGAAGATGGAAGGATCAGTTTTCATTGCCAAATTAGGACTTGAAGCAATCATCTCCTCACACCCTTTGAACCTACTTCCATAGCTATGGCTTTTAGTTATTGGAAAACCAATGTTTGGTTATAAGTGTATATGTGTATGGGATGGAGGGTGTGGAGTTGAGAAATAGGATCTGAAGAACTGTAGAATGTTTCATCTACAGGCATCTTTCGAGATCCCAAGGACTTTCATGTTTACAATTCAAGGTAGTTCCCAAGAAGCTGAGTCAGTGTAAGGGGGTACACATTGGTTGCCAGAAAAGTGAGCTTCCCCCCATTTAGGGGCCTCCACAAACATTGCTCTTCTAATTTCTGATGACCGCTATTATCCCATGTATGCTGCTACTGCCAACTCTGCCCACCTGCATCATTCCTGATTGTGCCAACAACAAAAACTCATGTGTTATTCCATGCACAGCCTGAATGCAGAAGGCCACAGAGCAATGGTGAAAGGATAGAAAATGACATTGATTGATTTCACAAATGTGTATACCACATAACTCCAAGCAAAGACAGCCCACAACGGGTAACTACAGAAACAAATGAACCTATTAGAATTAGAAGAAACAAAACATGCATTTGATAGGACTCTTCCAAAACCACAGAAGAATCACAAAACTTCCAGGGCAGGAAAAGTTAAAAGGCAAAGTTTAGTTGAAAATTTATTTTGACCAAAATGGTATACTTAATGGCATACACAGCAAACCCTTGGCTAAAGCTTGTCAGTTTGCGGGGGGAGGGGGGGTTGCAAGCAAGGGTGGCAAAAGTTGTACAAATTCTGGACTGCATCAGAAAGGAGTTCTGGTCCAGCAGCTATCACTAAGAAATGTGAAAAAGCCCTGCTGATCTGATTCCTACTGAATTAGGTGCCTACCACAACACACAGATCCTCCCCAACCAAGGACCTCGGCTATTAGCATAGAGATGTACAACCCATTCTTGGCCTTACCACCACAGCCTGGATTGAGTTAGGTCTGTGAAATATGTTGCCCTGCCACCTTGACCTCAATGATATTGCCCAGGATGAAGAAGACATTCTTTTTCCTAGCGAATCCAGTACATCAATGTTTCTCAACCTTAACAACATTAAGATGTGTGGAGTTCACTCCCAGAATTCCCCCCACAGCATGCTGGCTACATCATTCTGGAAGTTGAATTCCACACAACTTAAAGTTGCTCAGGTTGGGAAACACTGCTGTAGATATTTCTCTAATCCTTTCTATTCCACTTACCATCTGCAAGCCTGGAGAGAGTGATACAGGGAGCAACAAACATTACTTCAGTGTATGCGCAGGCTGAGGTAGATAGCAACTTGCCAGGTGAAAGTGTCTTTGGGCTTTCAAAAAGTTGCTGGTAAAATCACTAATTAAGACTTAATTAATTAAGTTGTGGGTAAGAGAAGTTTTTCCCATGGATAGGAAACTGGCTAAATGACAAGACATGGAGGATAGGAATAACTGTACCTGGATGCTTCATTGAACAGAATTACCATGGTGATGGGATTTTGTTTTTGATTCTATTATGGTGCTATTTTCTTTATGTAGCCAAAATGGAGGTGATCACTAGAGCAATTTTGTAGAAGTTCTGTAGAGGACACGAAACAAAGAAAATAGCATTTTAAACATAAAAGCAGCTTTTTTCTTTAGGTCCAAGAAAGTCTATTTATCTCACTAAAAGAAATATTTTTTAAAAAAATAGGAATTGTAAATATTTAGATTTTGTATCCAGTATTTTTTCCAGATATATTTTTAATTTTTAATTCAGCTTCTTTGGATACTCCAGTTTGTATACAGAGTTTTAAAGACTCATTTTGGAAAAATCCATCAAAATTTGGATTAGATTTGGGGTCCTATTTCTTTAAACTATGACTTCTGATAGGAACATTTGTTTCCATTAACATTTTCAAAATTTAAAAGTTTCTTAGCAAGGTTGTTATTACATCAAGAATATTCTATATATGATTGCTCTATGATCCGGTCATGTTTATACTTCTAGATCAATCTGGGAAATGCAGAGTAGCAGTTTTATTGTACAGGTACCTCTTTTAAAAGGCATTTGTTAGGAAAGTTTAAATTAAAAAGTGAGAACTCACAGGAAATGAAAAATAATCATATAGGAAATACCTTATAGAAAAAATGAGTAACCTTAGGAAAAATAAATTAACACAAAAAAATTGGAAGGCATTTTTGAACATGGTAAATGTATTTGAATTTAAAATTGGAAAAATGAAAAATCAGATATATATATGGAGTGTGGTCATAAAAATGTTAAACTACAGGTGACCATGATAATGCAAAACTTTGCCCAAAGGATATAAAAACAGAACTTGGATTGCATCATTGTAGCTATCATTTTCTTTTTTAAAACCACATCCTGGTACAGATTGATAGATACATTGCTCTCCAGCTTGAAACCCAGCTTAATTTCTATTTGCCTATTGCATGATTTATTTTACAGGTGAGATTTCATGGACAGTATATCAATGCGGACTTGAGAGGTAAAAATACAGCAAGAACAATGGCTTTCTGCTAATTAGACACAATGATAAAGAAAATATCACCCATCAAGTTTTCTCCTTGTGCAGTTGTCCAAGATAGTGGAACCTTGTTAAATAAACAAAGGTGGTCATTCACAATCTTGAAGTAGAATAAGGTGGCACAGTGATTATAATGCAGTATTGCAGACTAATTCTGCCACAGTCTGGAGTTCGATCCTGACCAGCTCAAAGTTGACTCAGCCCTCCATCCTGGAAGGTAAAATGAGGACTCAGATTGTTGGAGGCAATATGCTGAATTTGTAAACCACTCAGAGAGTGCTGTAAAACATAATGAGATGGTATATAAGTCTAAGTGCCAAGGAAGTGGGCTAAGCAATAGGTGTGAAGTATTGCTGTGTTGCCCTAAGGCCAGAAAGAAAAAGCACGATCTTGTGGCTTGATATAATTGAAACTGGAATGGATCTGAAATGTTTAAATGAACTTGGGCCAAGAATTTTAACAACGTCTAAATGATTTTAAAAGTTATTTACTTGACCAATTATGATTATTGCTAGTAAGACCAATTCTGTTCTCCCAGCCAATTTCTGAGAACTCGACTGGGAGTGGGGAGAGAGAGAGAGAATTGCAAATGCTCATGTTCATGTATCTTGTATAAATAAATAAATAAGTTTACACAAAAAATTGTCCTTTTTCCCTCCAGCTTCAAGAACAAAAAAATCTTTCTTTTCAATTTACTGGAAGCTTGTTTGTTTATTTGTGTTAGAAGCATCATGATTAAAATAAGACATACTACATGATATAAAATTTAAAATATCAAATACCAATATTTGGAAGTCAGAATGTGTGAGTTTGCCTCCTCCAGTGAATGCTAAATATATTAAGACCCCATCTCCCATAATCTCCCAGCTAGCGTACCACTGGAAAAGCAACAAATGAGTAAACTCTTACCCCATCTATCCTCTCAAACTTCTCAGCCATGAACTGAAAGGAAAACTGCAGGAATCTCAGCATTATTGATGGCGTTACTTGCTCAATAATGATGCTGCCAGGTGATGGGAGATCACCAGCCTGTCCACAATAATGTCATGTAAAAACATAAAGCTGGGATTAACATCAAAGGATAGCCATGTAGGTTCCAGTGGCAGGCCTGCCCTTCAAAGCATTCTTTAAACCAGCTGAAATTGTGCTAACAAGGCATGAAAAAGGACCTATTGAGACAAAAAGAAGAGAGCAAGCTGGGAAGATGAACTGGATTATTTTCAAAGGCTGATGTTCTGATACTGAGGACTGAGTGATAAAGCAGCAATTCTACCTCAGGCTGTGAACTTGTCAGGTTTTTATTTCTAAACCCACCCAGCACTGAATAGAATAGAGGCCAATGAACTCAAGGTGTGGACATGGTTGACTCAGGAAGCAACACATTGTCCCAGGATACACAGAAAAAGAAAAAAATTTCCCCTGCAGTGACCCGGCAGACCGCTGCTCTTGGTAAATGCTGACCTTTTTTTTATTATGTATGGTGCAAGTCCTTTATTCACTGAGATGGGATCAGTAGCATTCTGTGAGAGTAGAATTTCTAGGGCATTAGAAAAACATTTCTAGGGCTGAGTAGAAAAACCTAGGGCATTTGGCCAGATTAGTTAACATCAGCATCACATGTTGTAGGGAACATTAACTTCTTGTAGCCAATGTCCATGTATGAGGTTCTGAGAATTATCTACTATGAACTGGGGATGTGTGGTGTGTGTATGGGAGAGAACAACAGAATGGCTATGGTCAGGTTTGAGATATGAATACTTGTTCTGAATGGGAAAAAGCCGGTTTGGGATGGGTAGAAGATGAGCATACATCTTGCATATCCAAATCCAATAAAACCTTTTTTAATAGAAATGCAATCATTTCCTCCCAATCACTTCTGAATTCTAAAACAGGTTTTCTAAAGTTCATCAATGTTATTCCTTCAAAGAGTAATATCAATCAAAATGATTTCTTTCTAAGTTCACACAAAACAAACGTCACATCCCACACTAGGATAATATACTAAAGAAAATCCTTTCCTTTTACATTTTGGATTATTTAAAATAAATCTTTTTTTTTTTGAAACCCTTCTAAACTCTTAGTTTCCTGCATCAATTCACAGAGACACAACACAATCAATCCTAAATACATAGAGATGTGGCTTACTACCACCCCACCCACACATACACGAAAGAAATAAGGTCACATCCGGTGTTAACTTAGCCATGATATTCATGTATAAACTGAATCCCACTGTTTTGACTTATAGAAGCATAATCTAATTCCAGTAGGTGCTTTTGTAAAATGTACTAATAACTAGACTAAACTTTGCTTGGTTTTCAGCTTTACTTCATTGATTACTATTGGTCTTCGTTGTATTTTTTCCCCAACCCATGCTATCCCCCACCCCCAAACCATTTGGAAACCAGGTAGAACAATTAATTAGTGGAATGGCCTGTCTCCAGAAATTGTGGGTGCTCCAACAAGTTTTTAAGAAGAGATTGGACAACCATTTGCCTGAAATGGTATAGAGCAGGGTATAGGGTATAGGACACTCAAGGACCAGATCCGTCCCATGGGGTGCTTAGATCTGGCCCATGGGACCACCCAGAAAACAGCAAAGGACTAGCCTGAAGTGCCTTTGCCAGCAAAAACGGAGCTCAGGAGAGTCACGGGTGGCAGAGAGTTGCCATCACTGCTTAAAGCAGAGCTTGGGAGCCTATTTTCGCAGGCAGAGTGCTGAGGCTACCACAGGCGCCCTGACACATGTGACATCAAGCTGGACACACACACACACACACACACACACCAAGGTCAAACAACCCTGATGTGGCCTTCAATGAAATCAAGTTTGACAGCCCTGCTATAGAGTTTCTTGCCTGAGCAGGGGGTTGATTAGAAGATCTCGAAGGTCCCTTCCAACACTTTTATTCTGTTATTGCTTTTCCTGTTTCAAATGTAATTCAAAGTGCAAAAGCAGCTATTTGTCCTTTTACACATCTGAATTTCCATACTTACAACATTTAAAGTTAATTAATTGTATTCATCTAATAAATATAAATGAGTTATGTGTGCTAAATCTGCTTTTCAGTAACAGGGCTCTGAATCAGTACACAGTACACAGCTTTGGAAGAAATAAGCAAAAAAAAAACAATGATATTCACAGTCACCTCAGCAAAAAAGCAACAAGAATCTCATAGGTGAAGCATCCACCACCACCCAATACAACTAAGAGGCGCAGACGTAATTGTGAAAATTGCTACCGGACAAATTTCTATAGGGATAATGTTTCTTATTTCAAGCATCATTTCTAAAAAGTCCCTTTCTCCAGACCTGATCAGTCTAATACAGATTTCTGAGTAGGAGCCTAAGGCCAACAAATTATATTCTGTTTCATGGTACAGAAAAGAATGTAGTTTCTTTGCCCATAATATCAAGTGAAAATGTACTGAGTCCAAGAGTAGTCAAGTTGTTTATATTCTTGTATAGAAAAAAAAACCTGTTGTTCTATGGCAAGAAATATAAAAAAATAATCTGTTAAATGACCATCAAATCTTTGCCCTTTACATAGCTTCAGAATGATTTCATTCAGATAGTTGCTTTATTTTGATTAAAAGGAGAGTCTGCTTTTGAGAGACTTCACATGAACATGACTAAGAATCTTAAAAATGAATAAAGTTATTAATATGATCATATATAAGTTTCTTGTTTAGTAAAAGGAAAACTTTTCTGTGTATAGTGACATAGTTTCCATATTAAAGGTGAATTGGATTGCTGCTTCAAATCCTGATGCTATATCTGGTTACAGGATTAATCTCTATCGAAACAAATTGAAAATGAAGGAAGAGTATTCCTTGATAAATTAGATTATTTGTTGAATAATATGAGCTAATTAAAAAAAATCTTATGCTACAAAATATCTTCCCAAGTTAGTCTACTGTCTATATGACTCCATGATATTGCAATATGACTTGAATTAAGCAGTTGCATTTAAAAAAAAAAACAGGAGGGATGTTATTTCTATAAATAAGGGCATAATATTGAAGCTCAAAATTTAGGACAACTTATAGCGACTTATGGAGAATCCAATATAAATTTACAAAAGAGCATGAATGCAATATTCACCTGATCATCAATTAAAAAAACAGTAAAAATGCCATGACAGTTAATTGGCTTGGCTGTTAAAAACAGGCTTTTTGATGGAAAAAAAAGGGGAAAACATAGGCAGTGGAATAACTGGATAAATTTCTCTGGAAAGGTAGAGGTACAGAATAATGATTATTAGCCTGAATCAATCTACTGCAAGATAAAGGTCTTGCCATTGAATTTTATGGACCATAATCTAGTACATCTATCCAGTATGAGTTGGTGTACATTTTCTCTCTCTTTCTCTGTCATCCTATCTGTCTGGAAGACAACATAATTTTCTGAATGTCACCATGGCAAAGTACATCCTAAAACTCCAAAATAAATACCTACTATAGACTTCTTGACAAAAGGAATGTATAGAGGAAACAGAATGTCATGGATATCAATTTATATTATTTACACAGTATAAATGTTGACAATAAATATATGCATATTTGCACGATCAAAGGATGTCATTCAAGGCTCATGTCACACATGTGGAGGAAATGCTTTGAAGCATGTGTAATGAGCTTTTCTTACTCTTCACTCCACACAGGCTCACATCTGTGAAAGGATTTAAGGAAGGGCATGCAAAGGGGAAAAAGCTGCTTTGCATTATGTTTTTTTTTTATATGATTATAGGAAAGGAAAGCCTTCACAACTGGGAGAAAGAGACCCAGATTCCAGAAGTGGGAAGATACTTGCATCTGACTCCTTTCCTAGGAAGAGGAAGAGCTAATTTTCTGAGCCATAATATCAAGCAGAAAGAATGGGAGAATGCTATTATACAGGTGAAACTGAAAAAATTAGAATATCGTGCAAAAGTTCATTTATTTCAGTAATGCAACTTAAAAGGTGAAACTAATATATGAGATAGACTCATGACATGCAAAGCAAGATAGTTCAAGCTGTGATTTGTCATAATTGTGATGAATATGGCTTACAGCTCATGAAAACCCCAAATCCACAATCTCAGAAAATTAGAATATTACATGCAATCAATAAAACAAGGATTGTACATAGAATAATATCGGACCTCTGAGTAGTATAAGCATGCATATGTACTTAGTACTTGGTTTGGGCCCCTTTTGCAGCAATTACTGCCTCAATGCAGCGTGGCATGGAAGCTATCAGCCTGTGGCACTGCTGAGGTGTTATGGAAGACCAGGATGCTTCAATAGCAGCCTTCAGCTCTTCTGCATTGTTCGGTCTCATGTCTCTCATCTTTCTGTTGGCAATGCCCCATGGATTCTCTATGGGGTTCAGGTCAGGCGAGTTTGCTGGCCAATCAAGCACAGTAATCCCATGGTCATTGAACCAGGTTTTAGTGCTTTTGGCAGTGTGGGCAGGTGCCAAATCCTGCTGGAAAATGAAGTCAGCATCCCCATAAAGTTCATCTGTGGAAGGAAGCATGAAGTGCTCCAAAATCTCCTGGTAGATGGCTGCATTGACTCTGGACTTAATGAAGCACAATGGACCAACACCAGCAGATGACATGGCTCCCCAAATCAACACAGATTGTGGAAACTTCACACTAGACTTCAAGCATCTTGCAGTGTGCGCCTCTCCATTCTTCCTCCAGACTCTGGGTCCTTGGTTGTCAAATGAGATGCAAAAGTTGCTCTCATCAGAAAAGAGGACTTTGGACCACTGAGCAACAGACCAGGTCTGTTTTTCTTTAGCCCAGGTAAGACACTTCTGATGCTGTTTGTTGTTCAGGAGTGGCTTGACAAGAGGAATACGACATTTAAAGCCCACGTCCAGGATCCGTCTGTGTGTGGTGGTTCTTGATGCACTGACTCCAGCCTCAGTCCACTCCTTGTGAAAGTCCCCAACACTTTTGAATGGCCTTTTCCTGACAATCCTCTCCAGGCTGAGGTCATCCCTGCTGCTTGTGCACCTTTTTCTTCCACACTTTTCCCTTCCACAGCACTTTGGGAACATCCAACTTCTTTTGCAATTACCTTTTGAGGCTTTCCCTCCTTATGGGGGGTGTCAATGAAGGTTTTCTGCAGAACTGTCAGGTCAGCAGTCTTTCCCATGATTGTGATTCCTACTGGACCAGACTGAGAGATCATTTAAAGGCTCAGGAACCCTTTGCAGGTGTTACGGCTTAATTAGCTGATTAGAGTGGGACACTTTGAGCCTAGAATATTGAACCTTTTCACAATATTCTAATTTTCTGAGATTGTGGATTTGGGGTTTTCATGAGCTGTAAGCCATAATCATCTCAATTATGACACATCATGGCTTGAACTATCTTGCTTTGCATGTAATGAGTCTATCTCATATATTAGGTTCACCTTTTAAGTTGCATTACTGAAATAAATGAACTTTTGCATGATATTTTAATTTTTCGAGTTTCACCTGTATTCCTATTTGTTGTTCCAGTTTGCAGCACATGAAGGCATAGTTAGAAAACCAATAACACTTAGATCAACCCGCCCTATTTATTCAAAGCATAAATTTTAAAAGGTCAGTAGCTTTAAAACAAAATATTAATATAGACTTTGATTCTACAAATTATAGATTCTACAAATTATAGTATTATAATCACAAGAGAGAGCTAGTGCCTTTTTCAATAAAGCTCTGGCATTTTCTTTATTGCTATAAATAAGACTCATTAATGTAACTAAATAAATACCAAAGGATACCATCCATTGCACCAACTATACTTCTTCAGGCTTCCCCACATGGCTAAAGGATTGCTTTAGGGATCAGGTAGCAGGTAATCTTCCAGCTGTTTGGTGTAGTGATTAAGGTGCTGACTTGGAAACCTTGACAATGAATTCTAGAGCTCCTTTAGTCACAAAGTCAGCTGGGTGACTTTCAGCCCAATTCTCCTCAGCAGGTTGTAGGCATGGAGAATATAGGAGGCTGGAATATTTGGCATGTTTGCCAACTTTAATTGATGTATGTATGTATGTATGTATGTGTGTGTGTAGGTCTAGGTGTGTTCGGGTCTTTTCCTGTGTAAGATTAAGAGTAACTTGGTGACGTTTCGGTGAGGTCCCACTCGCTATCCTCAGGCTGGTGCTTTCTGCTTTGTGCCAGTGCAATCTTACACGGGAAAAGACACCTAGACCTACATACCTGTACCCGTGAAAATCTACAAATATATGTATGTATGTTTTCTTAAGTTTTCGCGGGTACTTACATGTATGGTATTCAGCTTTGTTCGGGTATTTTCCCACATCATTATAGTTGTGCTTTTAAAGTTGTAGCAACGTTTCGGCAGAATCTCATCTGCCATCATCAGGCTTCTGTATTGTGTTTGAGAGTGCAGGCTTCCAGATAATTGACAGATAAAAGCCTGCACTCTCAAACAAAAAAATCTCCACACCACAAGCCAGCCAAACACCTGGGCACAAACAGACTCCCCCTGATACCTCCAGCTCAAACACACCACAACCAGGCACCCAGATGAAATTTAGCTTCCTAATAAATGATAGCCGTCTGTTTACTCGGAGCCAAGCCACACTAAAAGCCTCCAATACAGGAAACACAATGTTGCCAGCCAATCAAGACAAAAAAAAAGCTACAAAACAGACAGAAGATATTAGAAACACCAATCAAGCAGAACACAGCAAACTCCAAGACCAATAAACACAGACCAAGACTCCCAACCAATCAGGATGAAGAAAAAAACACTCTGGCACAGCAGTAGGCTAGCACCAAATTTAAAACAGAAACAGCTGTGAAAGTCTGACTCACAGACGAACACTAAACAGAAGCCTGACTGTGGCAGATGAGATTCTACCGAAACGTCGCTACAACTTTGAAAGCACAACTATAATGACATGGGAAAATACCCGAACAAAGCTGAATACCATACATATAAATACCCACGAAAACTTAAGAAAACAAATATACCTATACATATACATACGTGTGTGTGTGTGTGTGTGTCAAAAATATAATCATTATCAACAACATCATCCAGTAGAACTTACAAACTCCATCGCGTTGGGTAAGAAACACACAAATTACAGTAAAAATTCCATTGATAGATGAGTGGTCGTATAACTTTGTTGGTTGATTGGTTGGTTGGATGGATGGATGGATGGATGGATGGACAATTTTAATACTAATCTAGAATAAATGCAGAATCTTGAAACTGTAAGAAGCATTGCCCGAACTGATTTAGATGAATTGAAGATGGAATTTTTTTGAAAGACTTGAAATTGGGAAATCAAAGTCTTGTAAGCCAACTACAACATGACACTCTGATCACATCATTCAGGATATAAAAAGAGGGCACATATGCCAGGGATGAATGTTCAAGGCTTGTTGGGATTTGGGGGATAAACTATATTTGCTTCCGAGAAATTAAAGCTTGGTAGAAAAATGATGGGCCTGGGGAAAACAGAATTGGCTTTGGGTGTTTTTGAGGATCCAGACTGTGTAGTTCGTACTTAACAAACATAGTTTGGACAAAAAACTATATAATTAATTCATGTAATTATTTATTTGTGACTTTATATTTTTTTAATGGCCCAAGATGATTTAAAGAACTATCGCCCAATAAACTTTTCAGTCACATACAAGGTGGCAGCCTCGAAGCTTCCAAATAAAAAATGGCTTCCAAGGCTGACAATGCTGACACAAGGTTTTCACCAAAATAATAGCAACAAGAATATTGAGAACATTAAATGATGCACAACCAGGGGAGCAGGCAGTGTTCAGGAGTGGCTACAGCACAATGGATCACATCTAGGTTGTTCATCAATCATTGCAAGTCACAATGAGTATACCTTGCATGGCTTTCATTGACTACAAAAAGACTTTTGACTCAATATTCCAGCAAGCAATAATTAATGCATTGGTCAACTAAGGTATAGACACTGATTATATAAACTTAAATCAATATATGGAAAAACAATGGCAATAATTTGCCTTAATGGTCTTAAAGTAGATATCAGCATAGAATGACATATATGACAAGGCGATACAATATCACCTATCCTTTTCTCAGTCTACCTTGAAGAAGTATTTTGCCAACTAGACTAGGCAAAAGATAGAATAAAAATCCATTATTATTTAAATCAGTTATTTAAGTCATTTAAGATTTGCAGATGATGTTGTTCTCTTCTCACAAGATCTAGAAGGGCTGCAAAGACATACAAGAGCTGCATAAAGCAGGAGAACCATCATTTGGCTTAAAAATAAACCTGAAAAAGAGCCAGGTTATGTTTAATAAATGCACCAAAGAAAGAAAAATATATATCTGGAGAAGAACCAGATGTAGTAAACCACTACACATATCTTGGCCAACATATCTCAATGGAAGGTGATACAATAAAGTAAATTGAATGGCATGTTAAATGTGGTTGGCAGGCATTTGGCAAGCTAAGTATAATTTTCAAGAACAACCTACCCTTATGCCTGAAGAAAAACATTTTCGATCAGAGTGTGCTATCTGCTATAACATATACCAGTGAAACATGGACACTAAACTCACAATCAATTCAAAAGCTACAAGTGACGCAAAGAGCCATGGAAAGATACATGCTCAGCATTACGTGATAAGATAGAAAGATCCGCACGTGGATAAGAGAACAAATGAAAGTATATGATATCATCAAGGGAGTAAAAGAATTGAAATGGAAATGGGCAGGTAACATAGCAAGGTAGGTAGACCAGTTGATAAAAAGCATCCACGAAAGAGACCTAAACCAGGATGGATCGATGACATCAGCAAGTATTGTGGACCCATTTGTCAAAAGAAAGCTCAGGACCATATTGGTTACAAATATACAAATGAAGTCTTTATCCTGCAGTGGATAGACAAAGGCTAATGATTATGATGATTACTTGTTAAGAATGTGGGCAAATATATCAGTGATACCAGTTTGGCCCAGTTTTGACGTACCCGTGCCGCCAAAGAGCTGCAGAGACCAAACTGGTTCTCTAAGATGTTCTGCTGTTGGGCCAAACCGCACGCCTATACTGACCTTTATGTTCTACTTTTGAAGTGTATCTGTTTTGCGCAGCACAGCAGAGTGCCGCGCATCAGCTGCTGAAGTGACAGGGAGAGTGAAGGATTGCAGGAGATGAGTTGGAAAGCCCCTGCACCTGTGCAAAGTGTGTGTTTGGAACACATGCATGCAAAATTTTGTGTGCATGCAAAGTGTGCCCACCAAGCCACGCCGACCAAACCGGTGGTAAACTTTTTGGAAATGCACCACTGAAATATACCTAAACGTTAACACACATTTGAACAAACATTTTGTTTTCCCATTTCATACAGAGAAAAGGTATGTTGCACACTGTCAAGTTTTATTCACTGCTGTCTGCGGGATAGCAAACTATCATATATGGGGTGAAATACAGTACAATGCTTTTCCACTTTGAAACTTCTCTCTGACCCTCAACTTATATTCGAGGAGAAGTTTCATTTATCTTTCTATTCCACACCCTCTAACCTTCAAATGTTCAACCTCACACCAATTGCTTGGCATTTTTAGTTGACTTCTAGACTTTGACTTTAAGGTTTGGTCTGATGCCTTCTGACTGGTCATTGGCTCAATATCTCAGCTTCCGATTTATGAGGCCTTTCAGCTCAGCACCCTCACTTTGATGAGCCCTGACAAATTGCTTTTTCACAGAGATCCGGCTGCAGGCATCCTGTTTATTCCCAACAAGATCATGATTCAAGCCTGAGAAATTTCTCCTCACAGGATGCTAAAGCTATAGCTACAGTTCCACTGAAGCCTGAAGCCTTTGGGTCTGGAGAAACTCCTTAAACTATATATTGTATTTTTAAAGGCACAAAGATACATCATAACTCCTATGGATAATAATAGATTTCTGTCAACAACAACAACAACAAAAAACTATGGACAAAATAGGCAATCTAAAATGTAGTTAATGGTAGTTAATGTAGTTGATGGTAGTTAATTCACTCCAGGTTTGATACATTTAATTAACCTCAAAATTCCTTTCTATCAGGCAGGGAGATGGGTATGTAGATATTTAGATATACCATTTTTTTTCTTTTACAAATCAGTACTCAGATATTCTCAGAGTGAAAAATGAGGTTCTGTGAATTGATGGGGCCAGTAAACATCCCCATGTAGGCAATTCAAAAAGTTGTCTAGAATTACAGCAGAATATTTATTGAGCATCATTGATAATGATGAAAAAACATTCATTTTGTGTCCTTCTGAAAATATGTAGAGTGCCAACATATATTCAGTTGTATTTGCCTGAGCCCTTTTCCTAGGCACACGTGTGAATGAGCCAGCATCACAAAAGCATATTTAATAGGGCCCAGTTTCCTTCACATGCTTATTGCATTTTTGATGAACACAGAAAAAAGGACTTCAATCTCTGGTTAAATTGCTTCTGCATTTTTTCAAATATCCTAGTATGAATTTTGAAAAGCAAACTCTTCCAAGTGTTATTGATAATGCTATTGACACTGCTTATTCCAGTGTAATTCCTGCAGACAGACTTTCCACACACCTTCTAAACATGTAATATTTTTTTCTTTCATCCCTTTTTAAATTATTAGGGGTTAGGGTTAGGTCCCTTAGAATGCATCTCAAGGCAAAAAAGGGCAGTAAACTCTAACCCCCAATAATTAGAAGTCTCAGTGTAAGTTCACATATGGAAGTAAACCAACCTTTTAAAAATAAAAATATTTTGCAAATTTTCCTTTAGGAGTAGCAGTCTAATCAGTTTCCTTGTTTTCCTTTCATTTTTATCAGATCGAGACTCTGCTGCCATTCATTTGAACATTTATCAAGGCACTCCTATTACTGGATCCGGTTTTCTTCTATACCATGACAAATAATTTAACACTACGCAGACACCTGCCCTGGTTCAGTTAGAATCAATTTTCAGAACACAATATCAGATAAGTTCTTTCCTTTGATGAAATTGCCTATCAAGACTGCAAGCACAGCTGCACTCAAGATGATTACCAGTGCATCTCCCAGTTCAATTCCAAGAAGAATTTGTTATTTTTGAAGAAACTGCTTCCACCATGACTAACTTGCTTGCTCCACAGGTTCTCAAACACTGACTTTTCTCTCCACTCCTTTTGAGGGCTGCCAAGCTGAACAAAACAAGAAAAATAGCCCCATCTATGAATGCCATTATAGAACTTTAGACATTCCTCAGGCTCACTGAGAACCAGTATGTCTCTGTGGGTTTTCAGAAAAGACTGGGTAGACCCAGGTTCAAATCTATATCCAGAAGTGAACATTCAATGAGTGATTTTAAGCTAGTCACTTTTTCCCAGCCCATTTTGAGCTATGGCAGGGCTAACTTAAAGGGAGATCAGTTGCTATTGTTTTGTATGACACCAAGGTTTGCTTTGGTATTTAAGGTAGAGAAAGTTAAAAATTAAATTAATTTTCAATTGCCCCCCCTCCATTCCAAAAGTTACTGCTGAATTGCAATTGTTAATATAACAGAAAGTAACCTTTTCCTCCAGTAATGCAAGCAGTACAATAAGATCTGGACTTCTGTACAACAGACTTTGAATGCAATGGGGCAATTTTCTATGCTATTTGTGTAACAATATCATAAATGGCATGATTTGTCATTGCTATTTGTGTAACAATATCATAAATGGCATGATACTTTTTAGTTTAACAGACAATTGGAAAGAATAGATATCCTTTTCTCCCCATTCTAGGTTCAACTGAGGTTTCACCATTATATTAACTGTGTTTATTCAATTTAAGTTTAACAGATAACAGATAATCAGAGTTGGAAGGGACCTTGTAGGTCATCTAGTCCAACCCACCTGCCCAAGCAGGAGACCCTACACCATTTCTGACAAATGGCAGTACAATCTCTTCTTGAAAGTCTCAACTCATGGCGCTCCCACAACTTCTGAGGGCAAGCTGTTCCATTGGTTGATTGTTCTCACTGTCAGAAAGTTTCTCCTTATTTCTAGGTTAAATCTCTCCTTGGTCAGTTTCCATCCATTATTCCTTGTCTGGCCTACAGGCACTTTAGAAAATAGCTTGACCCCTCAAATATTGGAAGACAGCTATCATGTCTCCCCTGGTCCTTCTCTTTACTAGACTAGCCAAGACTACTAGACTAGTTCCTGTAACTGTTTGTTTTATGTTTTAGCCTCCAGTCCCCTAATCATCCTGGTTGCTCTTCTCTGTACTTTTTCTCGAGTCTCAACATCTTTTTTATAATGTGGTGAACAAAACTGGATGCAGTACTCTAGGTGTGGTCTTACTAAGGCTTTATAGAGTGGTATTAGTACTTCCCTTGATCTTGATTGTATCCCTCTGTTAATACAATTTAGGATTGAATTAGCTTTTTTGGCTGCTGCTGCACACTGCTGGCTCATATTTAGCTGGTTGTCCACTAGGACTCCAAGATCCCTCTCACAGTTACTGCTATTGAGTCTGGTTTCACACAATCTATATGTGTACTTTTGGTTTTTCTTGACTAAGAATTGAATTTCATTTTGTTAGATACAGCCAAGTTTTCTAGTCTGTCAAGATCCATCTGGATCTTGAACCTATCTTCTTGGGTGTTAGCTATTCCTGCCAGCTTAGTATCATCTGCAAATTTGGTAAGTTCTCCTTCTATTCCCTCATCTGAGTTGTTAATGAAGATATTGAAGAGTACTGGGCCTAAGATGGAACCTTGTGGCACCCCACTGCTTATTTCCCTCCATGTAGACTTAGACCCATTAAGGACTACTTGTTGAGTACAGTTTGCCAGCCAGTTGTGAGTCCATCTAGTGGTGGTGCTATCTATTCCACATTTTTCTAGCTTACTAAGAAGTGTGGTCTACTTTGTCGAATGCCTTGCTGAAATCTAAATATATTATGTCCACAGTATTTTGCTGGTCTACTAATTTAGTCACTGTGTTGAAGAATGAAATAAATTTGGTTTAATGTAAACCAAATAAATTTGGGTTTTTTGTTTTATTCAGGGGTGTCAAACTCACAGTGTTTGCATCACATGATGCAAACTGCCATCACGTGACATTTCAAGATGTTCTTCCCCCCTTGTGGAGCTGAGATGGGCGTGGCCTGAGCATGACACATTCAGCCCACAGGCCATCAGTTTGACACCCCTGGTTTATCTCATTCTGTTTTCTGATTCTGCCTTCTTATTGGAATAGAGCTTCTGATAGACCATTCAAAAACCAAATGCAACTCTCTGTCTTAAATGAGTTATCTATCTGAATGCCTCAGGATACATTTGGAATGAGGATATTGGCATTGGAAGATTCTTTTATCTTTTATAGGGTTTGGGGTTTTTATGTTGGTTTTACTAATATTTTGATTATTTTACAAATGTAAAACTTTCTTGGGACTATGATGACCCCTTAAGTACCCTAGAGAAACTTTAAACACATAAAATAGAAAGCTATGGCTTTCTCTTAGCATGAGATGAGAAATCCTTTAGGCAAGTTGGAATCAAGCCATTAGGGGTTAAAGGTCAAGCAAAAAAGAAAAAACCCTGGAATTTTGCCTAGAACTAAAAACCATTTCTAAAATTGATACTATAAGCTTCCCTGGTAAGTAACTACCACCCTGTTGCTATAAATTGGAAATATTCAGCAGTTTCAACCCAGACTTTCAGAGGAACTTCATAAGGGACAGATTGGTTTGCAAATTATTTAGATTCTTGATGGCTTCATTTCTTTCTAATGCATTGTTGGACTTTAGATTGGGTTTTTCAGCTTTCTTTCTATATCATGGCAAATGGATATATGGAAACATTCTGCAGCAGTTGAGGAAAATCTTTGCAATATGCAGTCCCACCAGGGATGGTTTGACAGACCTGAATGCAACTGATATGCCAGATCCAAAACTCTGCCAGCCTCATATTAGGTGGGGAAGAAAGGAGCAGTATTTTACTAAGGCATTTCCCCCCTCCTTTTTCCTGGCTGTCTTTCTTTTCTCCTTCAAAATCCCCCTCACTAATTGACATGGGGAAGAAATTAAGCTCTTAGGCTATGCAGATTTGCTGTTAAGTTGAAGCATGCAGGGAGAATGAGAAGGCTTCAGAAAATGTGCTTCCAAGTTTCTTCTAATTCTCCCACTCAAAGTTTTCTCTCTGTTGAGTTCTGCCATCAACAAAGCAAAGGCTGTGAAATTTCCAGCAGTTGAGAGTTTCTGAGAACGGATCCCTGCCTTCCAAGCAGCTCTTTCAGCTCCCCCAAAGAGAGCTTTGAAATAGCCTGTGGACCTCAGAACAGAGGTGGTATTCAGCAGGTTCTGACCAGTTCTGGAAAACCGGCAGCAGACATTTTGTGCAGTTTGGAGAACCGGCAAATACCACCTCTGACTGGCCCTGCCCCCATCTATTCTCTGCCTCCTGAGTCCCAGCTGATCGGCTGGGTCTTCTTTTGTTACCCTGCACAGGAGAATGGAGCTGGAAAGCAGGTTAGTGGGGTGGGGAGGGAATGGATATTTTACAGTATCTTTCCCCTGGAGTAGGGAAGGAATGGAGATTTTACAGTATTCTTCCCCTGCCATGCCCACCAAGCCATGCCCACAGAACCACTACTAAAACATTTTAAATCCCACCATTGCCTCAGAAGCTTTCTGAAGGACCACAGGATAGCAGTCTACAAAGGTTTTCCTCTTCCTTATTCTTGAAACAGTATGCGTGTTACCTAATGTAGACTTTTTATGTAATTCTCTAAGCTATGTGCTATATTAAGAGGTGTGAAAGAGTCTCTGGGTTTGAAAATTTTAAACATATTTATTCTTAACATTATGCTATTTTAAAAAGTAACAAATATGTGCTACCACTGCTTAAGAATTTTGAGATAATTGCTACCAGGAAAGCATAAATAATTTGTCTGTGAAACTGGAAGCATTGCCACATATAGGGAACCAGTCTTCCTATACTGGAAATGCTGGAATACATTAGCTTGCTTTACCCACAGAATTCACAAAATACATTCAAAATAGTTCTGGTAACACTAGATACGAAGCATGTGGGAGAGAAATACACCAATGTGGCAATTCTCTTGTTAAACAGCAATAGTGGACATGTAATAAGATCCTCTTTTATTCACTCCCAGACCCTTTTCATACCTGGCACCATCCTTTTTTTCCTCAGCTACAGGCAAATGATTTCGTAAAGCTCTGAGCTGCTTTACAAAAATGTTTATAGAAGGACAAAACACAATGTGTCCTCTGGGAAGTACAGAAAGCTCACTATTGCATTAATCAGATGAAATGGGAGGCTGGTGGCTGCTTTGGTTGATCCCATAGCAAGGAATGAAATTGGAGAACCCATCTAGGTTATTGTGCAGCTGGATAGCGGAGCACCTGTGACTGCAGCCACTTAAACCCTTCAATCCAACATAGCCATCCTTTCACCAGACACAACTTGATATTTAGGTTTTCTTCCACACTGCCTTGTCTGTTTGCTCAAAAACTGTGACTGATCATTTTTTGTTTATCTGAAAGTCAAATAGTTTTTCAGGCACTGATAAACTTTGCATCTCCTAGGACCAAATCAACAGAGAGAGGCGTAATGAGCTTATCAAATTGTTCATACATTTGCCATTCAGAATGGCTAGATCTTTAGTCTCCATAGAAAAATAATTTAATTAAGATGTCCTTTGATAGTAATGAAATAATAAAGCAGGAACTAATTGCAAACAAAATGTGAGCCTCCTCTCAGCCAAATATGAGAGCTAAGCATGTTGTATGATTGTTAAGTTGATCTGCATTTCACACTGTCTCATCAGACCTCAAGGCTCAAGATGGGAATTCCGACTTCCAGCCTTTGAACATAATGATGGTACTGATAGCAGAAATGTGATCTTTTATTTTCCTAATTTTTCTTATGATCAAGAAATAAAAGAATGAGCTTTGAAACCAAAGGCCAGACAATGTTCAGATTGACTTTTCTCTACCCAAAAGACATAATTTTAAGTCCCAGTGCCAGAAACCACCTTTTTACAAAAATCTTTAGGTACAGGTTCCCAGGATGCCAAAAATTGCCTCCAAATTGTAGGTATATAGATTATGACATAAGATGATAGATAGATAGATAGATAGATAGATAGATAGATAGATAGATAGAT
>NW_020769309.1:14342446-14436287 GCF_900518735.1 Pseudonaja textilis
GATAGATAGATAGATAGATAGATAGATAGATAGATAGATAGATAGATAGATAGAATGCAAATTGTTAAATACAGAGCAAGCAATTATATTGTTCATATTTGACTGATTTCACTATTGAGAAAATAAAATTAAACCATTTTTTCCTGATTTGTGATAGCACACATTGATTATGTATTTTCTCTGTGCTGTCCAAAAGCCAATTCCAGCCTTTGGACTGAAAAAGCTCCATGTGCTTTCTCATACTTGAGCATTGTGAACACATGGATTCTATGCTAATATAATCCTTAGACTGCAATTACAGTCCTAGAGAATAAATTCCATTCAATCAGAAGAAAATTCAGAGGGTTGTGCTTTCATTTAAAGGATAAGCATCAACCCATATCACTAAGACAAGATAGTATTCTCCACAGTACTTTGCATTAATGTGGCCTGAAACTATTCATTATCTGGTTTAGCGAAATGTCACAAATGGATAAGTTTAATTTTTTTCCTCTCTCCAGGTCTACATATTAAACACTATGGAGCCTCTTGATTATAATTCTTTCCACCACTCCTGTTACGGATGGAGGCTGACATTCAGTAGTAGAACAATGCTTTGTATGCAGAAACTCCCTAGTATGTCCACTTAAAGGAAAATCGCTGATAAAACCTAGTCAGCATACTCAATACAACTGTAAATTGAATGGTCCAATTTCCTCCAAGAGAAAGTTTTGTTCCTTCAATATCCCTATTTCCAATTAATGCCCTAGATTTCTTTAATCTGTATCCAGTCTGTAATATTCTTCCAGTATCCTTTAAAAATATAGTTGTTTGATTAGAAACATTTTCCTTACTTGGCCTCCAGAGAAAGCTGCATGCTCTTTTATTAAATTCATTCCAGGCCCCAAATGGGTTGGTAAATAAGATCATAGGAAATCAATGGGTGTAAACCTGTGCCTTGAGATTTTCATACTGCTGTTGTTTTACATGGGAATATGGCCATCTGTGCTTAGGTAGGTAGGGAAATTCCTCACTTAAGAAACAGATGGCTGTGTGCATCTCAACTTCTTCCTGCAGCTGCAGCAAATGAGATTTATTTTGATTTAAAGTTCATTTATCAATGTTAAGATCCTTAACTCTGCAGATTTCAGAACCAGCCCCCTGATTGCCGCTCTGGCATGGCATCTGTATTTGAAGCTTACTTTCTTCCTAGAGGCTGGCAAAGTCATTGTTATATTTGCTGGTCCACGTCAGGGCAAATAAGTAAATTAAAACAATAGCAAAAATCAGAGGTAGCTGGGACCCCTGGATATGATGGGGTAGCAGAAAAACATACAAAAGGAGGAAAGCAGGAGGGTTGAGAGGTCAAGAAATACTTTTGAGGGGTAAAAAAAAATCAAAGGTAACTAAAATCATGAATAAAAACCAGAGACTGACTGACTTACATAGCACCATAGAAACATTTTCTGAATTCATATTTTTCTCTTTTCCACCAGGTCTCTGTGGCAAAGAAAAAGAAAAAGTAGACAGAACACTTCAAAACCCTGAATGCAAAAATGGGAGAGAAATGAACTATTCCCAGCCCAGAATGTATTTGTTCTGTATATTTGGTTTGAAATCCAAGCAGCATTTGAAGCAGGAACTTTGGAAAATCTTGTTTTATCTTTCTCAGTCTCAGCCAAACAAAAGAATCTCCCTGGAATGAAGGTAATTTTATACATTATTTTTCTCTTATTGCTACCCTGAATAAAGCAGCTGATTTTATTTCTAGTTGTCATAACAATATCATTATGTGCTATAATTCAAAACATTTCACATTCTTTCTGCTATTCTAGGGGAATTTCAGATATGAATATCTCCTCTTAGAGCTCTACCAATCCACATTTCCATAAATATACCATGTGATGATGTCATCTCTTTCTCTACTTTACAAAAGGGTGAGCCAGTTTAGAGGCATAATTTCAACAATATTGTGATGAGTATAAAGTAACCTTGGCTCTAGAAAAAATTTTGTATGCTACCTAGGGAATTCTGGGAGTTGGAAGTCCATTCACCTGAAAATTGCCAAGTTTGAAAAATATTGGATTAAAGCAACAGACTAGATTCAAATCCCCATTTTTATTATGGGTGATCTTGAACCTGTCACGTTCCCTTATCTTAAACTACATCAATTGTTCTGAGGATAAAATGGCATAGAAATGATAATGGTTATGATAATTGCATATCAGTTGCATACTGGAAGCAGCATGAGTCTGAATATCAGTTGTTAGAGAATAAATGCATTTGATATCATCCAACAAAGCTTAAATTTCACAGAAAAAGAAAAAAAATGGGGTATTTTGGCTTCCAGTTAGCTTGTCACTATTCTGTCTCTGATTATCCTAACTACAGAACCATTTTACACCAGCTTGCAGCTTCTATACATTTCCACGGGAGCTTGTCAAACCTAATTCTTGTTAGACAATGCTTTTGCCACTCATTGTTGTTAAAGCATACATCCTGCTTCCTGAATCTTATTTTCAGGGCTGAGTTATTACTTTTAAATTACGAGCAGAACCTCTGACAGATTTCACTGAACCACCTTAATGGATGCTATTATAATTCTGTGACTGGTAGCTGGTCCTAAATTTTCACTGTCTCGTCAGCATAAAGGGGCACTGTCTACCTGAGAAACAAATGACCCAGAAGATGAATCTGCGGCTAGACTCATTGCCACACAGTCCCCAAAATGATGAGACTAAGGAGAAATGAGACTTTTCATTCCCAGAAATCTGTTGGGAGGCAAATATTTTCACGGAAAAAATGGAAGAAGAGGACATTTTTTTTGTTTTTAAGGAGATGAGGGGAAACAGTGATATCTCTTTAGGATTCAGCCTAAATAATAGAGTTTGCTAACTCTACAATGTTGGAAACTAGTCAAGATATTTTATTTTATTTTAAGCTGGGTTAAAATGCATCTTTAATCACTTTACCTTTTCCCCAATGATTCCCACAGAAAGATCAGATTTTGTGGTTGGCTATAGGCATGAGCTTAAATGGACTCCAGAAGATGGTAGAGGACAGGGAGGCCTGGAGAAACGTTGTCCATGGGGTATTATTGATAAGATATTATTGATAATGTAATGATTATTATTGATCATACTTTATTACTTTGTGAATTTTTCATATCTTTCTGGATTGTTTATAGCCTATTCTCTCCACTGTGTTTGTGCATGTAAACTTGGAAAACACATTTGTGAATGTGATGTGTTCATCCAAAATCATTATTTTGTACTAACAAACATAGTTGCCCTCGGAACTATTTGCTTGTCTGTAAGAAAACTCCTTGGTTTTAGCAAATCCACTTCCCTTTTCTGCAGAAGAAAGGAAAGAACTTTGTGTGAGATGCTCCTTGGACATTAGAGATCTATCTTCGTGAAAACTAAATCTGGGTGTTACTTTCCTATCTACACAGATAATATATAAACTGGCACCTTTTATTAAATTGAAAGAGTTTTTATTCATAAAATAAAAGTGGTTCACTGTTAACTATCTTACCCCATTGCTGAGTTGTGATTGCCAAGATCAGCTCCTATGGCATCTGCGCTGGGATTAGGGCATTACTAGGAAGATGTGGATTTGGCCTGTCTCTCTGTTTCCTTTAAATAAAATTGAGAATTGAGAACCAGGTGCTCTTTTGAAACTGTCTGTTACATTCATGGGAACACTTTACTTATCTCTTCTTCCAGCCAGATAGAAACAAGAAAAGGCCTTTTAAATAAGCGGAAAAGTCAATTACGTTTTGTTCTTGTTTCTGAATTCCAAAGTGGTTTGAATGAAGGAAAGATATGTGACAGCTTTATTGCCTTCCTGACTTCTAGACTTTCTGAGACAATTATAATAAAATGAGGAATGCAATGAGGCCATCTTCTGGTAAAAACATGGATCACGACTTGCAAAACTACAGCTTCCACAATCTGGCTTATCCATTTCTCTGAGAATATCTAGCAAGTGAGATGTAATTGTATTGCAAGATTCTAAGAAAAGATCTGTCAGATTTGTAGCTATGATACTTATTACATGAACTTTCCTTCTCAAAATTTAATCATAGACAGGTTCACAGCCAGACAGAACTGAAGTAAAGTCTCCCTCCAAAATAAATATAGTGGTGGTGTGGGGATGTCAATTAACATGAAAGTGATTTTTTTGCCAATGAAAATGTCAAGCATGGACTTATTCTAATTTTAGACCAAACTAGATAAGATATAGAACATGATAGATCCAACAAACATTTAACTTGTGTCCTTCTCCCAGCTACTAGCCAGCTGGTTCTGGGAAGGGCACAAGCAGGCAAAGAACCATGAAGATGACTCCGGAGAAACTATGCAACAGCAGTTACAAAAAATGATTTAAGTCCAGGGCAAGAAGAACACATTAGAAACCAGTTTAAACTGACTAGCTTAACTCTCTTCGGTATAAAGAGGGGGGGGGGGAGATAAAACACTAATCAGATTTCCAAGATCCCCTTACTATAACCTATATTAATGATGTTCCAAAAACTCTTGAAGAATCTTTTTTCTTGAAAGGGCTGACAAAGCAGAACATGAAAAAAATTAAGCGTTCTGTCATATTCTCTCCCTCCCTAACATCAATAGCTGTATAGCTTGTGGGAATACTTTCACATAGAAAAATACTTCTCCCAACTACCATATAATCACATAGTGGCTGCTATTGATTTTTTTTTTCAAAGAAAAGAGGATTGCCTTTTCTCATGGATTCTCTACATCACTTCTAGTTTCAGTCTTGGACTTTTTTCTTCCTTTCTGAGCCCTCTTCTCTGCTTGACCAATGGCAAGACTCATTGCCTTTTTAAGACAAAAACTTTTCATTTTGGAAAATGGGAAACAGCAGCATGCTGACAGAAGTCCTGTGGTGAAACTCTTCAGGATAAGTTATTTATTTTATTTTTATTTATTAAATTTGTTTACTGCCCATCTCACTGCAAAGCAACTCTTTACATCTTTTCTAAAAACAGTATACCTGCCTATCTCTTGCTAGCAAGGACTTGAGTGCAAATCACAACAGTTGGGAGTATTTTAAAGAAAGACCATCTTGTCATTGTTCTACAGTCAGACCTCTGTAAATGGCACCTGATACTCAGGAAATACTAGAAGGAAAGTGTATGTGTGAGGCCTGTGAGAAAGGCAGACTAAATGTTTGCATATGGACAGATTGAACATATGGATAAGATAAGAAAAAAATGAATTGATGGAGAATGTGTTATTTGAAGACATGGGGAAAAAATGGGTGTCTCTACTTTTCATCCTGCCCACTTTGGTTTCACTTATTTTCAGTGCTTAACTCATGGCAGTTCCCCCCACCCAAAGATAGTGTGGTTTGTGACATCAGCGTTTCCCAGATCTGCAATTCTTGGCTTTAAGACAGGAATTTGTCAGCTTGGAGATGTCAAAAATTTAGGCCTGAGGTGTTTCTCATCAAAGCATGCCTGTCTCTATCTACCCAGGGCCCTTCTGAACTATTTAATGTCAAACTTAAATACTTCCATTCGCCCTGAATGGATCAGATTCATGAAAACATATACCAAATTACTTCTTCACTGTTGCATGTTTCTATCATTACAGGGATATTTTTGAGATTGTGGAATTCTTGGTGCTCTCTGAGCTTATTTGCTTGCAGACATCCCATTATCTGATTAGGTAACATCAACAGCACTAATGAATGTGGTTTGCTCTCTGTTTATATACAGTAGCTTGCCCTCCCCGTGTTGGGGGATGGCTTCTCCTTGGTGGCTTGTTGATTAGAATATTTCTTATTTGTCTGGTGTAAATCCCTGCTTATCTGAGTGTATGCTGCTGGAGAGGTTATGTTCTGGTCTTTTTGTTTCCTTAGCTTTTTTATTCTTTTTTCTGAATGGTGTGTAAATGTGATTTATCTCTATGTGTCTACTGTTGGCTGATTTGTCTGAATGCCAAGCTTGCAGGAAACCCCTAGGGTTTTTGGATTTAGCTTGGTCTTGGATTCTCACAATTTTCCAGACAAGCAATCAAACAGAAAATGGTACCATAATCAAAGAACTCCTAAGGAGACAGACCATCAAACAGCCAGTCCAGCAGAAAACAATACTATTAAAGGAACTATCAAGGAAAAAACCCATGGCCTCATCCCATCAACACTGGCAGGGAAAGTTACTATATATAAATAGAGAGCAAAGCAGTGGTGGGATTCAAAATTTTTTGCTACTGGTTCTGTGGGCATGGCTTGGTGGGGTGGGATGGCTTGGTGTGCATGGCAGGGGAAGGATACTGAAAAATCTCCATTCACTCCCCACCCCACTAACCTGCTTTCCAGCTCCGTTGTCTTGTTCAGGGCAACAAAAGAAAACCCAGCGATCAGCTGGGACTTGGGAGGCGGAGAATAGATGGGAGTGGAGCCAGTCAGAGGTGGTATTCCGAACTACTCAAAATTTCTGCTACCTGTTCTCCAGAACTGGTCAGAACCTGCTGAATACCACCTCTGGAGCAAACCAGATTTTTTCCCCTAACATATTTTTTTTAAAGAAAACTAGTGGTTTTGAGCAAAAAAAAAAAATGCCAATGCACTAATAATTAAACATATTTTCTTTCCTGATAGAATTCCACCTAAGAAAATAGACTCCTATAATTGAGGTTATATACAGGTTTGTATATAATTTTTAGGTCAAAGGCTAACATGGGGACATAAGGCGGATGAATTCTACAGAACTAGATAATGTTTCCTTTCACTTTTTTTTTAACCTTAAAAATACGAGTATCCCATAAAAACAGGGGTGGACAACGTATGGCCCTCCAGATGTGAGTGCACTCCAATTCCCCTGCTTTCCCCAGAAAACTTAAGGTGAGGAATCATGGCAGCTGTAATCCAGGAATCTCGGGAGGCGGTTCAGAGGTGATATTCAGCAGGTTCTGACCAGTTCTGGAGAACTGGTAGCGGAAATTTGGAGTAGCTCGGAGATACAGCAAATACCACCTCTAGAGATTTTACAGTATCCTTCCCCTGCCACGCCCACCAAGCCACGCCCACAGTAAAAAAAGTTTGAATCCCACCACTGCCCATGTTGTCCACTTCTGTATGAGAAGACATATACAACATCCTACAGAGGAAGCTGTTGAAAGAAAAGAACATCATTCACTTCTGAATGAGCATTTCTGGAGTCAGATCAATGCAGATGTCCTCCAAGGCAATGTTTCTCAACCTTGGCAACTTTAAACTGTGTTGAATTCAACTTCCATGCATGCTGTCTGGGGAATTCTGAGAGTTGAAGTCATCACATCTTAAAAGTTTTCAAGGTTGAGAAACTCTGCCCCAGGGGTTCAGGTTTCTCGATTCTCCACCTGATTCACTGGTATAGAGCTTCAGACCAATCAAGTTAGCTTCCCCATTTGTATAGTTTGCTTAATAGTAGTTGAATAGATGCCAAATAAACACCACATAGTAGCATCATTAACTAACACTAAATTTGCCTCAAGATACAGATAGCATATAAAGCAGCCACATGGCTTGGGGAGAAGTGGAATTTGCCAGTCTGGTAGTCAGAATCTGCAACGTGGTGCTGGAAAGCTTCAAGCCGATTGGCAGCTGAATTATTAAACCTTAATCAAGCTACATGGAATGGGAGATGGTTATTCAATAAAGCTCGAGCAATTCCAGCCTCAGAAGGCCTTACAGAAAATAAATCAGCCAACCATTTTATATACAAAACTGCCCTCAATGAGAGAAGGATGCAGGAAAATTAGGGTAATTAATAGCATAGGATTAATGTCCTGAATGCCAATGGGAAGGATTTCAGCTGAAGGCAGCAAAATGTATGAATTTTTTAAAAAGCATTTCAGGGAAACATATACCTTCTTTTCAACACTTAAGACTTAGCAACTGTGGCTTCCTACTAAGAGGTACACGGTTGTAAACATCAAAGAAGAGGATCAGATCATTCCATTGGCTCATTTCTAGCAGAACAAATATCACACCCGTCAAGGTTATGCCCTGCATGCAAACACTTGCATTTAGCCTCAACATCTTGAGAACTATTGCCGAGATGACTGAATTAAAAGGACCCATGATTTAATGTTATGTAAAGCAGCTCACTATAGTATGTAAAATGATTTTCTGCTAGACCCAACAAGATAAATCATAGTCAAAAACTGGGAACAACAACAACAAAACAATTCAGGCTTCAGATCTGCCACATAATTGTCTTCAAGCATTCTTTCTCCATAGCCTCACTTATACAACAGTTACAAATATTGAGAAGTACATGCGTGATGTGTTAGGACGCTAGAGGAAAGTATTACTAAATAATAAAATATTAAGATATCATGGTGTAATGCAAGGAGACATCTCATTCACATGTTTAACTTCAGGATGTCAGTTCACTATCTCTGGTTATGTTTATACATTTTGTTCACTTTTCTATATTTTAACAAAAATATGAATACCTTTTAAAAGCTAGGACCAATTAGTCATTAAAACAGAGGGACTAGTATACAACCCAGGAGAAAAAGAAGGAAATGCAAACAATATACCTTCCTGCTCCCCTCCCCCAACTTATGTGAACTGATAAGAGACATTTTTGTTTTGGGATGAGAGGTATGATGATCACTATGGTAACTGGACAGGGAGAAATTGCCTTTCCAAGTCTGAAAGAAATATTTTAGCATTTCAACAATGCCAGCTTAAGTGCTAGAAATCAGGAGATTCAGCATTATGTGATCAAAATGCATGGAACCAATATTTTTAAGATTCAGTGGAAGGCAAGAAAATGGATAATGTTGCCAGCATTCTGATGGTTAAAAACAAAGGAGATAACATATGGAAGACTATCCCCAGTCAAGGTCACCCACCCCACAACAGCTGGCCAGCTGTGATAATCAAGGATAAAGGAAGATAACTTCTACCTTACCTAATAATATTGGACAAATGGTTTATACCAATTGGGCTAAGAATGACTTTTGTAGAGGAAAGAACAAACAATGACTTCTGCCAGGGATTAACATCCTACAGAGAAGTGGAAAGAACCTACTTTTAGCATACAGTCCCTGATCATATACCACGAACCAGAAACAGATGTTTGTGTTTTTGTTGCTGTTTCAAAGTTGGTATTCAGCAGGTTCTGACCAGTTCTGGAGAACCGGTAGTAGAAATTTTGAGTAGTTCAGAAAACCGGCAAATACTACCTCTGACTGGAGATTTTACAGTATCCTTCCCCTGCCACGCCCACCAAGCCACGCCCACAGAACCGGTAATAAAAAAAATTGAATCCCACCACTATTTCAAACCATATACTCCTGGGAGGCAACCTTAATTGCTTCTAATTGGGAGGATTTATAGCAATAGCACTTAAGACTATATACTGCTTCAGTGTTTTACAGTGCTAAGTGCTTTACAGGGTCAGCATATTACCCCCAACGATCTGGGTTCTTATTTTACCAACTTTGGAAGAATGGAAGGCTGAGTCAACCTTGAGCCCCTCAGAATCCAACTCCTTGAGTGAGCGAGTTAGCCTGCAGGACTGCATTCTAACCACCGTGCCACTACAGCTCCTCCTGATTTATCATTGAAATCAGTGGGAGCTATGTCCAATGGACGTTGAATTTAATGCTCCAGTTCCAATTCCTGATGATCCCAAATTTATCAATTCTGCTACCAATTCAAACCTCAGGGGAGGCATGATTATACCTCTACTTTTCTGGAAACTTAATTCTGCATTGAAGAATCGGGAAGTGTAAAAGGCTCACAAACTTGATAGTTCTAGGTACATTGCTTTATTTTGATAAGAAAAAAGCCATATGCAGAACATCTACCTACTGAAAATCAGAAATTAAAACCCTTTTTGATTCAGATTTGGAATTTAAATCATAAGCCTTTTCTTCTCATCTGTTTGAATCAACAAACTATTCCATTCTTTAGACTGGAAGTCCCCTACTCTGACAGATCTGACTGGACCAAACTGTGCTGGTTCCTGCCTTGCTAACTTCAATCCTACCATCCAAATGCCTCCAAGTGTCTTTCCAGATTTTTCTAAGGCACCAAATTGGGAAAAGTTCAGGTAAGTAGGATCACATCTGAAAGATACCAGAATGGAAACTAGCCAGGTATTCTCCACTGATATCACCATATGAGTGTCCAGTGAAATCATCTTAGGAAAAAGAGAAAAGATAACCGAAGGTACATCCACTTCATGCATGCAAGGAAAAATATGGGAAAAAGAATAAAGTAACATAAAGAAAAATATCACAGCATAAAATTGGATAATTGAGAATACTGAGGGAACATAACATTAACCTTAAGGCTTAATAAAACAAAAAACGCAAAACAGATCTAGTCTCATGGCACCTAGGAGAGAAAAATAATTTGCTTAAAATAAATGAAAATAGATGACGTTCAGTTGTTAGAAGGTATGTATTTTAATGAAATCTTAATATTTCATATAGGCTGCAATGACACCTAGAATTGCTATTAGGAATCTTATTTAGTATAACCAAATTGCAACGACACTCATTTCCTGTTAAAAGTCAGTATGAAATGACTCTTCTTCTTCTTCTTCCTCTTCTTCTTCTCCTTCTCTTTCTCTTTCTCCTTCTCCTTTTTTGCTATTACAAAGTTTGGAGTTATTTGGCATTAAACAAGAATAGGCTTATTGAAAAATGACATTCTGCAATGACAAGACACTGCCCCACAATTGTCCTATGTCAAAAATGATGCATCAGTGAAGATGAAATGTCTCTGATGACATGCTCTTCAGCACACCCTTTTCAAAAGTATGTGTGAATTGGAAACTGGTCAATTAGCTGCATTTGTGTTTCTAATAGTACAATTTTAATCCAGGGAAATAATCTGCTTCACTGGCTGCTTCTTTTTCTTGTTAAAACTTTCCTATTAACCACAGTTATGAACTTCTGTAGCAATAGATGCAAACTGAGGGCCTGAGTGACATTATAAGCTTATCTTAGGCAGCACTCCCAAAATACAATCTTCTTTGAGAATATCTAGATTATTAAAACTGTGTTTAGCCCTTGAGGGGGTGAAACAAAATAGAACGGCTAAATGAATCCATATGAAATATCATATTTGAGTTCGAAAGAAAATACTTTTATGCATACAAATGGATGATGCGGGTTTTTTTTACTTTAAGAGTATTATTTATTTGCAATCGTCGAAAGCTGATCCCGAATCCTCCCTAGACCATCCAGCATAGTGTCCAATGTTTGTTTATTCAGCTCTACTGTTAATGCAGATGTTGCAAAGTCATTTCCACACAAGCCAGCATCATCTTGAATCTGAAAGAAAACCAGAGTTTTTAGTCACCCTAAATATAAAAGCAATCTACCCTCGAGGCACATATGACTTCTTCATTATTGCCTATTCTTCAAAAACAAATTGGATATATGGTTCTGGGGTGTAGTTTAACAAGCTCAAGGGTTTTTGTCTTCACTTACTGCTCCTTCTCCCTTCATTTTGATTTAATCTAATCCTGATTCAAAAAAGCTAGACAAGTTTCTTAGAAGAAGCCAAACAGCTGGTTTCTCTTTCCTTGTCAGGCTGCCATATATATTCTGGTTTTGTCTGAATGTGGTTTCATTGTAATGCAAAACAGTGTCTTTGCAGTAGCTATTAATCATTGAGTAAGTGCTTCTTCATAAGTCATAATCATAGGGATGGTAATACGTAAACAGTATGATTGATCCTGCCTTGGTGACACATATACCACTGAAATCAATGTGAAAAGTCCCATTCCTATCTAAAATCCTATTGATTTAAGCTAGCATTTAGAGCAATTAACTTAAACCTTGTTAAGACTTGAGTGATATAGTAACCACATTAAAGGATTTGCTGAATACAGTATTTTCAATGACCACAGAGTGAACAAGATGAGATGAAATCTGACATGAGTACAATCACCATTTGAGAACTTCCAGATTAACAGGAAGGTTGAAGATGAAGCTAGAATATGGATTTATTTTTTTTGCATTGTTACCACGTAGGAAACCTAGCTTTTTGGTTTATTTATGTTTTCTGAAGATACTACAGATAGTTCTTGCTTAACAATTATTTAGTGATTATTCAAACTTATGATGGTACTGAAAAAAGTAACTTATGATCCATCCTCACACTTACTACCACTGCAGCATCCCTGCAGTTATACGATTGTGATTTGGTGCCCTGTTAGTGCAGTAGTTAGAATGTAGTATTGCAGACTAACTCTCCCCACAACCTGAAATTCGATCCTGACAGGGCTCAAAGCCTTCCATCCTTCTGAGGTCAGTAAAAGGAAGAGCTAGATTGTTGGGGGCAATATGCTGACTCTATAAACTGCTTTAAAAGGGCTGTAAATCACTACAGAGAGGTATATAAGTGCTACTGCTATTGCTTGGCATATGTTGCTATGGTTACAGCATCCTGCAGTCATATGGTTGACATTTGTGATCTTCTCAGCCCTTTTCCAACAAGCAAAGTCAGTGGGTAAGCCAGCAGGGAAGATTGTAAGTGAAGGTCACATGATGTCTCACCGAGTAACCACAGCGTTTCGCTTAATGATCATGCCAAAAAAAGTTGTAAAATCAGGTGTGTGGTTAAGTGCCTCACTTAATGATAAGTTTTCCAGTTCTTATATGTGGTTGTGAACTCAAGGACTACTTGAATGACAAAACCACTTCAGACATACTATTTTTTTCACTTGCTGCCCCTTCCTCTGGTCATGTGGGCTTTGCAAAAATTTTTAGTGTCAACTGGAAATTAACCAGAGGAAATGAAAAACAGCCCAAGGAAATTATAATGTTATCACTGCCCTACACAGTATACAAGCAGAGAAGCAGTCTTCCCATTGGTGTATTATAGCTTGGCCGAGGCTACACTGTTCCATCCACAGATCAGTTTTAGAATTCAGACATTTATTAAGGCATTTATGACTTAATAGGTGCATGACACAGATCTTCATGGAACCTAACTTCACTCACAAATCTTAACAAACATTTATGCAATTTGCACCTTCATGCAGCTTATGCAAGTTCTCCATGCAACCTACCTAAGTGGCCACCATTATCATATTTCCCCTGTCTCCTTAGGGAATAATTTCAATGGGAAAAACAGCATACAAATGGAGATTTGGCCTCATAAACTTTCCACAAAATTTAAATTCCAGGCACTAGTTGACAGTCATTAGAACAGATTTTACTTATAGCAATCAACCAGAGATTTAATGCCTGCATAATGAGATAAGGCTGATGATTATTACACATCTTCAAGTTATGCAAGACCTGACTTATATACACACAATTTATGCATTGGCTGCAAAACTGATAGCCACATTTTGTAGATGTTTGTGGTATGAGAACTGACACACAGGAAAATCAACTAACACAAGCAATCCCTCCTCCCTCACTTGTGCATCTTGCTCCTTTCTTCCTCATCTTTTACAATAATTCTATTTTTGATTGTAATTTCCAGTTTTATTGTTTTACAAATATTTACCAGTTATGTTTGTAATGCTTTTAATGCTGTAAGCCACCCAGAGGAGTTATGAAAGGAAACAGGCAGCAAGTAAATTAAATATATAAACAAACATTACATAAATACATATATACATAAAACCTCTTTATACACTGAATGCGTGGCACACGGTCATGGGCAGTGCTCTGAGACTGGTTTAATTTGCTCTGTGCTATTTATTCATAAAATACTATCATCTAAAATGTTGTGTGTGTGTGTGTGTATGTATGTATGTATGTACGTACGTACGTACGTATGTATGTATTCATGCATAGGAGAGGAAAAACTATATCTCTTTTTAAGAACAAACAAATAACAGTGCATGAAAATGCATTTGACAATACCTTAAGTTGTAGCAGGCAGGTAGGAATAGCCATTTTGCTGATATTGTCTGAAGATGTCTTAATGTCTACTCTCCAATCCATATCTACTAGCCTTGGGAGGGAAACTGAAATTGAAAGGACATGGAATGGAATCAGTGAATGAATACACTGAAAAAGAGTGGCACAGTGGTTAGAATGTAGTACTGCAGGCTACTTCTGCTGACTGCCAGCTGTCTGCAATTTGGCAGTTCAAATCTACCAGGCTCAAGATTGACTCAGCCTTCCATCCTTCTGAGGTGGTTAAAATGAGGACCCAGATTGTTGGGGGCAAAATGTTGAGTCTGTAAACCAATTAGAGAAAGCTGTAAAGCACTGTAAAGTGGTATATAAGTCTAAGTGCTATTGCTATTGCTAATACACTCAAGTCTAAACTATCTCTCAACACACTTCTGTTTTTGGAAATCACCATCAACTACCACCAGGTTTGCTAAACAATTCCAGCATTCTTCAAAGATTTACCCGGATGAAAGCTGAAGTTCACCAACTTTTTGTAGAAGTCAAGCACTTACATTAATATGCTTCATGAAAATAAGCATATTTTCAGCTTATTAGCTTATTCAGCTCAATAGCAGAACACAACTTTTCTCAATTTATCACTTATAAATATATTCACCTGAAAAACCCATAATCAACAGCTACTGTCCATACTAAAAGTCCAAAACAAGCAGAGGGCTTTGGCAAGTTTGATCCGGTCTATTTCTCAGTGGGCATAGTGGATTTTCTACATATACAAGGTCAAGGTCTTAATTGATACCTCCAGGTAAAATTATTACGAATGTGATGTGAAAAATGTTTGCATTAAACCCAAGAGAGAATGTTGGTAAGTGGATAAAATTCAACCAATTGGACAACTTATTGGTAGCCATACATACGGAGTCTCATATTTATCATTCCCTAAGTGGATTTTCAGTTAAAGAATTAGAAAAAATCCTTGCCAGAAATCTTGAAAGCTGCTAGATATGACAGTATATATTACTAAATAAAGAACGGCAGATCAATAGCTTCGTTCAATATAAGACAGATTCATTGCACAATCATACTGCTCCAACTGTTTTTCTACTATCGTATGTAGAGTGGCACACAATATTATGCAAGGATGGATGTCAAAGATACAAACTATTATTTACAAAGTACAATTTTTTAGATTTTGTATCCTACTACTTGTAATAAGATAAATTACTTACTAAGGTGCCTTTCTGGGTTTCAATCCAATTCCCATTAACCAATGACAAAGAACTGGGGGAGGTGTAGTCTAACAAAATTTAGACACCAGGCTGACAACTCATGTTATAGACTATCTATATTCTAGGGAGAACCGAAAACTTGTTAAAACAGCATTCCCCCCCCCCCCCCATTATGGCTCTAGAAAACAAATATAAGGGGGAGAATCTAGAATAAAGAAATGTAACTTGCTATTTTCTCTTTCCATTTCTGGAAAGTTATATTTGTCTTCTTCTGTGGCTCTGTACCATATATATTGTGACTCTTTTGCCCTTTCTTCAACCCAGCCAAGAATTTTCTGAATGCATGGAAGAGAGAAAGAGAGAGAGGGGGGTGGGGCAGGTGGGGGAAGGCAAGCAGGCAGGCAGGCAGGAAGGAAGGAGGGAGGGAGAGAAAGGGAAAGGGAAAGGGAAAGGGAAAAGGAAAGGGAAAGGGGAAGGGGAAGGGGAAGGAAAGGAAAGGAAAGGAAAGGAAAGGAAAGGAAAGGAAAGGAAAGGAAAGGAAGAAAGAAAACTGTTCAATTAAAACTATGTATACTGGCTCAGTAATAATGGAATACTGTATTTTTACTGTGAATAGGCCAATGAATGCACTTTATATTGCAGTTCCCATTCATTTTTACTTATTTTATTGATTCTAATTACAGAATTCTTTCTTAATTCTGATGCAAAATCCATATTCAGCCCTGAACAGGTTAACATTTTTGTTTAGATTATCAACTTTTTTTAATTTTTTTTTATTGGTATAGAGCCAATTTCTAAATATTTGTTATTTGTTTCAAAAACTTAAGATTGTTTTCTCTGTATTGATCACTATATAGTACAAGGGCTTGTTGCCTCAGAAAGGATACTGCCTCATAATTCTGACAAGACTGACAAGTTATTAAAAAAAGGCTGAACTAAGGGCAGTTCAATTTGTCACAAAAGGCTCAAAGTTTAGATAAACCTTCCCTTTTGACATGTTTAAAACAACAACAAGAATTCAACTCATTACTGTTTGTCCCCAGAGGAATGGGAGAACCTAGACCCAGTCATTCATTTTGATTGGATCTTTACATGTCAGAAAAAGAATAATGGACTACAAGTATGACCAGAAGCAAAGCACATCAGAACGCAGCTGTGGTCTAACTCTAAGAAATAAGGGTTAGATTGTGGTAAACATTCTGTTTGTTAATTTCCTGCAAAGCCCTACCCTGATTTGTTTTAATTCAACTAAGATTCATTTAAGTCTAATTAGAAACCTAGCTTTCTAATAAGATAATTGCCATTCCAAATTCTACAAGGATTACAAAACTCTACACCTGTGCAGAACCTAGAAATAATCCTGATGGTAACATTTCCAAGTGTTATGAATGTCACATCAGAGAATCTTTAAAAAGAGACTATAAATTTCACAGCAGGATTGCATTCTTCATCCATCCATCTTCCTCCACCCAAGTCTGGTTTAATTAATCTGTAATCTAGTTCACACATAAAAACTACTTCTAGCTCCACTTCTAGCTTCTAGCTTCCTGAGAAAGAGGGAGCAACCATCAGTTCACTTGGCAACTAAAGATCAAGACGGTTACAAAAACCAATTAATGAAAAGAACACAACTGCAGTTTTGGTGCCTGCAAACAAAAACATGCCGATGCATGGCATGTGTATAGGATAGCAACCTTCGGATGCTTCATCTATTTGTTAGAGCCCCAGGGACAGTTCCATTTGATGGATGACTCTGGAAGATGCTCCTGACCTTATTTGTAGCAGACTAGAACTAATGAAGTCAAGGTGCAAAGAAAATCCCCCAGCAATAGCCTAGATGCTTACAGTGCAAGAAATTCCATATATTCCTTCAGAATATCACCTTATATATATATTCACTGCAAAGAAATCCAATTCACCTCAACCTGACTTGCTTCCAAACAAGTATACTTCAAATGACAGGTGTGTAAAGCAGTTCAAAATCAAAATGTTTCGGGCTCAAAATGTCCCAATTTAAGTTCAAAACAATTTCCCAGCCATTTCAGAAGTATTCAGACCTTTCAATGACCTCATTTCAAGCTCAGAACTGAGGTGTTTTCGTATTTCAAACACTTCCAATAAGGTGAAAAGAGGCAATTCAAACAAATATCATCTCCAGCTCAAAGAATTTAGAATTTGAAACATTTCGTACACCTATAGTTAAAACTGAATCTTCTAAGAATGGGGTTGTATAAATGTAT
Organism: Pseudonaja textilis; assembly: GCF_900518735.1. The sequence continues at coordinate 14,359,754 of NW_020769309.1, forward strand.
ATGCAATGTTTGTTTGCGAAATTGTTATGCATTACAATTACAAAAGTCTAATATCTAATCTCCATTTAAAGCTAATGACCATTGCCTAGAATAATCTTGTCATAAACGTCTCATGCAATGGCTGGAGAAACCATCAATTGTGCTGAAGATCCAAATTTTTGTTCTCAAAACATGGAGAAAGTGGATAGAATTTTTTTCTCTCTTATCCATTAAGTATTCTCAAGGGGTAGGGAGAGGATGAGGGGATAGGAGGCAGAAATACTTTTTTTCCCTCCTATATTCACCAGGCCTTTTTGTCTCTCTCACACATTTAAATAAATATGTACAGCTTTACATTAGAAAACCAGCTAAAAATAATTAATTCTTCTTAGTAGTGATTTTGTCCTGTTTGCCCTCAGAACATATCTTATTGTATTGCACTACAATTGACTTATAACCACATTTCACTTATTTATTTATCAAAGTGAAGCATCTTAAATCTTTCTTTACTAAAGAACAGCTTCTCCTTTTTCTGTGAGATGTTTCGTATGTTTGTTCATCTTAGTTTGGCAAATATTTATTTGGCAAATATTGTCTAAATATTCTCACTGTATATTCATGTAACGTGTATGTTTGTGTGTTTGTTATTAAAAATTGCAATTACACAGATAAAAACTAATACAAAATGAAAGAATAAAAATAAAAAATAAAGTGTAGAAATAAAAACAAAGAAAAGATAAGAGGACTGTAAAGAAAAAGAAAAGAAATATATAAAGAAATTATGCCCCCCTTCCTCATAACCAGTGGTGGGATTCAAATTTTTTTACTACCAGTTCTGTGGGTGTGGCTTGGTGAGCGTGGCAGTAGAAGGACACTGTAAAATCTCCAATCAGAGGTGGTATTGCCGGTTCTCCAAACTACTCAAAATTTCCACTACTGGTTCTCCAGTTGGTCAGAACCTGCTGAATATCACCTCTGCTCATAACTATAAACAATTTTAGTAATTTATCACTTTCTCTTAAAACAGATCAAATTTTCCCTTCTTCCCATATACCATCTGTTATCTATTAACAAATCCTTGAAGCTTCACCATTTTAGTGCTGATCAGCTAAAATCCATTTAGAATTACCAAACATAGCAACACATCTATTTTAACCTTGATGAAATAAACCAACTTTATATCCCTTCCTTTTATTTTTAACAATCTTAATCTTTAATCCCTTCAAATGTCCTACAACTTAAGTTCTGTTCACTTTTTTGTCCCTTTTACAACAGGAAAACTATTCAATACTCTAGATTTGGTATTTATATACCTCTTTTAATTATTAAGATATTTGCTAATTTCGTTTGTAAGCCCAGTGTAGAATCTTTTTCATCTCATTTATTTTTTAAATTCATTTTCAGAGTAGAAAATGAACTTGATTAGAATTTAAACTGGAGACTGATCAAGAACCGTACAACATGTTCCTCTCCCATAACATCTTTTAAACACAGTCTATCTACAGAGGCAGACATTCTTAAAATAAACGTATGGGTCCATTATTCAAAAGTATCCTTCAATATGTCCAACAATAAAATATTTTGCTCCATTCTGTATTAATAAGTCAAAAGTATTTTCCTTCATTTGTAATCTTTAGTTTCTTCTCATTCTCTGTAGCGTCCAATCTTCAGCATCTCATCCTATCGTGTTGAGAATTCAAATCAAAAGCATTTTCCCATGGGTAGGATTCTTATACAGATAGTCCTCAATTTATGTCCCCATAATTTGAGCAAAAAGATGGCTATTCTCACATCTCCCAGAACTCTTAAATTCACGCCTTCTCACAAGGAGTAAATGTATGGAGCATTGTGGGAAATCTCTAGTTTTTTCCTTGTCCGGAGAAGCATTACAAATATCCAGTCTATTCATTGGCATTTTATTTCATCATAATTGTCATATTCAGTTAATAATTTTCTCCCAGAAATCTGCCACTTTGCTTACATGGCAATATCAACCCAGATCAGGTTGCTCTATTTACCAGGTTTTGTTTCCTTTCAAACCTAGGAGAACCATGACTGACCACAAACAGTTCAGCAGACTCTCTAGAAATTATAGCTTGTTCCTGAATTTGTACCAAAACTGTTCTCGGTTTCATGCATGCCTCAATTCACGACTCACTTGTTAATTTAAACTGTTTTCCCCATCAGTTTTTATGCCCTTCTTGCAAATGATTATTAGCACACCATGCCACAGTTCCATTCAGTAGTCAAAAACTTTGATCAAAAGACCATCACAATTCAATATTTAATAATATATAAAAGGATCCTGTTGAGAAGGAAGGAAATGAAAAAAATATAAAAGTTGGGGAAGAAGCTTTTAGATACAGAACATCTGAACAAAGGAGCTATCAGTCATTATATACTGGCAGTCAAACATTGATTTTTCTAGATATTATTGAACTGACATTGTATAATTCAGTGCAATTTTCCTGGGTTTGGAAATGTACAATATGAACCAAGAATCCAAATCCCTAATTCAAAAAACATAGTAGCTCTCTATTAATATTGACATTCATAAAGCAGCACATTTTGTAAAAAGTAACTTCCTTGTAGGAAACAATGCATTTCATTTCTTGTTTAACAAAAGTGTGATATTAAAGACATATCCACTTTAAATAATGCATTTTCCTGCATTATCAATGTATTGCCATCTACAAGAATTAGGCAGGAGAAGTTACACAATAATGCAAGAAATTCAATGTCATTTTAATACTAATATCATTTTAATGCATAGTAAGAAATAAAAAAAAACTTTGATAAGCCAACAATGGTTTAGTAATGAGAGTTCTCACTCCTACTAAATATAGAAAACCCTTTATCAAGCTTTGGCTCATGGAGAAATATTTCCAGCACATTTGTCAGTCCCATTTATTATTGAGAAGTGTATGATGTGAGAAAAACCATTGGGAAATGCATCAGTAAGAGAAATAAAATCTTACTGTGTTTATGGATTTGGTCCAAGTGTGTGATAATATGTATAAACTTGTATTATCAAATATTTGGCTGAAAATGGAACTGAAGGTTGATTGCTGCATGTAGCCAGAGCAACACCTAATGGAAATAAAGCGTGCATGAGAATAAATGGAATGCTTCAAAATGATTCAACAATGAACAAGGATTAAGATAAGAATATTTGATGTCCCCTTGGTTGTTTAATGCATTTTTGGATAAATATATAAGGAACGCTTGTACAAATATAGGAGTGTGTTGATTAAGAGACATGAACATGCACATATTTTTGTATACTACCACTACCTTGTATGGTGAAACTAAATGATCTGTAGGAAACAATAGGCTATATGATGTAATGCAGAGTGAAAATTAATGCATCAAAAAACAAAGATGGTTGAATCTTACAGGGAAAAAGGAAGAAGTGATTGCAAATTATAAAAGGTAAAAACTGAGCAAATTGATGAATCTATGGCTCTTGCTAAGATATTTATTAAAGAAAGGGAAGTGGACAGAAATAATTTAAGAACAGCAAATGCTGATAATGGGTAGTATATGGTCTATTCCAAGGAATGAACATTGCAATAAGCCAGAATGGCAGAGTATAACAGCATGCTTCTGTCTACTTTGTTAGGTGAGAGTTGGGTATTTTAGAAAAAAAAATGGATGCAGTGGAAATTGGGACATTTAATAAGTGGATATGGTAAAACAAGAATATGATCAAAAGTGAATGGATGCTAAATGAATATATAAATAAATACACTGAGATGATCTGTTTCATATATTGAATGGGACTAAATAGCAGAATGGATGGAATGAAATCAAGAGAAAGAAGAGAATGTAAAGAGGAAAAAAAAGCAATACGTGAGGTGGTGTATTAATGTAATGAAAATAAATATGGTTTGCAAGACAGATGTGGAGCAGCACAGTGAACAGTGTTGGTATGAAGTAGTATATAGTAAATTGTAATGGTGTACGTTTGCTTCATTTTCTTATTTTATGTCTTTCATTTATTTGATTTAATATCTCTTATTCATTTCTGTGTTGGGCATAATAACACTGGAAGAAATACTACAAGAATCCATGACTCTTCCAAAAGCAAGAGAGGTTGAGGCTTGCTTCAGACATAATCTATGAAGCAATTTCTATGCTAGACACATGCTTTATGTGAATTAGCCCTAAACTCAAATGTGTGAAATTAAATGCAGACAAGCTATATTATGTAAGTGCAATATTATATATAGCAATTATCCCAACACATATCCTGCTACTCACTTTGACTAGCTTGTGCTTCATTTCTCCAGGCGGCACTAGAAAGAAGAAAGAAAATATTTAAAAAATATAATTGTCTTTGCAAGGCAAAATAGTAACAGAAAGCAGCAACAGATTCCACAAAACTGTTTTCACTCCACAAACTACGTTTTTGTGGCCAGGAAGTCTGAAAGAATCTAATGCATATTGGAGTTCAGTGACACTTACAGTTTCAACAGCTGACGGTCTGCAAGATTATTTCTTTTGCTCAGTAATTGCAAATGTCTCTTGTTCATTGAGAGTGACAAGTTGCTTTTATCTGCCTTCATCTAGCAGTGCAATATTGTAGCTGAGAAATCAGGGTTATGCTGTGACAAACAATCACTCAGAAAGGAAGGGCAACTTGGCAACGGCATGAAATCTAAATAACTATGGCCAATTTACTATAAAAATCATATCCAGTTGCTCAAGCATGGCTACATGACCTTAATTCGAGAAATATAGAATCTTATAATAAACTGTGCTTGCTGCAAACATTGGCTGCTTTTTGACACCATGGGTCTAGATCAAGGGTCAAACTTGTGGTGTCACAGTGGCATTACATAATGTATTGGGACTTTTTTCTCCTTTGCTAAACCGGATGTGGGCGTGGCCAGCATATGACGCATCTGACCCACAGGCCGCGAGTGTGACAGCTCTGGCCTAAACAGTTGTGTAGCAACTAGTCAAGTCATAATTCAGAGTTACAAGCATGAGATTTGTCTGTTTACAACATATTTTTACTTGAAGTTAAAAGAGTCATCAAACTATATGTACCAATAACAACTCCCAAAACCAGAAAAAACAGATTACCCATAACAATAAGGAAGCTTCAATCAAAAAAGAGATTGCTTTGGCAGAAAAACAAATCTGGTCATGTTGCGAAAGGCCGATACAAAAATTTATGCCACCAGGTAAAGACTGGATGCACCAATTATCACATTAAACAAGAGGAAAACCTACAATTTTGTAAACAACAAACTAAAAGACTAAAGGTCCATCCCACCCCCGAAAGGACCTAATGGTAAAGACTGCAATGATGACACCATTAAAGCCAACCTCTTTAACACATTCTTTGGCTCAGTATTGTAAACAGCAATGGATCATGCCAGGATTTCTTAGTCAAACCACAGACAACTTCAATGATCTAATACATATCAATTTTACAGAAGACAATGTTGAAAAAGCACTACACAATCTAAAACCATCTCTATCTATTGGACCAGATGGAATATGTGCCTACTTCTTAAAAAAGCTATCCACTGCCATAGCCAAACCTCTAAGCATTATCTTTGAAAAATCTTTCAGGACCAGCTCCTTGCTCCTATGGTCACAAGCCAAGGTCATCCCCATCTTCAAAAAGGGGGACCCCAGCCTAGTTGAAAATTACAGACCAATCTTTTTATGCTGCATCACCTGTAAAGTCATGGAATCAATTATTAACCAATCCATTATCTTCCACTTAGAGACAAACAACCTACTCTCTAATAAACAATTTGGTTTCAGAAAAATGCTATCCTGTAATCTGCAACTCTTAGTTTGTGGTACACGACAAACTACTCCTAAAACTAAAATCTTATGGTATCTCTGGACACCTGCATAACTGGATAGAAGCATTCCTGTCAAACAGACAACAAATGGTCAAAATTGGGAGCGTCCTATCAAATTCTGTACCTGTCAACAGTGGTGTCCCCCAAGGCAGTGTTCTAGGACCAACTCTCTTCATACTCTACATAAATGACCTCTGTGACCATATTAAGAGCAACTGTGTTCTCTTCACTGATGATGTGAAGCTATTCAACACCACAAATACTGCTACCCTTCAAAAAGACCTCGATTATGTATCAGAATGGTTAAACAAATGGCAACTTCAAATCTCAACAAATAAATGCTCTGTCTTACATGTTGGCAAAAAAAATCAGAAAATAAAATACAAGCTGAATAGTCAAGACCTTGTTGATGATCCATAGTCTGTCAGGGACCTTGGAGTACCCATCTCTAATGATCTAAGTGCTAGAGCCCACTGAAACTACATAGCCAAAAAGGCATTAAGAGTTGTTAACCTAATCTTACGTAGCTTTTTCTCTGGGAATATCACACTACTAACTAGAGCATACAAAACATTTGCTAGACCAATACTCGAATACAGCTCATCAGTCTGGAACCCACATTACGTATCTGATATTAGCACAGTTGAGAAAGTCCAGAAATATTTCACAAGAAGAGTTCTCTATTGCTCTACTTGTTGCAGAATACCTTATGCCACCAGACTTGAAATTCTAGACCTAGAAAACCTAGAACTACTCTGCCTTCGGTCCGATCTAAGTAGAGTATATAAAATCATACATTGCAACCATAACAATACAAGAGCACACAATAGATACAAACTCAAGGTTAACTGCACCAAACTTGATTGCAGGAAATATGACTTCAGCAACAGAGTGGTCAATGTCTGGAATACTCTACCTGACTCCATGGTTTCTTCCCCAAACCCCAAAAACTTTAACCTTAGACTGTCTACTATTAACTTCACCCCTTTCCTAAGAGGTCTGTAGGGGGCATGCATAAGCGCACCAAAGTGCCTACCGTCCCTGTCCTATTGATTCTTTTTATTTTTCTTATATGTATCCATTTCATGTATTCATAACTATGTTTATACTTATACCTATTATCTTGTAAGCAATTGACAAATCTAAATAAATAAATAAATAAATAAATAAACTTCAGCTCAGACTGTTAAAAATCAGTAAGGGATGTTTTTACTTGTTTTCATTTTCCAGAGATGCCATAACAATTGCTTAACCAATCAAATCTCAGTTAACTTTTTAAAGTCATGGTCTATCATGAACCTCAAACTGAACTTTGTTTGTGTCCAAAGTTATAAACCTGAATCATACACATTTTCCAAGATTATCTTGGTTACAAGATTTTTAAGATTCTGGTGAAATCCTTCTGGAAAGAGAGGCAGAATTTCTTCTTGCGACGTTAGGCCATGGTAAACAATGTGCCTTGTAAGGCTATGCAAAGACTGGATTAACTGCAAGAAAAATGACAGAGATAAAGGGTTTCACATTGCATTTAAGAAAACATTTCTTCTTTTGCCTTATATGCATTTTTTAAAGAAACAAAACACATCAATTTATATAATCTATGTCTGTCCAGTTCCCTACTAGGCTTTTATTCTTTATCCTTGCTTTATTATTATTTTACACAAAAATGACAGTATACACAGCAAATGAGATAACTATGCTGGGTTTTGTATCACAAATCACTAGTCAAACACTTCACAAGTGTTTAGGACTGCTTGATGTATCGGCAGATTATGCGAGCAGATCCCAGTAAGGTGGCCTTCTGCAGCTGACTAATGGTGATTTTGTCAGCGCCAATTGTTTTTAAGTGCTTGCCTAGGTCTTTAGGTACAGCACGGGGTGCTACCTTGACATGGCGGGGGGCTTAACTGCTCCAATGAAGCTGAGAGCTGTGCTGGTGGTAGTGCAAAATACCAGCAGGTCCAACCATGCCAGAGAGGTCTCGGCCGAGGAGCAGAACTGAGTGCACCCAACAACCCATGCAATGAATCATGGTGAAACACAACCAAATAAAGCCTATACCAGCTCAGTCATCGCCCGGGTTAACAAGGACTGCATTGAATGTTGGGGAACTTGGGCATCTGTTGACAAGTGGGCTACAGGCCATGGGTCCCACAGCTGAGCAACCAGGGCATGGGCCTGCAGGGCTACTGGAAGCTGAACAACCTCAGAAGTGGCAGAAATACACTATGTCAGAGAACTGCACTGTAATGAAATTATTATTGTTGTTGTTGTTATTGTTATTTAACTTGGGGTGCTTCTCATTTACTTCAGAAGTACTGAAACAAATACTGTAAACAAATGCTTTTTTTCTGTATAATACTCTGTACCCTTAAGTATTCATAGAATCTTGAACGTATTTCAGCATCTTACCTGATTTGCTTCATTGGGAGTTACTGAGAGATTGGAACAGGTACTTTCAGTGAGCTTTTCAGATATAATTCCTGAACTAGAAAAGCACTCTTGGCATAACTGCCGAACAACATTCTTTGAAGGAGCCTTTGAAGGAGAGAAACAAATAGTGATCCTTCACACACACAAAAAAATAGTGCAGCAAGTACTAGAAACCTAAATGCGTAGCCACATCAGCTCCTTCATATGAAATAGAAGAAAAAAGAATTGAACTTTGTAAGGTTTTGAATCTAGAGCTTTCTTTCTGAAACACTGTGATCAAGAATAGAAGATACAAATAAGAGTAATACGAAAAAGCCAAGGCAAAGAAGAATAAACTAGAAATAGTGCATCTAAGAAATGGTATAGGAAGAGCGGAGATGCAGTCAGCTGTCAAAAATCTTAACCTACACAAAGGGTGATGATGTATAACATATTGATGCATCCTGAAGCATCTAGTAACTTGTATTTGGATATAATAAATTTGTAGTTCTTAACTGGAAGAGTGAACAAATAATATTTTTTGAAGGGAGGGGAAAATTGGATGTTGGAGAGGAAAAAGGACCAGGTTTGCTTTTGCCTTGTTCCTCATTATTTGTCTCATGGCGTTTAGATAATAAGTCCGATGAAAACCTGTTATATTTTTAATTAATGTGTTAGCTATTGACGGAACGTTTTGAGTGTAGATTTATAAATGCCTAAAAGAAGGGAAAATGCTTTCTTTTATACCCAGGTCCCTGTCTCACCTGACAACTGTGAAAGGGGGATTAAAACTAGACATTACTTTGTTAACAATAAGCACGGATACAAATCATAAGCATGAGCATTTCTGTGCCCTGCCACTTAAATGTGTTTTAGAGCAAAACGACTGCAGCTGATCGCTGTTCCGCGGCATCCTGCTTTCCCCATATTAAAATAAGCACACACTTACTTTCAGTAAGAACTGAAGCGAAGCAAACACTTCCCTATCCAATGCAGCCATATTTCCCTTCCCATGTGATTAGATACGAAATATCATTGGAAGAAGAGGTCACGTGGCAAGGTCTGAGGTTGCTTTGCAGTCTGGGAGTTGTAGTTTAATACTAAGTGGCTTAGATTAGAAAGTGACTTAAAGCTGCTGGATGAATGAATTGAGTTTGCAGTGCAATTCGAGGAAGGAGACGACGTGCTAGTGCCCTCTCACTGACTGAACTGCCCCAAATCTTAGACGACTGTTTGTGGGGGCTGAAGAAAATTGTAATGCAAGCAACCGAAGGGAATTGATTGCTTACATTTCAGAGTTATTCTTTGGATGGCCGATTTGTTTTAAATATGCATCCATTTATACTGTATGCTTTCATTCTGAGGGACGTTCCAAGAATTCAGATCAACCTTAGATGGCAGCGGAGAGGTGTTCTGCATCTCTTTGCTGCTGTCTGAAGATGTCTGAATTTTTGCAGTCCCAGATCTTATATCCAGCCTTACTCTGTATTCTGTTTAATAAATACTTGAATCAGAAATCAGAATCAGAACTAGTTAGGCTAGGAAAATCAATACTACTTAATTTAAAGGTCACAAATCTGTATAGCCCTCTAGGTGTCAGTGGTAAAGAAAAGGCAATTGCAAAAGCACTTGATGTTTCTGAGACTACTGTATATGCACCAGTACTGCACATCCCCCTCAATCCACAGGGTGGGCTTTTCTACATAGACAAAGTTGCTATGGCCATGACTACGATGGAGTGTCTCGGTCCTAACTAAGTAATATGAAAAAGTGCTGTAGCCTCTCTCTCTCTCTCTCTCTCTCTGTGCGCGTGTTCTTGCATGCATACATAAACGCATGCTCACAAGGCCAGTGCCTATTTTTGAAGGTTCCCTAATGTTAATGCTATATTAGTCCTCAGTATTCAGAATAGGTATTGCAGCCATGATTACTATGGCTACCATTCTCTGTACCTTATTGTGAATGAGAACCAATCTGAAAAGAAATGCTAAACTCTCTGTGTATTCAATTACTTTTACATACTTGAAGAAGTGGAATTGTAAATGCCTTCAAGGGTAATTGGTATGTCCAGCCCTGGCAATGCAATTGATTATGTGACCTCTTTCAACACCGGCTCCTTGAAAGTTCTTCCTTAGCTCACATTACATACAGCAGCATTATTTTGTTTTGTGGCATAATAAGATATGTCAGGAAGCATCTTCACACCACAGTCTGTAATATGTGAAATGACTTGGAATCACCTTAAAAATTGGTGATAGTCATATTTTATGTTCTTTCTGATGTGCTAGTTTTATATTGAGGATTTATAAAATCCTCTTAAAGGACTGGAGGATTTTACTGTCAAAATGTTTTTCATTTATCTTTGGGAAAATACATTTTTGGGACACTTTTTTTTTCTTTTGTGCTAATTAAAATATTCTCCAATAAAAAACAGGGAAAAGCTAGCCCTTAAACTTTTTCAAAAAGAGCAAGAATTAGAAAAGTGACATTGGAATGGTATAGATTTATACCACATATAAATCTATGGCTTATTTTTATGCATAAAATATGTTTGAAAAGAGTGAGAGAACAGGCATTAAAAATATGAAATTTTCTGATATTGATCTTATGTATTATATACTTCAATATAAAAATTTTAATCTACAGATTCTAGAATACAGAACAGAAATTTCCAATGTAAGAGAAGCTTTGAACCTGATTTATGTGAACAAAAATGTCTCATGTTATACTTATTTCATCATGTCTTGGCATCAGCACCTTATACATTTTAAAGTTTTCTTTATCTATGCAGAATGTATTTTTGAAATTATTCACATGCAAGTTTATTTGTGGCTTTCCCCTGAAATAAATCAAGAATGCAGTTAGTTCAAAAACTACCTAAAGGACTGGGCTCCCCTTTGTTAAAATACTGTTTTAAATTTAGTCCCTTTGCAAGAAAAAAAGAACACCCAGATTATAGTTCTCTTTCCATTTTTTAAAAAATGAGCTGTATAATGTGGGATTCTTTTTTTATAATTTTGGGCATCTTGAAATTCATTAAGATTGATCCACTGTGAAAGATTACTTGTATAGATTTCTTTTGGATATTAAACAGACTGCTACGGAGATTATGTAAAGGAAGGCAAGCATTTTTAAGGAGCTGCCATGCGCTATATTTGCTAGACACCTAATTGAGTTAAAATTGATTGGTAGGTGTACTAGCTTTTTCATTTCCAAATTAAAATAGCTTGGTTTGTATTCAACGGTGTCATTGGCTAAGGAAGGGGTCTCCAAACTTGGCAACTTTAAGACTTACTGGCTGGAAAATTCTGGGAGTTGATGTCCACAAGTCTTAAAGTTGCCACGTTTGGAGACTTCTGGGCTAAGGCAATTCTGTTGAGGAAATTATTATTATTTTTTCACCTGGGGACTGGAAAGAGAAATCCTCTGAAAAAGATCTAGGGTCTATGTGACTGAGATAACTGGTGGAAAGCACCAACATGCTTGTGGAATACCACCCTTATAATACTTGATGGCAACATTTATGTGGTACATTTTCATAGCTTAAATGCACGATTTATTAATTTTCTGAGCTAGACGCTATACATTATCTCAAGACTCCACATGGTTCTCTGTCTGAAAAAACAACAATGCTCCAAACCTTTGGGCTAAAAGATAAATTCCTTGATTGCATTCAGGCAGGACAAGAAAATATATATTTAATGCTTATAGCATATTTGTATTGGTTGTTCTGCCACAGAAGTTCAAAATGTCCTTCAGGGACCTAGTAGACATTCTGATTTCTTTTTTTAAAAAAAACAGTTAACTAAAGCAAGTTCCAAGATGCTAAAATGTATCTAAAAAAATGCCCCACTAGATACTTATTTAACTTTAGGGTTCATTATACTTGTGCAGATGTATCAATTATATTTCTATACCCACTGTTGGAAGTTAAAACCCACCCCTCTCCTAGAAAAATGAAATATTTTAGGATATACTAAAAAGGCAGAATATTTCCTCTAAAAGAGAAGTAGAAACTCAGAGAGGCAGCCCCTCAGCCCCTCCCACCTTTGTTAATGGGCCATTAAAGCCTGGGCCAGTCTATTCTACATAACAAAGATCTACCTCCTTCAGGCAGAGCCATTTCCCTTCATTGCACCACCCACCAAGTTTCAATCAAGCTTAGCACACAGACAATCTACAAAGTTACCCTTACATCACCCCATGGGAGTCTGACAACCAATCAGGATACACTTCTTGCCATAGGAACAGGAAGCAAGTTCAAAGCCCAACAGAGGACATAAATATATCTCACTCTCCACTCCATATGGTCAGCTACCCATAATCACACATGCTTGGTGGTTCTGCTTCACCATTAAACCATCCTTCCAAGCAACTCCATGTTTCCAGTGTCTTTCTTCCCACTTGGAACGGAACTCAGATGGACATTTCTTCCAACACCACTCATACAAAAGAGTTTTCTTCTCTCTTCCACCCACATAAACTGCTCATTACTATGGTATCCTCATTTGGAAAACAGTGTTTTTTTCAGCTTCATTTTTTGGAAAAGAAAATAAAAGCCATTAAATGTTGATAACAAACAGGATTTATGAGTGTAAAATGCATGCAAAGCTACCTAGCCAGCTTCTGCCTTGTTCTTGGAGTAATGGCTCAAGTATTTGATTGTGGTGTAGCTATTCTGAGTTTATGGGTGAATGACAAGTTGGATTCTAACCAAGGCTGGGATTCAAATTTTTTAACAACCGGTTCTGTGGGTGTGGCTTAGGTGCTGGGTGTGGCTTGGTGGTCATGTGACTGGGTAGACATGGCTTGGTGGTCATGTTATTGGCTGGGCATGGCCAACTGAATATCACTCACATCGAGGCATGCATCTCCTCGCCTGGCCTCTCATGACTATGGGGATGCCGCAACAGTCGTAAGTGTGAAAAATGGTCATAAGTCACTTTTTTCAGTGCCATTGTAACTTTAAATGGTCATTCCACACAAGCAAAGTACCAGCAAAGGAGGGGAAAAAAACTCCAGAGATGTTCCTGAGACAGGAAGTTTAGTCCTGCCAAGAATGTTATAAGGTTTAACGGAGAGGCAGTTTTTGTAAGCAACACTAGAATGTTTCCTTCCTGCCTTCCTTAGGCCAGTAATTTCTTCTAACAACTGGTTCTCCAAACTCCTTAGAATGTAAACAACCGGTTCTAGCAAATAGGTGCAAACTGGTAGAATCCCACCCCTGACTCTAACTTTGAAGCAAGTCCCATGCAGATAACTGAAGCTCAGTCTAGCTTGGTTATCTGGGAAGAATGTGACCCATTTACTTCCAAAGTAGTGGACAGGATTTTTAGAAGTGCTAGTTTGTCATATGAGATCCAACTCTCCCGGACTAGCTAAAGTTTCACAAGAGGTGACATGTGGTTGGGTTGTGGCAATGGTCAATTCTTCCTTAAGAGAAAAGGAGTCTTCCTTTCCTTTTAATATAACATAGTTGAAAAGGTAGGTATACTTCTACTCCAAATAACTTTGCATATGGGAGATTAGATAAATGGATTTTATACTAGAGCATGGGATTGAAAAGAACTTGGTTACACTTATAGATTACATCTGGAAGGACCTCTGGAAGAAGTGGTGCATCCATGCTTGCCCTCTTCGTTTTCTCCGTGTACTATCAATTGTGTTATTTAATGAATTTGTTATTGAACTCTTTGCACATGCATATTACGAGACACTAATTGTGGGAAAATTGGCTATGACAGTGCATCTGTTTAGAAAATTGATTAAATAGAAAAGCTCTCTGTCCTAAAGTCACTGAAGATCTTTCAAACTGATTTGAAATGAGCAATCTAAAATGTAGCTTTTGATTGACTGATCGTATTAGTGAATGCCACATACAGTGAATGCCACAGTCATAAATGAACTCATTGTATGCTATGGCATAGTTTTGCTGAAAATTGGAAATAAGTGCCGGTTTTTGGCAAAACTGTTGTAAAACGTGGTCACATGACCTCGGGATACTGCATGCAGCTGTCAATGCAGCCATGTTGCTAAGTGCCCGAACTCCTGTCATGTGACCACAAGGCAATTGTTGGAACTTTGGATTGGGATGATAAGTTCCCTTTTTCAGGTAGTTTGTAAATCGAGGACCATCTGTAGATGAAAGCAATATCTATTTATTCCTTAATAAGTGACCACAGTGATGATAATAATAATTTCAATAACAATAATAGTAAGCATTCTGGTTCTGCTTTGATTAGAATTTTATGTAATCATGAAAGTTGCATAAACTAGGCTACTTCCCAAGCTAATTACTTACGCAGGGTTCTTAGGAAGATTTTAAAAAAAGAAAAGAAAAAAATGATGTATGTTATCCTGGTCCTCTTTGAAGATAAAAATGTCAGTTTTGAAAGTCATATTCACATTAAACCCTAAGAGTTAGTAAATGAATGAATAATGCATCATACAGCCAGAACTGCAATATACTGTAATCTAGTTTTAAAAATGCCATAGTCCTTAAAGTTTACAGTCTGTTAATCTCATCACCTCCAGCCTTTGCCACTAGATGTCACTGGTTTCCTCCCCCATGGGTCATATAACCCACACAATTTTGCCTTACAATTAACAAGAAAATAAAACATAATTAATCACAATTGAACAGTAGTGTTTGGATGATAAAATCTGGAAATAAACAACCATGAATGTTGATTCATATAAATAAATGAATGTTGCTATAAAAGCCTCAGGTTTTTTTACTGGTTTTAATTCTCCTTTCTGAAAAAATGGTTTTAAAATGGTAACTTTAGCTATTGAAAAGGTGTTTTAGGGCCTCCTACATTGGTAGGCAGCTATCCCTAATGGAAAATTAGCCATTATTTTCTTACTAGATTTTAAATTTGGAAAGGTGCAGAAATGTTGATTTGGCATCAAATTGCCTAGACTATTTAGCAAAAGCAATAGCATTTAGTCTTATATACCGCTTTATAGTGCTTTCCATCCCTCTCAAAGCGGTTTACAGAATTAGCATATTGCCCCCAACAATCCAGGTCCTCATTTTACCCACCTCCGCGGATGTATAAATATTGGATGGAATTTAACTCAAGCTCTTCAAAAGTGCTTTTTACAGCCTTGTAATTTTATTGATGAATCCATAACAGTGAATTAGATTCATATAACATCATACTCTTTTCTAAAAGCATTGAGGAGCATATAAACAAAGGGAATGGGAAAGGAGCACAGCAGACAAGAACTGAATTATGTCTGTAAAATCTTGGTCAACTATTTATGGTCTTTTGGCATAGTGCCAGTGATGGGATTCAATTTTTTTTTACTACCGGTTCTGTGGGCGTGGCTTGGTGGACGTGGCATGGGTGAGTGGGCGTGGCTTGGTAGGCATGGCAGAAGGTTACTGCAAAATCCCCATTCCCTCCCCACTCTTGGGGAAGGTTACTGCAAAATCCCATTCCCTCCCCATCCCACTAACCTGCTTACCAGCTCCGTTCTCCTGTGCATGGCAACAAAAGAAGACCCAGCCAATCAGCTGGGACTCGGGAGGCAGACAATAGATGGGGGCAGGGCCAGTCAGAGATGGTATTTGCCGGTTCTCTGAACTACTCAAAATTTCCACTATTGTTTCTCCAGAACTGGTCAGAACCTGCTGAATACCACCTCTGCACAGTGAAATCCCAGTTCAGTATTTTCAAGCCTTATTGCAATATCATTATCTCATGCTAAAGCTCTCCATTGAAACATCAGTGCTTCTTTCAAGTGCTTAATTGTTTTGTAGGAGTATTAAAACTGGTAAAATCTATTCTTCAGTCTCCCCCATGTTTTCTTCCCTTAAAAAAGGCTTTGCTTTCTTCCATTCTTAGTTTGCTTTAGGATTTCTAGGTTGGTGCTTTTGCAAATTTCTGATTATTTGTTTTCTTTCCTTTAATTTTTTCTTCTGCTTGTATTTCCTTCACTCTGCAGTGCCTCTAGTTTTTCATTCTTTCTGATTGGAAATACAAATCAAAAGCCTATTGCAAGAATTCCCCTAAATCAGAGGTGGTAGTCAGCAGGTTCTGACAAGTTCTGGAGAACCAGTAGCAGAAATTTTGAGTAGTTTGGAGAACCAGCAAACACCACCTCTGACTGGAGATTTTACATTTTCCTTCCCCTGCCCCACCAAGCCACGGCCACAGAACCGATAGTAAAAAAATTTGAATCACTGCCCCGGATGCTCTCTTTTGGATTTTAATTGAAGAGTAGGCAGTGGTGGTATTCAAATCTTTTTACTACCGCTTCTGTGGATATGGCGTGGTGGGTGTCGTATGGCTTGGTGGGCCTGGCTTGGTGGGCGTGGCTTGGTGGGCATGGCAGGGGAAAGGATACTGCAAAATCCCATTCCCTCTCCACCCCACTAACCTGCTTTCCAGCTCTGTTCTCCTGTGCAGGGCAACAAAAGAACACCCAGACAATCAGCTGGGACTCAGGAGGCAGAGAATAGATGGGGATGGGGCCAGTCAGAGGTGGCATTTGCCGATTCTCTGAACTATTCAAAATTTCCACTACTGGTTCTCCAGAACCTGTCAGAACTGGTGAATGCCACCTCTGAGAGTAGGTACCCAAGAAGGCCATCTCCCAGTGAAAGAAGTACCGGAATCCTTGACTCCAGTAATCAGAAGGTCAGCGCAATATTATTCTTTGTTGATTTCTATGGATGAACCAATGACATGTAGATTGAGGTTCCTCCAGAGCTCTCACATAACTTTGTCCATTGAGTTTGGTCAGTTAATAAGAGACTTCCTGTTTAAACTAAGCTTTATTTGAGCAATAGGAACTTCCTTATATATGGAATATTAGTCCTGTATAAAGTTTAATTTTAGCCCTCTGGTGTTGGTCTTGGCCACACCCAAACTGAATCCATATTGTGAATAAGTGAAGCCTTAGGACATTCTTTCAGACTGTCCAAAACGTATTTTAAACTTCCAAACGTGAAATATTTTCTATATGTAGATTACAGCATTTTCTATGAAATATTGGAATGAATAGGAGACCTATTCATTCTACAAGTTAGTTAAAATTATGCAGTTACGGGATTTGTAATATTGAAATTAGGCTTAGCAGTAATAATAACATTTAGGTTTAACCTGTCTTCTGTGAAAATTTAAGGAGAATAGTGTTCCACAAATATTCTGGACTCTGACCAAATAAACATTTATAGAATGTGGCAGCAGATGAAACAATTGTCTCTTTTGCAAATGAGAATATGCCAGATGTTCAAATGGATGTTTTATTCTAACCATAGATCATTATGCAGTTAATGGGGCTTGCTTAGCACAAATTAATACAGGCATTTTGTTTAGCAGTAAAGCAGTAAATAATTTATTTAGTGTGAAAAACGGTAACCACTATGTAGCAATTCATTATCTTAATCCCTGTCCCCGAATCAGGAATTTATTATAGTTAGTAATAGCTTTGTCTAAGCTTTCTAAGCTTTTAAAATCTTGTATTGATTTTAAGACTCGTTAGTGGCTCTGGGTAATATACATGAATTAGAAAAGTGGGATGATGCCAAATTTTATATATAAAAAATAATTATCAGCTTTGGCCAGAGACATTGCCTGGGTTTGTACCATATGTTTGACTCAATTAAAATGGGCTGGGCTGTATGGAGTTCTCTGTATGGTGAGAAATCTTTGTAGGTTGTGTGAACCAGGTTTAATGTGGCTTGTTTGGAATTAGCAAGTCAGAATTGCTAGTAGGCTTAAAGTAGAATTCCTGGTAGGATTCCATGACTCCTATGTATGTACACTGGAAAACTGAGGGTATAGATTCTGAATTTTGTGTGTATGTGTGTGTGTGTGTTCATTTGTTTGTTTATATCCTGCTTTTATTATTTTTACAAATAACTCAAATCAGTGATCATATCCAGCGCACCTTCCTTCCTCCTCTTATTTTCCTCACAACAACCCCGTGAGGGGGTTGAGATAGAGTGAGTGTCCCAAAGTCATCCAATTGGTTTTCATAACTAAGCCACAACTTGATGTGTTGATCATGACCTCATGTTGTGATACAGGATGTATAGAAGGAAGAGATTACAATGAGATTCAGGAACTGCTGCACAAACCACTTTATTCCACAACCTGCATCATACCAGTTCACTGTCCATGTTGCTCGGGGATTTTGAGAACTCTCATTCTTAGCTGGAAGAATCTTTAATGCCTTCAGTGTAGATATAAGTAAATAAAGACAGAGAAAGCCCATCCCATTAAGAACAGGGAAGTTTATTGTTGTTTTTCTTTTCTAACTCCGGGTTCTTTTAGTTTACATAAATGAGGATTATTTTTATGCAGGAACCAATTACAGTATATAAAAGAAGGTTAATCTATTCACTTCCATTTTCTCTAACACTGCCATTGTCCTTGTACAACTTGGAAATTCCC
Source organism: Pseudonaja textilis (assembly GCF_900518735.1). The sequence goes on from NW_020769309.1 coordinate 14,378,382, forward strand.
TGTGTAAAATGAGACTTTTGAAAATTTTCTTCTTGTTTTTAGTCGTCCTCAATCTGAGGCAGGCCATCTCCTTGGGATGTAACATTTTTTGTTTTTCTGTTGTTAGTACATTGAACAAAGAAGCTGATTTCATTCTTAGCTGTCACAATGAGGGTATTATACTCTGAATGTAATTAAAAACCTTATTCAATAAAAGGGATCTTGTCACATAACACCAGAGCTCACATCAGGGAAAATTTTTAAAGTACAAGTAGTCCTAACATACACATAATGGTAAATACAAAATTGCTGCCTAACCATCACATCCCACTTAGGGCTTCATTGCTTCTGGTAAAATAATACGTTCATCACACAGGGGTTATATTAAAAATACTGTACATGTGTATATACATGTATCCTGTAGATTAGGGTACGGTAGGGTACGGTAGATTAGTATTTCCCTTCAATGCATTTATTTTATGTATTAAATGAAATGGGAAATTTCTTTGTGAATTCAGTCTAATTTTACTTGATTGTTTATTCTTCAGACAGACACTCGGATGTGAAAGTGAAATGTGCTTCAAGTTAAAAGCAAGTTATTTGCCTGTTGAAGAAATTAATACAGTAATTTATGCAAAACAAATATTGCTTTTATACCTTTGGGGGAAAATATATTGCAGTGCTTATTGAAAAATGTATACCCAGAAAATATATGCATCATTTTTGCTGATATGAACATTTATGGAAACACAGTTCTTTATAAAACAACATTATGCGTTGTTTTGTTTAGCTCAGGAAAGCAGTCTCTGATCATTTTTCCTCTCTTTCTTCCTGCTAGGAAATATAAAAATAGCAATCGTCTTGCTCTGCTGTCTACAATAGAGGTGAGAATATGGTCCATCACTTTCCTTCCTCTCTGAAATGATTATATATTATTTCCACCAAAAGATGCCAACGTTGCTATGCAGAAAAAAAAGGTGAACTCATTACTTACAGCAAAAGAATGCATTTCATTTAAGCTGGCTAGCATGCAAGCTAAAACTAAATGATGCATTGTACTAGCAGACTTTTGCTTCTTACCTTTTCGCATTATATACTAAATATAACTAGGTAGGCAGAGAAGTTTAAAATGGCTGCTTTTCCATTCAAATTATCAGCACTTCTGTCACTGAATTTCCACTATCTCTAGCTAGTTCTTTTAATGCTTCAGAAAAGCATGTTAAATGCTGTCAATCCGCTCTTCCTTAAAACACCAAGGGAATTGTTCTTAAATCAAGGAAGAGAATAGGGAATATTAATCTTTGCCCTTTATCTGATTAATAATATGGATAATCATTATAAAATATCACAGAATCCTTCATCTGCAGCAACGTATGTTTTCCCATTACAATATAGTGTTTCTATCAGTACTGGTGAGCCTTTGGGGGGTAAAAAGCTAAAGATTTCAAACTTCGTCTCACAGAAGTGTTCTGTATGCTCACATGCCAGGCTGCTACTTGTTTTGGAGTAGTGGTTTGCTAATTCCTGTTGCCACCACTCATTTTCCAGGGCATCTTATTGACATCTACTTCCTGATAAGAGAGAGGTTGGGTTATCTAAAAAATAAAATTGCAAAAAGTTCAATAGTGTACACCCTCTGGGAAAAGATAGTCTTTTTTCGCTAATTAACATGTCCTTGTTAGCTAACCACTGAAAATGATTACTATCTATTTGTACACAACACTGCGATCTTTCTGGATAAAAGAATGTTGTAGTACATTTAAAATAAATGAAATAAAAACATAGTAGTTGCAATGGTTTGTGACAAACCTTACTTCCACAAACACTTTGTCTCATCTTCTTGAAGAACAACGTTTGACTTTGCTTTAAGTTTTTTTAAAAAATTGGAATAGTCAATAACACCCAGTCACTATGTACATATTTTGCATGTCAAAGTTTTTAGATACAATCCCCATAAGCTGTTTAAAAAGATCTCTGCTGGAGAATCTGGAAAACCACTGTCAGTTTAGACAATAGGTGAGACGTGGGTCTCTTTTGGTATGAAGCATCTTACATTGGCCATGCTGTTTTGCATTCCAAACATTCATCTTGGAGTTTTTCTTTCTTTTTTCAAACCATGTAAACGAATCCTCAGTTAAAAAACTTTTCTTATTGTAACTGTTTGGTGTCTATAACCCACAACATGTACAGGAAAGAATGGCCAGCATGATTAAGTAGAACTGAATCAATATCCTTAGATAGAGGACAGGATACAGGACAACAGTATTATGTCTTGGGTTTCCTGAATGGAAGTCTGGTCAAAAGGGGTAATGTGCATTCTTTTAAGGCTATTGTTCATTCTCAGCCTTAAACTCTAGCCTTTTATATTTATTTATCTGGGCTGGCCATCTGCTGACATATTTGTTTGTTTCATAAACAATGGTATTCCATGCACAACCATTATGCATTTCCTTATCTTTCTCAGTTTATTTAGCATGCTGTATGATTTGTGTCATTGCTTTATTTAGTTATCTAGTTTTTCAGCACTAGATTATGAAATATTATAAAATGTAATCTGTTTTCTTTATACAGCAGTAATAAAAATGTTTCCTAATAGAAAAATCATTTAAATGATGCATTAAATCTAGATGGCCCATTCAGTGCAGTGTTGAAATTGACTGTGGGATACCGAGTTCAGCCATAATCAGTTGAGGCAAGCCATATATCACTTAATTTCAGGGCAAAACAGGATGGGATAATATCAGATTATAGATTTAAATCTTCATATTGAAGGTGAAAAGTTATTTAGCTTCTTTTAGTGTGATCAAAAGTCTCAAAATATATTTCCATGGTAAATCCATAACAGAGAAGTTACTATGCTTAATAATTAACTATTTCCAATATTTAGCCAGTCATTTAAGGAACTTTCTCAATCTGTTCACATTTCTCCTTCCTCTTTTGGTCTTCCTACAATAAAGAAAAAAAGGATATGTGTTGGTGTGTGTTGGTGTGTGTCGGTGGGGAGCGGGAGTTCATTTTTAACAGCAAAAGCAGTGCCTAGATAAAGGTTATGGCTTGCATTTCTGAGAACATATGCTTGATATATTCTTCTCCCATCGGGCTTCTTCCCAGTATATCTTATTGGATAAAAAAGGAAAAATCAAGTTATCAACCAGCATTCTAGGATTTTAGAATTTTAGAACTTCCTTCCCATTCTTAATTGTACAAGTTAAATTAGAGATATCTTCTTTTCCACTGTTGGGCAAATTTATATGTAACAATAACACATCTAGCATGCTCTTGAGTTTCTCCTTTAAAATGAAAATGAGGTTTTTACTCTGAAATCTTCTAAGTCTCCTTTAGAGCCACTACATCGAACAATGTATTTTGAAAACAAATATAGTCTAGTAAATGGAAGACCATATGATTTCTCTGCATCTTACCTCTGAGGCAGTTTTATGACTAAAATCCCAGGTGAAGTATATATTATATTGTTACAGGCATAAATTGTTGTTCCGGTACACTTTACACGTTATTATGAGGAGAAATATAGCCCAGTTATAAACAATTATAGGATGCTGTCAAGACAGTTCCTCACATTCTGGTCACCTCATGGTTTGACTATTGCAATGCACTCTAGGTGGAGTTACCCCTGAAGACCATTTTGTAGCTACAACTGGCAACAGTGGTGTGAGAGTGATGTGCCTGATTTGGCATATCTGTGTGAAACTGCTGCTTCATGAGCTGCATTGGCTACCAATATTCTTCTAGGGGCAATACAAGATGTTGAATTTATCAGCTATAAAGGCCTACATTACACATGGTCAATTATTTGAGGTACCACTTAGCTCCTGAGGTTTCTGTCAGCTGGTAAAAGCTGTCAAAGTGGCATAGAATCATTCATTCACTCAATAGAAGAACACTTAGTAACACGTTTTGAAACAACTATACAAGCAAGCCTAATCTCTCTTGAAAAAAAATGGAGCACAGATAAGCAAATACCTTACAGCTCAAAATCAAATCCCAACTCAACAACCACTACCACAACCACTACCTCAACTACAATCACAACTACAACCCAAAATAACCACCAACCACAGCCCCAAATAATCACTATCCCATCAAATAATACCACAAATCATATCTCCTTACTCATCAGAGACATGATGGAATGTGATCAGAAATGTCCAAATGCCATCTTATTTGGTCTTGAAGACACCAACGAATCTGATGATATCACCAAAGTTTGCAATATCATAAGCAACTCCAATACAACAAACATCTCTCCTGAAGATATCATTGAAATAACCAGAGATGGCCCCGAGTTCAAATACAGTAATGGCTCAGCGGCCCCAAGATTCTGTAGAGTTGTTTGCAAAAATTAGTCCAGCAAACAGATATTCATTCATACAATAAATGCCACAGCTAAAACCAATTCCATCCATAACTTTGCTCATAACCAGACTTATCCATACTGAAAGAATCCACTCCCATGAACTCTGCACAGAACTCCAAAAACATCTAGACAATGGAGAGAAGGACATATACATTGACTACCATGCTGATTTTATCAAAAGTAAGTCACACAACCCACAACTTGGCATCCAACCCTACTCCATCCAATCCACCATCACCCAAAACTAGGCACACACACCCCTAACTACCTCAATTCCAACTACAACTGGCCTTCAATGTAAGCTACTCAACACAAGAAGCCTTGTAAATAAAATACCTGAATTTGTCCTCTTACTAAATACGGCTAAATTCGACATCATATTTGTCTGTGAAACATGGCTCAAAGCATCTCTCCCTGATTCCATTACCACAGTAGGAGACTGATTATCGATCAGATCATGAATTCTGTAGAGGAGGTGGCGTTGCTATCTTCTATAAAAAGTCCCTACATCTAAAAAACATCCAAGTTACTCAGGAGCTTGCTCTTCCTGAGACCATCATCTGTGAACTGTCCTTAAATATCACATTTCAATTCTTACTAAGTTACAGAGCCCCTGATGATGACATTGAATATGTAAACAAGTTAAATTCACTACTAATGTGGACAACATCCTGCCCACACACTTTTATCTTTCTTGATGACTTCAATCTACCTCATATTAATTGGACCCTAAACGAATGTACAACTGAACCCACACATGCAACCTTCTACAATGCTGTAACAAATCTGGGACTGGAACAACTAGTAACCAACAATACTAGACTTAACAACTGCTTCGATCTCATCTTCTGCAATAGTTTGAATTCAATTTACAGAATACAAATTAAAGAACCCTTTTCCAACAGTGACTAAAGCATGATTGACTTTTGTCTCAACATAAGTCCTCACAAAAATCATCATAATGACGGGATCCCCAATTATAACTTCAAAAAAGGCAACTTTGATCTTATAGACAATGATCTCTCATCTCTTGATTGGCAATTTCTATTCACTGGATGCAATACTGTTGAAGACCATTACAACATATTTTTATTTGAAATCAAAAGAGTCATCAAACTACCAATAACAACTCCCCAAACAAAAAAAAAAACCCATAACAATAAGGAAGCTCCAATCCAAAAAGAAATCCCCTTGGTGGAAAAACAAATCTGGTCACGTTGCCAACTTTAAAAGCTGATACAAAAATTCATGCCACCAGATAAAGACTAATGCACCAATTATCACATTAAACAAGAGGAAAACTTTATATGCATCAATTCTACCCACGCTTTCTACAATTTTGTAAACAACAAACTAAAACACTAAAGGTCCATCCCACCCCTGAAAGAACCTAATGGTAAAGACTGCAATGATGACACCATTAAAGCCAATCTCTTTAACACATTCTTTGGCTCGGTATTGTAAACAGCAATGGATCATGCCCAGTATTTCTTAGTCAAACCACAGACAACTTCAATGATCTAATACATATCAATTTTACAGAAGACAATGTTGAAGAAGCACTACGCAATCTAAAACTATCTCTATCTATTGGACCAGATGGAATATGTACCTACTTCTTAAAAAAGCTATCCACTGCCATAGCCAAACCTCTAAGCATAATCTTTGAAAAATCTTTCAGGACCAGCTCCTTGCCAAACCTAGCCAAGGTCATCCCCATCTTCAAAAAGGGAGACCCCAGCCTAGTTGAAAATTACAGACCAATCTCTTTATGCTGCATCACTTGTAAAGTCATGGAATCAATTATTAACCAATCCATTATCCTCCATTTAGAGACAAACAACCTACTCTCTAACAAACAATTTGGTTTCAGGAAAAAACTATCCTGTAATCTGCAACTCTTACACTGCAAAAACATATGGATTACACAACTCAATCAGGGCAAAGCAATAGACACAGTTTAGACAGACTTATGTAAAGCCTTTGATTCACTGGTATATAACAAACTACTCCTAAAACTAAAATCTTACGGTATCTCTGGACACCTGCATAACTGGATAGAAGCATTCCTGTCAAACAGACAACAAATGGTCAAAATTGTAGTCCTATCAAAATGGTCCTATCAAATCCTGTACCTGTCAACAGTGGTGTCTCCCAAGGCAGTGTTCTAGGACCAACTTTCTTCATACTCTATTTAAATGACATCTGTGATCATATTAAGAGCAACTGTGTTCTCTTTGCTCATGGTGTAAAGCTATTCAACACCACAGACAATACTGCTACCCTTCAAGAAGACCTTGACTATGTATCAGAATGGTCAAACAAATGGCAACTTCAAATCTCAACAAATAAATGCTCTGTCTTACATATTGGCAAAACAAATCAGAAAACAAAATACAAGCTGAATAGTCAAGACCTTGTTGATGATCCAAAGTCTGTCAAGGACCTTGGAGTATTCATCTCTGATGATCTAAGTGCTAGAGCCCACTATAACTACACAGCCAAAAAGGCATTAAGAGTTGTTAACCTAATCCTGTGTAGCTTTTTTTCTGGTAATATCATACTACTAACTAGTAGAGCATAGAAAACATTTGCTAGACCAATACTTGAATACAGCTCATCAGTCTGGAACCCGCATTACATATCAGATATTAATACAGTTGAGAAAATCCAGAAATATTTCACAAGAAGAGTTCTCCATTCCTCTACTCGTTGCAGAATACCTTATGCCACCAGACTTGAAATTTTAGACCTAAACAACCTAGAACTATGCTGCCTTTGGTCCGATCTAAGTATAGTACATAAAATTATATATTGAAATGTCCTACCTGTCAATGAATACTTCAGCTTCAACCATAACAATACAAGAGCAAACATTAGATACAAACTCAAGGTTAACCGCACCAAACTTGATTGCAGGAAATACGACTTCAGCAACAGAGTGGTCAATGTCTGGAATACTCTACCTGACTCTGTGGTTTCTTCCCCCAACCCCAAAAACTTTAACCTTGGACTTTCTACTATTGACCCCACCCCTTTCCTAAGAGGTCTGTAGGGGGTGTGCATAAGTGCACCGACGTGCCTACCGTCTCTGTCCTATTGTTTCTTTTTTTTCTCTTATACATATCCATTTCATGTATTCATAACCATGTTTATACTTATACCTGTTATCTAATAATCTCTTGACAAAATAAATAAATAAAATAAAATAAAATCTTTTGAGATCTAGGAAGAATGCCTTCTTTGTCACAATGCTTGACCTCTGAGAGATGCAGATGGTTACCACCCTCACGATATTTGGGAAATATCAAACTTGTGACCTATGGGCCTCTGCCCAGTTTAGTAAAGAGTGAAAAGGTCCTGATACGTGACGTGAAGCTGCCATGATACCGTGAGTTTGACACCGCTACTTAAAGACATGATTGTTGTCTGAGGCCTTAGGTTACCTTCTTGTTCAAGGTGTTTGATACATGTGTTGATGTTAGCTGTCCAAGTTGCCATTTTTTTCCTATATTCTATTATTATGTATTTGTTTTTGTATTGTGAACCTTTCAGAGTTACTCTGGTATTGAGTGGCACAGCATCTTTTTTTATGGTAATTTATAAACAAATTCTCAAGCCTTATTATTTCAGTCCTGATTGGTAAAAATACATTTAGGATTACCAGAGATAAGAGTATGCCTATTTTAACCTTGATCAGAGATTTAAGCTTAAACTTTATATTCCTTCATTTTACTTTCTTCAAATAATGTTCTAAGAATCTGTTTTCTTTTCATTTTTTTCTTTCTCCCTTCTAACATAATTCTTTAAAACTTTAAAAAGTCTCTTTTGTAAATCCAATAAATAAAATTACCCAGGTCAACTTCTTGCTTTATAATTTGAATATTCCTTTTAATTATTATTTATTTTAATTAATTAAAATTAATAATTAAATTATTTAAATTATTTAACTATTTAATTATTAAGACCTTCACTGATTTCTTTTCTATGTCCAGTCTAACATCTTTTGTCATGTCATTTTTGTAGCCTATTTTTAAACCCACTTTTAAATCAATTGCAGTTTTGTCAGGTAAAACCTTTTCTTTTTCTGAACATATTTTAAACACTATCTATAGAGGCAGACATTCTAAAAATAACTTCTGAGACTATTGTTTCAATATATTCAATGTTAAAATATTTTTCTTCATTCTATATTACTGTATTAATGAAAGTTTGAAAGTTCTTCTTCTGTAATTATAATCCATAGTTCCTTCTAGTTCCCTCTAGTGTTCAATGATTAAAGTCTTATTTTTTTCCCTGAAGAATCCAAAAAATCCATTTTCCCATGGGAAGGGAGGGAGGGAAGAAATGAATAAATAATAATTATTTTTTTTAAAGTGGATATTCTGTTATTTACCCGTATGTATATGCACACACACATTTAGTTGCTTTTATATTTATTGTTTCACTAATATTGTACATATTCTATATATATATACACACACAATTCAACCAAAATGTTTGGAATTAATTTATTGAAACTTCGTAACAATTTTCAAATATAGGAAATATTAAATACAGATAAGGAGATACAATGTGTGCCAAATTGAATAAAAAACTGTATTGGCTGTTTTGAGCAACATTGCTTTAAGCTCTTTACTTAAAGTGATAGTTTTGTTGTTTGGAGAGAAAATAATCAATCTTGCAACAAGAGTAGTCCCTAAAGTGGAAAGTGCACTCCTGATCAATAAAATAAAAGAGTTTTTGTGTAGGGACAGTATACAAATTCTAAAAAAAGTATATGACTTCTAACAACTAAAGCACTGTAGAATTTCTTAATACAGTTTAAATGTAATTTAAAGTGCTGGTTCAGCTCTATGTGACCTGAGACTTGCCTGTCTAAAACAGTGTTTTCCACTCACAATTCTATACAAAATTTAAGATCTTAAAACAGCATTTCTTTAATCATATCATCCTCAGAGAACTTCTAGATGGCTACTCCTAAGCTTTGGAATTCCTAATGAAAGCAGCGCAGACTTCCCTTTTTCTGTTATCCTTCTACCAACAGCCACAAATATTTCATTTAGCGATGCCTTTGATACGTGAGCAAGTTTTAGTGCTAACTTGGCAATGGATGATGCTGATTACTTTTGTTTTTATTCTTCACTGTGATTTAATAGCATTTTAATTGTGCTTCCATTGCATTTTAATTACATTCTTTTTATTGTTAATAAGAAAGACAAGAATGTGGAACATAAATCCAGTCAATAAGCAAATATCTGCTTGTTATGTATACATAATCAGCCAAGTAGACATTTTTGTCCTTACATCTATAAGCACAATTCTTGCTCTCTTAAATCTATCTTATTCTTCAGTAGCTTGTACAGATTAAAATTTATGTCTTACGTTTACTTGGAAGATTGATTTTACAGGCTGTGTCAGTTTCAATAATTTGATTAACTCCCACGCTTTTGACATAATCTCTGTTGGGATGAAGGTCATGCATTCATGCCTTATCATCATAAAAATTCTGGCAGTTTTATTGCTTTTCTTTTCTATGTGTAAAGTTTATTATATTGTGTAATTGGGAATATATTTTAGATGGTGGTGGTAGTGGTGGTGCCTAGAAATCATATTTCTAAATTCTGTCATGATAGGTGGCCATTGCCAAAAAGAGATAGCAGAACCTAGACTTCAAATATGATGCTATTTAAATGTTGCTCATCTCATTTTAGGTTGTGTTTTCATGTCCATGTGAGTTTTATTATTTATTTTATCAAAAATGGATATTAAATTGATTCTACCAGTTGAAAATCAGAAATGCATCTAGAGATATTTCAAAATAAATGCTATTATTTAAAGAAAAGGATTTTACTTCAGATAGGCTTCTTGATTTTTATTTCTGTAAGATGAAAAAAGTGAGAGTGAGATGGGTAGTACATAAATCTGACAGATAATTATGAGTACAGAAGTCATGAATACAGAAGACGTGAATCCTCTTGGTGCAGAATTGATAGACTGTTGTAATAAGACTCATTTGTTGGCAACAAGATAGTACACATGTGCAACAAAATAATAAACAGGAAACCAGTTTAGAGAGAAGGACAAATTTCTCCTGGTTTTTGTTCACATCTTGTATAGACATTACCGAATAACAATCCAGGTTGTGTTTTCCTAAATAATTCCAAAATAATATGTGCAGTTATGTAGCTTCTGAATGCATCAGTAGTTGAAACGATTGAGAGAAAGAGGTGAATCGTTTCTACTACTGCATGCAGTTCAATGCTGCAGCTTCTGTACACACAAAAAAATCCATGACTTGTCTTCTACTGAACTTCATAAATGGAAATGAGGATACTGTAGGTAGCCTTCCATCCTGCAAAAAGAAAGAATTTGATATCAACAAGACATTCACTTGATATTCATACATATGAACAAGAGAGAAAGAATGACTCAGATAAAAACTGAACATGAGTAAAGGAAATTCAAAGTATAATAATTTGTGTTTCAAATGTTCCTTTTTGTATTTCATGTATAAAATCACAGTTGCTTCATTTATGATGACTGAATTGTGACACTCGGCAATAAATACATGTAGCTATATTGCTACCGGTAGGTCTACATATGTGACATGACTTTGACATACATGTAAGATGGGAAGATGCCCATATTGAAAGCCACAATGTATACTGGTGGACCAAACAATCAAAATTAAAATCTGTTCTATTCTAATCTGTATACAATCTCTATATACTATATACTCTATATACTGTATATACTGTAAATACCACTCATGCATCATCATAAAATTTCCAGAACCATAAAGCCTACAAACTTGAAATTTGACACGTATGTTCCTCTTGGCTTCTAGGTGCTCACTAAGAAAGAATTTTTTGAAATGACCATCAGAGTATTAGTATTTCGTATATTATTATCAACAAGCTCTGATGTTAAGGAGTTCTATTCCCCCTCGACCCCTGAAAAGAAATCTGTTCCAAATGCAAAACACAGGCAGAGGAGAGGAGTTTCAATTTCAGTTTTAGTTTCACAGTACTAAGCAGCTTTAGTACAAAACAGTTGAGCTAAGCCACACCTTTTAGGCTCCTTGCTGTCGCCTTCTTGCTCACACAGCAAATGCTGTTTCAGTTTTCAAACAGCCCTCAACTCTCTCACACACTGACAGGATAAATACCGATGGATGCTGGTAGGCAGAGGCAGAATTTCCCCCCCTTATTTTCCTCCCCTAAAATTAAGCCCAACTACATAATTTCATCGTGAAGCACAGGTATCGAGCTAGTCCTTTAATAACAGTTGCCGTTATAACTTTGTTTTCACGGGGTAATGCTTTTATGAAATAAGAAATGTGTATAATGAATTATCAAAGAAATGCCAGTGGATTGAGCCTAATCTTTAGGTTATAATGGATTATATCAATGGTTGATTACAGCCTAAACACGTAATTTCCTTGTAGCAATTCCCTGCCTGACAGATTACTGATAGACTTTTACTGAAAAGAGTTCAATCATACTATAATAGTGTAATACTCCATTTCAGATACATTCAGAATTACCAAAAAGGGCAGGAGGAAGTGCTTTTTCTGGAAAGATATTAGATGCAGTCACAGGTGAAACTGAACTTCTTGTATCACCTTCGTTCCAGTCATTCATTAGAACAGGGGTCCCCAAACTTGGCAACTTTAAGACTTGTGGATTTCAATTCCCAGCATAGCTGGCTGAGGAATCCTGGGAGTTGATGTCCACAAGTCTTAAAGTTGCCAAGTTCGGAGACCCCTGTTCTAATGAATGACTGGAAAAAAGGTGATACAAGAAGTTCAGTTTCACATGTGACTGCATCTAATATCTTTCTAGAAAAAGCCCTTCCTCCTGCCCCTTTTGGTAATTCTGAATTATCTGAAATGGAGTATTACACTAGTACAGTTTTTTAATTAGAGTGGTCTTTGAACCACCTTCATAAGCAATATGAACATTTATTTGTTACTGACTTTATATGCTGCTCCAATCAAAGCAACTCTGGCCAATTTACAATTCCTTAGTACCTTAATAGGGCTAAAAACATGCAATATATATAAAATCCAATCAACAACCTATCCCAAGAGTGCAACTTCTACAATTACCACCAAAGACACTCCAAAAGAACTATTTCTTAACATTTTTCTTGCCACTGGTTGGAATAGTGCCAGTCTTATCTCTGAAAGTAGTTTTTCTTTCAATAGTAGAGGGACCACCACTGGTAAGGCTCTTCCTCAGTCCCTGATGACATTCCCTACAGGTTGGGACCCACAGCAAGCCCACTCTTTTAAGTTTTGGTTGGACAGATGCTATTAAGAGAAGATGGTCTCATAAATAGCACATCTTAAGCTATAAAGGTAGCAATTGCTCCTAAAAGCCCACTGGAAACCTGTGTAGCCTCTATAGTACAAATATACTTACAAACAATATGCAGTAAATCCTTTAATACTCAGAATGCTGCATTCCAAACTGGAGTATCCCCATTGATGGTCACTGCCTTCAAAATGACAGGTGTAATCAGGTGATTATGCCGGCCATTTTGAAGGCAGTGATGGTAGCTGCAAATCCCTCTAATTTTGCAGTAGCTGCAGCATCCAACTGATCTTCAAGGACAGGAGAGAAGCAATGTAGAACTAAGGAGAAATTTCCTGACAGTTAGAACAATTAATCAGTGGAACAATTTGCCTCCAGAATTTGTGAATGCTCCAACACTGGACACTTTTAAGAAGAAATTGGACAACCATTTATCTGAAATGGGATTTCCTACCTGAGCAGTGGATTGGACTAGAAGACATCCAGGATCCCTTCCAACTCAGTTATTATGTTCCATGATGACAGCAATAGTCGTATAAAAGGTGAGAAGGGCATGAGTACTTCTTAGTCTAGGAATTGTCCAAAATTGGCAGCAGGATGAAGCTGTGCAAGGTGTCTCTTGTCTAGAGCTTTCCTCTGCTTATTTAGCATTGACTCCAACAGGATCATCTCAGTCTCCCCCCACCCCCAGCAAATTGTGAACTCATTTTGTACAGAGGAATAAACCAATGCAGGATCAAAAGTGGAAATTATTAGAATCCATAATCTTCTGAATCCACAACCTCTCTGTTTTGCTGGGATGGAATCTAAGCCTGTTCCTCTCCCCTTCAGAAAAAGCTATCCTGGTAAATGATCTAAGAGACATTAGATTAGCTGAAATAATCCAGCAATAGAAATGTAATAGAAATATTTTAAAAGTGATATGCTTAATCAGTCTTTTTCTGATTAGTTCTTTTCTTAATTGTATAAGTAGACACATTTATCTCACCTTTCTTAAATTTTATAATGCTTCCCAAATTGTTTCAAGTATTCAGCTGCAGTTCTGATTAGGTGGTTTTAGCAAGCAATACCTAATAAAGGTATCTTTCAGAATTGCTTCGTCTTAGCAACTGCTCAGGTACTTGCAGAGATACAAGCAAAGGATATTCCTTTCCGAATTCTTCAGAAACATGTGCTAGTTTCCCAGTGTTTCACTGTAGAACATTAGAAAGAGAACTTTGGTTAAATAGTTCATAATTTGGGAGCTCTTAAAGATTCAAAAGCCTGTTTTCCATGTATGCCTGCCTCAGCTGCTGATACTACTGTTGTAAAACAATCAAACTTTATTGCTGTCTTTAACTTCATCTTGTTCTGCTATTTAATGGTTACATATCCAAAAGCTGGGATTAAGAAGGAAATGTTCAACAAGCGTTTTCAGGTACTGATAAACAAGTGCAATTTGTTATTTAAAAACTTCCAGCTAAGTCCAATGCAGGCAATTCCCACGGAGAAGTGAATTGGTTTTATATTCAAATCAGCTTGTAAAGAATTATTATATGGAAAATGGAATAATTCTCCTGCTATACAATGTAACATGGAATAGCCACAGCAGGACATTATTGGGACAAGGAGAAATAGTACTTTTAATGACCATTACAGTACATGCAGAGTAGCGGTCAAGGGAGATACATACTGAACTAGAATGCTGAATGGACAATTTGTAGTAGTGAACTGAAACCTTCTTCCATGTCTAGATCAAACTTTAAAATGCCAGAATGAAGCCATCTGCTTGGCTTTGTCACTGACCAAAAATAAGCCACTATCAATACATGTTTCTGATAGTAGTTATTATACCAGCAGATAGGGCCAGGCTGAAATCACAAAGCACCATTTTGGAAGTCTAGTACAATATCAGTTCATTGAAGCCATGTGCAAAAAGAAAGCAGATTCCTGTCATTGTCACTAGAACTGTCACTAGAATTCCAAATGACTTCACATTTTTAGAGTGCATTACATCAGCTCTCACTCTACAGCATGCACTGGCCATGCACGGTTTAGCGAAAGAGAAAAAAAGCTCCGATACATCACCTGACGCTGCTGTGACGACATGAATTTGACACTCCTGAAGTGGTGGACCCAATCCACATTTATGAAAGGTTCCCATAAACACTCTCCAATATTATCCTTCTGGTCTCAGGGAAAGACCTTTAGTTTCAAAATACTTAAGAGGAAAAAAAACAAACATTTGTACCAATTTTAAAACCTCACTCTTGCTATTTCTTGCTATTTGGAAGGAATTGTTTTACTGTGTAACTTCACATATTATTCTTGCTGATTATGATGATTATGTTTTTTCTGCGGTGGCTTTATTACTTCTTTGTAGGAAAATGTTATAACTGAGGTATTAAACTGATGTAGTTTGGAAGCATAACAACATGGATTGAAATAAAAAAAAAACTAAGCAGATATATCGCTATGAAAGTTGGACTATAAGGAAGGCTGAGTGCCAAGGAATTGAGGCCTTTGAGCTATGGTGTTGGAGAAGACTCCTGCGAGTCCCTTGGACTGCAAGGCAATCAAACTGGTCAGTCCTAGAGATCAACCTTGACTACTCTTTAGAAGGCCAGATCCTGAAGATGAAACTCTTTGGCCACCTACTTTGGCCACCTAATTTGAACTTTGGCCAGAGAAGGAAGTACTCACTGGAGAAGAGCCTAATGCTGGGAACAATTGAGGGCAAAAGAAGAAAGGGACATCAGAGAATAAGGTGGCTGTATGGAGTCACTGAAGCAGTCGGCGTGAGCTTAAATGGAGTCTGGGGATGATAGAGGACAGGAGGCCTGGAGGAACATTGTCCATGGGGTCGCGATGGGTCAGACATGACTTCGTGACTAACAAACCAGACATAATGAATCTATATATTGTTAGTACATGCTCATTTCCAGACTCTTGTATAAGAGTAAAGCAGCTTTCCCAATCTGTCACTCAATCTATTCAGTACCCTCCTCCACAATTCTCATCTATAGGGACATCACCATGTGGGGAAAGATCTAAGAACTACTCATGTGTAAATAAAATACATTTGGGTATAATATTGAGTACATATTCATAGTACTGTTGTGCCAATTTCTGAATAAACATAACTTACCAGTGTCTGGTATAAGAAAGTTTTGGAAAAAAATATAGAAAGTATTAATACAGGTAGTTCTCGATTTATGACAATTGAGCCCAAAATTTATGTTGCTAAATGAAACATTTGTTAAGTGAGTTTTGCCCCATTTTACTACCTTTCTTGCCACCATTGTTGAGTGAATTACTGAAAGTCGCAAAAGGGGATCACATGATCCTAGGACCAACTCTTTTCATACTCTACATAAATGACCTCTGTGATCATATAAAGAGCAACTGCGTTCTCTTCGCTGATGATGTAAAGCTGTTCAATACCACAGACAATACTGCTACCCTTCAAAAAGACCTTGACTATGTATCAGAATGGTCAAACAAATGGCAACTTTAAATCTCAACAAATAAATGCTCTATCTTGCATATTGGCAAAAAAAATCAGAAAATAAAATACAAACTGAATAGTCAAGACCTTGTTGATGATCCAAGGTCTGTCAAGGACCTTGGATTACTCATCTCTAATGATCTAAGTGCTAGAGCCCGCTGTAACTACATAGCCAAAAAGGCATTAAGAGTTGTTAACCTAATCCTACGTAGCTTTTTCTCTGGTAATATTACACTATTAACTAGAGCATACAAAACATTTGCTAGACCATACTCAAATACAGCTCATCAATCTGGAACCCACATTATGTATCTGATGTTAGCACAGTTGAGAAAGTCCAGAAATATTTCACAAGAAGAGTTCTCCACTCCTCTACTCGTTGCAGAATACCTTATGCCACCAGACTTTAAATTCTAGACCTAGAAAATCTAGAACTACGCCGTCTTCGGTCCCATCTAAGTATAGTACATAAAATTTATTGCATATATTGCAATGTCCTACCTGTCAATGAATACTTCAGCTTCAACCATAACAATACAAGAGCAAACAATAGATAAAAACTCAAGGTTAACCGCACCAAACTTGATTGAAGGAAATACTACTTCAGCAACAGAGTGGTCAATGTCTGGAATACTCTGACTCTGTGGTTTCTTCCCCAAACCCCAAAAACTTTAACCTTAGACTGTCTACTATTGACCTCACCCCTTTCCTAAGAGGTCTGTAGGGGGTGTGCATAAGCGCACCAACGTGCCTACCGTCTCTGTCCTATTATTTCTTTTATTTTTCTTATATGTACCCATTTCATGTATTCATAACTATGTATATACTTATACCTAGTATCTTGTAAGTGATTGACAAGTCAAAATAAATAAAATAAAAATAAAATAAAATAAACACTGCAACCTTCATAAATATGAGTCAGTTGCCAACTGTCTGAATTTTGACCACAGGACCGTGAGGATGTTGCAATGGTATGAAGCATGAAAAATGGTCAAAAGTCACTTCAGTGACATTGTAACTTTGAATGGTCACTAAATAAACTACTATAGGTTGAGAACTACCTGTAATTCAACTTCTTTTCCTCTTACTACTCCTTGGTTTTTCTTTCATTTTGGGTGGTCCAAGGCAGCTGACTCGATAAAAACTTGGAATCCGGGGCAGAAACCCTCAAGAAAACGCAAAACAAAACTTTGTGCCGTAGCGAATCTATAACCGGGAGGATCTTTTTCCTCCACCAGCTATTAAAACTCCCACACCTATTAGTTTCCCATCTTTCCAAAAGTGGCGCTCTAAGCTCTTTTTAAATAAAAGGCGGGGTGGCGGATGCGTAAAGCGTAAACTTTCCTCGCGTCCAATTTCGTCTGAGGGGATGGCGAAGTAAGGTGAGAACTTCCCCTAAAAGTGGGAGTAGGAGGAGTTGGGGGGGTGGGGGGAGAGAGCTGTAAAATTTAGGAAAGCCGCAGCAGTTTCCCCAGCAACGGCGGCCATCCGCGTTTATTTATCCTGGCGTGAAGGAAGAGCCGCTTACAATTTATAAGGTGTTTTTTTTTTTTTGTTATACGACCGGCTCCTGAGATGCCCTAACGATTTTTATCACGGGGAAGCAGTTAGTTCCAAAAGAAAAGAAAAGAAAAAAGAAGAAAAACAACGTGGAATGTAGAAAGAGCAATAAGTTAGCGATATGTTTTGATTATGACGGGGCGGGGTGAGCGAGAGAGAGAAAAAAAGACTTTTTCTTTCTTTCGGTCTCAGCGCCTTGTTTACGCTTTCTCGAGGCGCGAAACACGCGCTAGGTCCTCGGCCGCCTAGAGCAGCGAGGCGGCTCCCGGGGGCTTTCTTTTTGCATACCGACCCCGAAGCCCGCCGCCTCCAGGGGTCTTTAGAAAGGGAGAGAGGAAAGCAGGAGCTGCTCTCGCTCTCCAGGATCGGCGCGCAGGTTTGCCAGGACAGACCCGGTGAGTGTCTGCTCGGGAAGTGATGCCTCCCTGTGGAGGAGGATTCTTACTTCCACGCTACGGAATCAACAGAAGACCGAACCTGCGGGCTTCTTTGCTTGCTGGTTCTCCCAAGTATTCTTGGGACCGATTCGCCGACTTGCGCGATCCTTTTGGGTTAGTTATTTTTCATTTTATATATATATATAATATATATATATAATATATAATATATAATATAATATATAATATAATATATAAATATATATATATAATTTTCCGGGAGGTGCTGCTTGAGTTCCAAAACCCGAGTGGGCGGAGACGGGCGGATAATTTAATCCCTCCTTCTCCCTCCTCTTCCACTTTTTTTTTTTTTCATTATTGCTAAATGACTTTAAATTGAGAGCGTAACCGGCTATTATGCAGAGACTGAAGACGTGCGGTTAAGCGTGGAAAAAAAAAAGAGAGCGAGAGAGCGAGAAAGATCTGGCAGGCTCTTCCCACTTGTTTAAAATCCTCGTCTCGGGGACTGGGTGAGTTTGGCTTTTGAGTCATCCTGGGAAGAATGAAACGCTTTTTGTTAAACACATGAACGAGGCATCGCCAGGCTTGGGGAAGGCTTGGATAATTGAGCGCCTTTAATTCCGTTAACAGAATGTTTACTCTTTTTTTAAAGGAACAATCATTTTGCATTCTGGATAATAGAGGGTCAGGCTTTGCCCTCCCTTCTCCGATTTCTTACATTTCTTCCTTGTTTCCCGAAATTTCCCCTCCTGCCAAGCAACTCTCCCAGGGCCCTAAGGACTGAACTGAGGCTTGAGCTGGTCTCGTATATTTTTATTTGTTGGTAACAACTGTGGAGTGTATTTATAGGCAGTCCTGTAATTTTGTGGTGCAGAAAGTTTCAATTTTGTTCAGCAAGCCATTTACCACAGACCCAGGCACCCTATAATGTTCTGATGAGAATAGATACAGGTTACTGAGGGAAAGAGTCAAGTGCTGGGAGGCCCTTGCAGAGTTGGGTCCACATTTTGGCACCCACGCAGGTGTTTTTTTTAAATTATTGTATGGCTGGATTCATGCTGTTGGGTTGCAGAGACAGCTGTGCAACCAGCAAATGTGTACTTTTTAATCTGTCACGGATCTGCATGGGGAAGTGGGACAAATTGGACAGATGAATTCAGGCAAATCACAGCGAGTAGAATGTGAATTGGCTGGACCATACTCTGATGCTTGTAGTGGCTTGCACTCTCTAATAACTTCTGCAGTGGGATTGCCAGCAGTTGTCAGATATGCTGGCATGCATGCTCCTTCTGTAGTAACCTGGATAGATTTGCAAGAAAAAAACTGGTAGATAAAGCTTTTCCAGCATGTAGGCAAGCATTAGTGTACCCTGGAACAGTGCTCAGCTGAAGTTGGGGAGATCTAGACTCAGAGCATTCTTGGTCATGGAGCTTCTTAATAACTCTGGGCTGGTCCCTTTTCCTTTGATTTCTTTGAGGATAAAAATGAGTGTTCTCATGAAACTACTCAGAGGAAAGGGGAACCAACAAAGCTGAAATTAGTTGTTAAAAACCAACTAGCTGTCTACTAAAAGATAAGCAAAGCTATTAGTTCATCTGCTGCCTTCATATTGGTTCTGTGTTCTGCATAATTATATAGTAATGACTAGGTGGGAGGCAGGTGGATTCCCCCATTGCTATATGCAGGAGTAAGACACCTGTTTGCATAGGTCTACCATAGAAGCTAAGTGATCTCTTGTAAGAACTCTTTGGTGACTATTCCCTTCTGTTACATGCTCCTAATTAACCAGTGTCGTAGATTAGGCAGGGCAAGCATATTATTCAATATGTTCCTTTAGAAGTTGCACTGAACCCCACCTGTTCTCTTTTAGGAAATGTGTCAGGACTGTCTTCTTTAACAAGACCTTTTGGGGTTGAAAGAGGACTCATCTGTATGATGCATCAACCCTACTTTGAGTATGAGCTATTGCTCATTTTTATTTACTTGTTCTGTGCCACTAAATCAATAGATGCCAAACCATGAAAATTTACAAAACAGGCATAGCAGTTAAAATATTTATTAAATGCCAATAAATGAAACCACTAGTAGCTAGAGTTAAAATAATGCATGTATAAAAGTTAACGGTGGCAATGATAAATAAAACAAATCATGCAAAAGTGGATAAAATGCCCATAGTTAAATTAATGCAAGTAATTAAAGTCTTGAGGGCAGGGATGTCTGACAGTGTCCTCTACCTATACCAAGCTTATTGAAAAGGCAACTTTAGACCCTCTATTTTTAGGGGGAGGGAATGCATCAAAAGTAATATTTTCTGACTTACCTGTTGTGCTTTATTTCATTATAGATAAATAGTATATTGTGGACCAAAACACCTTCAGCTAGATACTCTGCTCTATGTCAGGAATATCCCTCTCCTTCAGTCACTGGTTGCTGCCTTACAAATTTTTTGAATTAAAACAGTGAAACATTATAGAATTAATTGTCTCAGCCACCTGTGTTGTGAGTTTAAGAATTTTATTTTATTCTCCATGCTTTTCAACACTTAGAATCATCTGGCTGTCTAGCTCTGCCAGCTAAATATCATGATTCTATCACTTTATCGGCAGCCAACACATTTATTAAATTATTATATGGACCTCAATTCACTTGTTTTGTTTAATTGAACCAAGTAAGAGTGTGGATGGTCTGAATCAATTCTTGCTTAAGATTGGATAAAGGCAAATAAAATTAGATTTAATCAAAACAAAATAGAGATACTGCTCAGAAGACTAATTAGGCAATGGTCAGCTATTCTGGAAGATATTGCAGTAATGCAAGAACATCAGATTGGTAGCTTTAGGGATCCGTTGATTTTGTCTTTGGATCCATCATGCTTTGCCATACAGAGGCAGAGGTAGCCTTAATGGAGTGTCTTATATCACATAAGATTGATGGAGGAACAGCTTCTGTAGAAATAGCTTATGCCAATTAACTTCCAGGGTGAATTATTAGAATTTGCCGCATAGAATATGCCTCTAAAATTGCATGAAACTATTATTAGTCTAAAATATTACCACTTTTACAAATTATATCCAGGTCTAGTTCTAAGTTTTAGTCTTTAATCTTTCAAGTACAAAGTGACTGGCACCCTGATCCCCATATTTAACTCCCGTAATCCTGTTGTAATTGGCTATATATTGTATTTGTGTACCACTGTAAATGAAATTGAAGAAATAAGCACTTTTTCAGTGAATTTAGAAAGGAAGGAAAGAAACAAAGAGGAAACAAAACTAAATGGATATGAGGTGAAAGGAAGAAGTAGCTAGATTAGTTCACCAAATTGTCTGCTATAACATCTTGCCTGCTAAATCAAAACTAGTTCAGCTTCAACCACAATAATACATGGGCAAACAATCAATACAAACTCAAGGTAAACCACTTCAAATTCTATTGCAGAAAATATGACTTCAGCAACAGAGTGGTCAATGCCTGGAATGTTCTACCTGACTCAGTTGTTACAGCCTCAAATTCAAACTGTCTACCATGGACCTCACCCCATTCTTAAGAGGTCCTTAAAGAGGGCATGCATAAGCACACCAGTGTGCCAACCATCCCTGTCTTACTGTCCCCATTTATCTGTATTTACTTCCTTTGTTCATGTTTATGTTCATACCTATACTTGTTATCTTGTACACATTTGACAAACAAATTAAAAAAAAATAGATAGGAAAGAATAAAAAATAAGCAAAGCCCGATTAAAGCATTAACAGTAGTTTACTACAGAGGTAAAAGTGTCTTCCTAAGCTCTTCTAAAAGCTAGTCTTTAGGCTAACCTTAGAAGGTAGCCAGAGCTTTCATTAGGGATGGTTGCATCCTTTTGCAGCTCTATCAATTTATACCACCTGTCCAGTTGTGGTGTGCTATCGGTTCGGCACGGTTCGGCCAAACTGGTAGTAAAAAAAGCCTCACATGATCAGTTGAGAGGAGGAAGAAAAGCCTCCAACAATCATCTGAGAGAAGAAAGAAAACAGTTTTTATCCTCTCAATTGATTGGCGCTGCAGGTCTCAGTTGGTGGGGAAAGCTGTGCGCCAACGTTAGGCAAAGCACATCCACCAAGCCATGTCCACCAAACTGGTGGTAAAACTGTTGGTAAAAATTTGAATTTGAATCCCACCACTGCGCCTGCCCTCTACCTAAACAATACAAGACATCCCTTCCTCCAGTTTACAGTAGTGGTTGGGGATGGGGAAAACTTTTTTTGTTTTGTTAGAAAAGGGTTAGGGTTAGGAAAGATCTGTGCTTGGTCCACAGGCTGTGGTCAAATACAGATGCTGCTGATGTTGGGACTGGTAATGGTATTCTGTAGTATACGTGAAGGCAAGGAAAGATGCAACAAAGGAGAACCAAAGATAGTTGGTTCTTTGGGGAGAAGCAGAAGCAGAAATGAAAAAGAAACATTTTTGCCACTTGCTCCTTCAGCTGCAGCAACCTTGCTTGGGTGTGTGGCATTAGGAGAGAGAGGTAGGCAGGATGACTGAGGGGAGCCTGCCAATAGGAATAGTGATATTATTTAAGTTGTTCCATAGGGTCAGTATTATCCTAAGGCAAGAAAAACAGGTTGGCTATTGGGGAGGTTTTGATCTCTCTGGCAGGCAAAGAACAATGATGACACAAATACAAATACAACCTCTGTACAACATTTTTCCTTTCTTGGGGGAGAATGTATCAACTACAGTATCTTCCATTAATAACTGCTCCCTATATTGGTGCTGCACTCCCAAATAGCAATAGCAATAGTACTTAGACTTATATACCGCTTTATAGTGCTTTACAGACCTCTCTAAGCGGTTTACAGAGTCAGCATATTGCCCCCAACAATTTGGATCCTCATTTTACCCACCTTGGAAGGATGGAAGGCTGACTCAACCTTGGGCCTGGTGGGATTTGAACTACCAAATTGTAGGCAGCTGGCTACGGAAGTGGCTTGCAATACTGCACTCTAACCACTGCACCACAGAGGCTCAATCAAATGGTACATGCATCAAGCTGTATTTTGGATAGGTAATGCTTCCAACAAATACAACAAAAAGATAGCAACAACAAATTAACAAAAAGGATGCTAGGCTGAAACTCTTCTGAATTAACTCAAACTCTATTGATTTTTTTTTTTCCTACATAGAAAATATTACTCTCAAAACCATCCTCTTTCAGCCACTGTTACTTCTGAACATTCTTTATGCTTACTATGTGGAATGAAGTTTTTCACACTCAAAAACTCTACTTGCCTTAGAGCAGGGGTGTCAAATTTGCAGTGTCACAGCAGCATCACATGACATATCACAATTTCCCCCGCTTTTGCTAAACCAGGCATGGGCGTGGCCAGTGCATGATGCATCCGGCCCACGGGCCAGAAGTTTGACAGCCCTGCCCTAGAGCCCCAGTGGGTTTGAGTTTGAATTTGAATGTCAACAAAGCTCTGCAATGCAGCAGATGTACGAGCAATTCCCATGATAAGAAACCTGCCTTTTTTCTTTTGAAGCAAACTAATCTAGAGATATCAACCTTTACAGCTTACTAGTTTGGGGTTACTTGTTGAAAGCAGGATGAGGGGGAAAAAATACATTGAGAGTACTGATGAAAGCATGATCTGTTCCTGATTTTTCTAAGGCTGATTTGCTGAAGCTATTGAAAATGTTTCACTGTGACTGCAGTGCCTATTTGTATTGAAATTAATCAAGAGACATATGCAAGTTAATCAATTATACCAAAGTTCTACAGTAATTGTTTTTATTTTAATAACATCCAGAGCTTTGATATAACCCTTCTTCTAATCTATAACTTCTGAATTAATTTTATGAACTTCTTTGCATCAGTTAATATCATTTTGAAATCTAGTTTACTAATTAAACAATCTTAGAAACATGCAGTAATAGCAGGAAAATATTAG
The DNA here is from genome assembly GCF_900518735.1 of Pseudonaja textilis. The sequence continues at coordinate 14,402,429 of NW_020769309.1, forward strand.
GAATTTAAGAACGGGACTTGGTGAACTTCAGTCACCACCCTGTATTCTACTGGACTTTTATTTTCCCCTGATGAAAATGGAGCTGTATAAATACCAACTGCAGCTTCTATTTTCTGGATTTTTGAACAATGGATTTCACATGCAACAGATAATATTTTTGCAGTATCATTTGCATAATGTCACATACAAAGTATGTTTTTGTTTGATACCATAATTATGCAGAGGTAAAATTGATACAGAAAGAACAGTTTGCATTACTTTCATGCTTTTCCCCTGAAACTACTTTTTTTAAAACCTGGGTTCGTTGTACTTACCCACTCTTTCTTGTTAACTAAATCCTGTTAAACAAATAGGAAGAGTAAGAATAAGAGATTTCAGTGTTCATTGTGTCAGTTTCATAACTTATTCATGTTCCATACATCTAACAGAGATTTTATTTAGAGAAGTTAGCTATACTGATATCTTTTCTTTTATATGAATATTTGATTTATATTTGGTCCCTCAAATTGTTCTTTGAAGGCTTACAAAAAAAAATGGTTATTTTTGCAGTACACTTTCTTTTAGTGAAATTTCTGTTAATGGCAAAAGGACAAGTTAGATTATGTCCCTTTCCCTCCCCTCCCTACCCTTAATATCTGACAGAGAATAGAATAGAATAAAATAGAATAGAATAGAATAGAATACTTTATTGGCCAAGTGTGATTGGACACACAAGGAATTTGTCTTGGTGTAAATACTCTCAGTATACCTAAAAGAAAAGGTACATTTGTTAACGTACAACGCTTATAGTCATAGGGTACAATCAACAATCAAATCATACTAGGAAACAGTCAATATAAATCATACTGATACAAGCAACAAAGTTACTGTCATACAGTCACAAGTGGGAGGAGATGGGTGATAAGGAGTGATGAGAAGATTAACAGTAATAGTAGTGTACACTTCGTTAATAGTTGAACAGTGTTGAGGGAATTATTTGTTTAGTAGAGTAATGGCTTTCAGGGAAAAACTGTTCTTGTGTCTAGTTGTTCTGGTGTGCAGCGCTCTATAGCGTCGTTTTGAGGGAAGGGGTTGAAACAGTTTATGTCCGGGATGTCAGGGGTCTGTAAATATTTTCACAGCCCTCTTTTTGACTCGTGCAGTATACAGGTCCTCAATTGAAGGTAGGTGGTTAGTAATTGTTTTTTCTGCAGTCCTAATTACTCTCTGAAGTCTGTGTCTGTCCTGTTGGGTTGCAGAACCAAACCAGACAGTGATAGAGGTGCAGATGACAGACTCAATAATTCCTCTGTAGAACTGGATCAGCAGCTCCTTGGGCAGTTTGAGCTTTCTGAGTTGGCGCAGAAAGAACCTTCTTTGTTGTGCTTTTTTGATGACATTTTTGATGTTAGGTGTCCATTTTAGGTCATCTGATATCGTAGAACCTAGAAATTCGAAGGTCTCTACTGTTGATACTGTGTTGTCTAGTATTGTAAGAAGTGGTAGTATGGGAAGGTTTCTTCTAAAGTCTACCACCATTACTACAGTTTTGAGTGTGTTCAGTTCCAGATTGTTCCAGTTACACCACGAGGCAAGTTGTATAACCTCCTGTCTGTATGCGGATTCATTGTTGTCTCGAATGAGACCAATCACTGTCATCAGCAAACTTCAGTATTTTAACAGATAGATCGTTTGAGATGCAGTCATTGGTATATAGGGAGAAGAGAAGTGGAAATAGCACACAGCCTTGGGGCCCCCCTGTGCTGATTGTACAGGTATCAGATGTGATTCTGCCTAGCTTCATCTGCTGCTTCCTGTCTGTTAGGAAGCTTATGATCCACTTACAAGTGTGTTTAGGTACCGCTAGTTGGTTTAATTTACTTAGAAGAATGTCTGGAATGATGGTATTGAATGCTGAACTGAAGTCTACAAAGAGGACTCTTGCGTAGGTATTTGGAGATTCAAGGTGTTATAGGATATAATACAGAGCCATGTTAACATCATCATCTGTCGATCTAGTTGCTCGGTATGCAAACTGCATGGGATCTAACAGCAGATCCGTGATGGTTTTCAGGTGGGACGGCACTAGCCTTTCAAAGATTTTCATAACTACCCATGTTAGAGCAACTGCTCTGTAGTCATTCAGTTCCTTGATGGAAGGCTTCTTTGGCACTGGGATGATGGTAGAGCGTTTGAAGCAGGAAGGAACATAGCACATCTCTAGTGATCTATTGAAGATTCGGGTGAAGATGGGGGCCAATTGGTCAGCACAGACTTTTAAGCAAAAAAGAGTTATCTTGTCTGGCCCTGGTGCTTTTCCTGGCTTCTGTCTGTGTAATAGACCTTGCACTTCTTTTTCTGTAATCACCCAAGGTTGTGAACCCAATGGATTGGGGCCAGTTGTAAGAGGCTTGACTGTTGTTGGTGTGTTTGAGATGTGGGTTGTGGAGATAGGTGGCTGTAGTTTCTTTTCAAACCTGCAGTAAAACACATTCAGGTCATCTGATAGTTGTTGATTTCCTTCTGCCTGGGAAGGAGGTTTGCTGAAGCAGAGTTTTCCACATGTTGGCTGGTTCATTTGTTGAGAACTGATTCCTTAACTTTTCAGAGTCAACATTTGTCTTTCTTGGGATCGTTTGCGGAACCATTTTAGGTAACACTTGTCTCGCCTTTTCCTACAATTCCGGTTGTCTTCTTGTGGCAAGAAAGTGATATTACTTAAAAAAAAATCCCAACAGATATCTGGAATCTTGAAATATTAAAGATGTGAAGTGGGAAGGGGGAGTTATCCTATGAGCAGTAGAACAAAGCTATCCATACTTGCTGAAAGATGAGTTCTGATTGGCTAATAGTTGTGTTTTTTCATTATATAGGAAGGAGAGTTTGTTGGTTCTCCGCCACTCCAAATGTCTTTTACGTCTTTCATATCAAATCAAGCAGGGCTTGGTCCCTGTAACTTTATCTGTTTAACTTATGTGGGTAACAATTTTAGACATGCTTAAAATTGTCATTTAAAAATATGTGGTCTTCCTGATTTTTAAAGTAAAGAACAAAATATAAGAATGTGCTAATTGGAACGAAACAAAATGTATAAATCATTAGGAAAACAAATTATGGTTTTAGTTATGTAAGTAGAGCTAAACTGGGAACTGAACTTTATCTTAACATTTGTTTTTACAGGGGTGTCAAACTGGCGACCAGTGGGTCGGATGCATCACGCGTAAGCCACACCCACCCCAGTTCTGCGAAGGGAAAAACGTCACAATATATCATGTGATGTGGTGAGTTTGATACCTGTGTTTTAGAATAATGATTTGAATGATAGCCATTTCACTCCTGCCTAAAATATACAATGAAAGCCAGCCAAAATACTGGATATGATACTTACAAGGATTTTACATGCCAGCATCCCATAAGTCTTCCACAAACTTTCAGAAAGTTTTAGATTAAACTTCCACAGTTCCTGATATAAATATCAGACCATATTTTCTGTTGCTGTTAGGATCTTCATAAATGATTTAATGAGGTAATAGAATAACTCATTAAATTTGAGGAAACTAAGTTGTCAGGAATAGTCAACACCCCAGAAGGATCTCAACAGACTTTAACACTGGGCCCTATCTAACGAAATGAATGGAAAGAAAAGTAACATTTTACACTTAAGCAATAAAAACCAAATGCAAAGGTAGAGACTAATTGCAGAGAAAACAAACAAACATTGATGATTAGGAGGCTAGAAGCTAAACCATGAAGAATGATTGCAGGAATTGGGTATGCCTGTATTTAATGAAAAGAAGGACTAGGGATGACATGATAGCAATATTTCAATATCTGAGGTCCTGCCACAAAGAAGAGAGGGTCAACCAATTTTCAAAAGCAAAAAAGGCAAGACAAGAAGCAATCAATGGAAATTAATCAAGAAGAGAAGCAACCCGGAACTAAGTAGAAATTTCCTGACAGAACAATTAACCAGTGGAACTGTTTGCCTTCAGAAGTTGTGAATGCTTCATCACTGGAGGTTTTTAAGAAGAGATTGGACCACCATTTATTTGAAATTGTATAGGGTCCCCTACTTGAGCAAGGGGTTGGATTAGATGACCTCAAAAGCCTTCCAATCTATGAACTTCCTAAAAGAATGCCCTGATTAGCAGCAGTAGATCCCAGATATCCTCAGTTATCCTTGAGTGCATCTTTATATACTTGAACAGGTGAAACTCCTTGTTGTACAAATATGTAATGGAAAAACTTTACTGTTGCCTGGTTGCTTCACCTGTGGGAGGGAAGAAACCCATTTGCATTCAGACAGTGATCGTTGAGTTTGTCTTTTATCCTTTCCAATGCAGCTTCCTTTTCTGTTGATATATCCAGGGTCATAGAATGCTGAGTTTATAGGTGCCTCTTGTAGCATTCACCTTGTTTGGAAGTCCAGCCAATTGAAATGTTCTTCTCCTTGTGGCTGCTAGCAGATATCCTGCTTCTGGTGGGTTACTGAAGTGGGAGGAGCTTCCTCCTTCTGCCTCGTCCCTCTTGCAGTTCAATGTTTTTGCCACAGTTAGCTCAGATTCCTTAAAGGGCAGAGGTTTGCTTCTCAGTATACCACAAAGGAAGGGAGCAGCATTTCCATTACTTTAAAGGTGAGTGTTGAGAATATCTTGATTTGGGGCATTTTTGTGTGAATGACTTTTTTAAAAAGTTAATTTTTGAAAAAGTTTCTAGCTTAATATGCAGATGAAAGAACTTTTTTACATTCAACTTGTCTTTAAAATTAGGTTATTTTAGCAGCAATAAATGTTTTCAAAATAAAGTTACAGGTTTGAATTTTCCCATTGAAGCGAAGGTTGCAATCTTGTATCTACTTATCCAGAATGAGACACATTGAACTCAGTGGGATATCTACATAAAGAAGCACATAGAGTATATGTTTTGTAGGATAGAAGATACCATAAATACGATGTGGATTAATAATTAAGAGCTATTAAGAGGTAATATATAATTTTGAATATGATAATTATTTAGGCAATTATTGTAAGTACAGTCTCCAGGGCAGCCTTTCCCAAATGGATGCTTTCTAAATGCATTGAAATTACTGAAGTTAATTAATCAAAAATAATATTTAGGTTATATTGGACTCCCAAAGTAATATATTTGAAAGGGTAGAAATCAGATGTTTTTTTATGCTGGAAGTGTAAAAAAATTGAAGTCATTGATCATATTATATGGTCATATGATCATTGAATAACTTTTTGGGATTGTGTATTAATGTATATTTGTAGATTTATGGCAAAAAAATTAAATGTTAAAAATGCGCATGCAATGTTGAATTTTATACCAAAGCTTTGGAATTTGACTTTTTAGAAGGAATTGTAATTATATCAATTATTTTATTAAATTGGAAAAGTGATATTATTCCAGATGTCAAGGAATGTTTGCTGGAAATGTGTGATGTATCTGTTTTGGAAAAGGCAATATTTTCTAAACAAAGGATGCAGCAATATGTGCCATTATGGTAGAGATTTTGTGGTATCTCACAATCTTATTTTGCTTATAGTATTCAATTCGTTGCTAAACCAGTAACTTTTATACTGGTCAGTATATAAGATTTTGTTTGTAACTTCAATTTGTATTTTTAATTTTATTTTCTTGTTGGTTAAAAAAAGTAAAGATATTAAACATTTAAAAAAAATGTAGCTTTTGGCTATTCCAGATAAAGTAATTGATGTGCGAATACTGTGTGACCACTTTAGCAGCTGATTTTTTAAAAATTAGTTTCAGTTATCCAAGTTACATTTAAAGCATAAGCAATGAGGGATGATGGTAGCTCAGCACGCACAGAAAACACCAACTTCTTGGAAACAACTTTGGGAAGCATTTTGTGTTGGGTATAACAATACTTAATGTTTTAAGAGTTTGGATTAGAACCCTACAATTTACCACTGCACTCTCTTTAGTTAAGAAAATAACATTTTGAAGAAAAGTTTACTGGAAAATTATATAAAAAAAAGAGTGATAGAGCTGTATTAGTGATTGTTCCTCTAAAGCATGTCACATTATTTAGCAAGGTTCATTTGTACTATGCAGTAAGACCAGGTTTAGCTGTGCTTATTAATCTAAGATTGCATGGGTTCTCTCAGTGCTAAATCGTGAGTGAAGCATGTGATGTATAAGTGGCTAAGCCAAATCAAAAATAATTTTGTATGCTTTGTAAACCCCACCCTGTTTACATATCTTGGGGTAAAATAGTAAGACTGGTAGAAATTGTACTTAAATTTGATGGCTGCTAGAGAAATATTGTTACTAATCCAATAGACTGTTGCTTAAAGAATGCAATTGTGGATTGCAGTGCACTTGAAAATAACATGGGATAGATTATAACAAACATCCATGTTTCTGCACTTCCGAAATCCACCTGTACTTAAAAACCTTAATGATCCTTTATAAATAGAGAATGTATAAATCAACTGACATTTAAGTTAAACTTCATTAATATCCTTACCATAGCTGAAGACTAGAACTAAATATATAGTTGCATGGCCTATTAAAAGCTGCACTTTTGCTGTACAGGAAAACTTTGGCTATTATGATTTAGACAGTCTGTGTAATCTATTGCATTAAGGCTCCTCCTAAAATGTTACAGTGAGTTATGAAGACATTCCAGAACCTCTTGTGAGACTGACTGGTAGTGGGATCAGGATGAACAACAATAAAAAACATTGGATGACTTTTGGTACTACAAATGATAATAGTGATTAAAGATTAAAATATTATTCCGGGACAGATGCTCATCAGAGCATTACTAATTTGTTTAGGAGACAGGTGTTTCTTTTTCTAGTCAGAAGAGGCTGATAGTGGTGGCCTGGATGAGTGCAAACAAACTTCATATAGTTATGATGGAGATGGTGTTGGGACTTTAAAATACTATGCAGCTCTCAGCCTTATAACATTTGAACATTACTAAAAACATGGTGGTTCTCCCAAGACATGGGATGGATTGGCTGTGGATCCTGGTATGGTTTAATGCAGTTTAATCTGGTTTAACATTCTGGTTGGTTGCTTTCTCTTACTTTTTTTCGGCGCAGTTCAGAAGAAGAGCCTTTTGTTGTGGTTCCTGCGCTGTGGAAAATCTTGCCCTCAAGGTAAGATCTGCATCCACTCTTTTGGCTTTCCAAAATGCCTTGAAGTCATGGCTGTGCCAATTAGCATCTGGTCCCAATGGAGCTGTGGCACTTTGGAGGTGGTTAATGGAGTACATAGTACTCCATTCCTTCCTTTGTTTCCCTCCCTCTCTATCCTATTAGTTTTATTTTAATTCATTGTTAAATCTAAGATTCTTATTGTTTTAATGTTTTATATTGCACTTGATTGAATGTCTGTAAGCTGCCTGGAGTTGCTCTTTGTGAAAAGGATGGTATATAAGATGAATGAATGAATGTGTAAACTACTCTTGGTTATCGAGGAGTCAGTTGGTCTCAAAATTGGATTAAATAAATAGTCTGCTAGCCTGGATAGATATGCTTTGTATTTTTATCTGCTGAGTCCAGAAATCCTTTTCCCCTTTTCGTTTATGCACTAACCATATCCAGTAAAGACAATGCAAAGCTGAACCTGGATCCAATTTTAAAGGAAGTTTGGCATTTGGTAGACCTGGTGACCTGTAAGGGCAACATATCATTAATTACACAATAAACTTGTATTTTTGTTGTTGGAGAGAATCTTGTTTAGCATATTCTGTCTCACAAGCAAAGGTTAATGCAAATGGTTTGTATGCATTGAAATCTATAGTATATTGTTTCATAAAATCAGTTCCAAAACGGTTTCAGGTATGCATCTTTATATAAATATACTCCTCAGGTGGTGTCATATATTATGAATCTTTTAATAAGAAGCAAGGCAACCTTTTATGGACTTCACAGTTGAGTAGGGTCAGGTCAGGTCTTTGAAAAAAATAAAAGCTGCAAATTAGATGAGAAATTAAAAGATGAAGGCAACAGAAGCCATTTCTATAGCATTACAAAGAAAGTGTTAATGATTTGAGTTTTCAGATATCCCATATAGCTATAAAAATCAGGTTGTTCCTTTTAAAAAAGAATATGAAACTCATTTCAAAAAAATACCGTTCCGTTTCTCAAGTAGCAGTCATCTGCAGAGTAAGCTAGTTCATTTTTGAATTCTGTGTAAACTATAGTAGAGTCATTTTGAGTCTTTTTCCTGAATTCAGTGGGTGCATATAATGCTCAATTCAGATCTCTTTGCTCTTTTGCTTTCCTTTTTTGTAACTAGAAAATTTGCCCAGAAATATCCTTTGAGCATGAGGAGAAAATAAAAAAAAACAAAGCTTGGCGATATACACATTATTCTTGGAACAGATGGAAATGACTTCATGTACATAGTGATGTATAGAAGTGTAATGGTATGTGGGAATGACCTTGTGGGACAAGGAGAAAATATGCTGTCTGGGAAACAATCAGACCAGAGGGAAGAGCCTCTTGTTCTTAATGGAAAAAGAAATTTAGGAAGGACCTGCACTAATTGATCAGTCTGTTAAAAGTAGTGGCAGGATTTTTTCAGATTTGCAAAATTCTGTTAATACAGAATAAAGTATAATAAAGTACAGTAGACTTAGCTCACTTGGTCATGTTTCTTGTCAGGCTTACCTGGGAGGGCTGATGAGCAATGACTGACAATAAATGTTTAAATCTTCTCATATTTGCTTCATGAACTCACATGAAAAAGTACATATTTTTTTAAACTTACATTTTTATCAACATGTAACTGGAGACTGGAAATTATCATCTGTACCTATAAACAAGAATTTTTATAATCATATCAGCAGTAAAAGATGGACTAGATTTGGAAAGGAAGCAAGCAGCAGGTTGTAGCTTCTTGACTGCTAAATGGATAGAAAGAATTTATCTTTAATTTTACAACCCATAGTGTTGATTAATATTTTTTAGTATTTTTTTTAAAATGACTTCTAATATCTTTCAAACCTTTTTGAATATTATTTGGCAGAAGGACAATCCACAGGCAAAAGAAAAGTGAAATAATCACCTAGCTGGTTAAAAATCAAGAGCAGGTGGCCAGAAGATTAAAAGAAAACTGTTTTTAAATGAGAAGAAGATTTACAATATATACTCAGCCTCTAATAAGTAAATTACATCAACATAATAGGGATTAATTCCTTAATCAATTCAAATACTTTGAAGTCTGAATTAGTGAAATCTTGATAAAAGTAATAAGGTCCAGGCGTATCATTAAAATATTCAGGATCATCATTTTTTTAGAATTATTTGTAGGCCAATACTCCTTGAGCCTTTATTTGCAAATTTGTCCTAGCATTTTTAGTAGCAGAGGAATCCCCAGGCATACTGACAAAACAATGTTGCAGTGTATGCCCACTACTTTCCTAAATGTGTTGTAACTTGCATGCATGCATGCATAAAAGGGGAGGAGCTTGCAATGTGATGTTGCAACTTTTCTACCTTTCTGAGGAACGCTTGAGCTCCCGTGGACACCACTGGTCAGCCGTATTACAAAACCATCCTCCTAAAGGATTTCATCTATGGTATTTTTAAAAGTTAAAAAAACTTCATGGATGGAAGTGCTTCATTTTATAGAATGTTTTTTTTTTAACTTCCCATCCTTATTTACAGCCCTGAATTTTCCTGGATGTGTCTCATCCAAGCACTGACTGGGTCTGACTGCATTGTTTTGGGGTCCGGAAAAGATTAGTGTTGTGAACTTTTTGAAATAGCAAATACTTATCTTTATGAAATACATTAAAAGTTTATATATTTTAGCAACATTTGAAACATGACTCTGCTTTCCACTAAGAATGACCAAGAACCTTCAAATTGGTAGTGAGACATATGACTGCCCTCTCCCTCTTCATCATACCAAATTATATTGCAATATTGCAAGCATGTTTTATTGGTATACTTTGGGATGATACTGGAAAACAAATTTACTGTGTGAGGAAAACTAATATTTCTTTGGTTGCTATGATCCCTTTATCTCTGTGTCTCTGTTGATAATATAGGTTGCAACTGCAGACTTTCAGCTGAGATCCCAGATCTAACAAGGGCAGTTTCTTTGTCTTAATCCAGATTACATCTGAGAATAACTAGCACAGTGACACTGTTCTAAATTTGAAATGTAGGTAATAAAGTCTTGGTAATTTGTTAAGAGAAGGAGAATTTCTTATCAGGACTAGATAGGAAACGATGTGTCAGAAAGAAAGAAAAAAAAGATTGCTTTCCTTTCTCAGCATAAGGTCTAGCCTTGGGAAATTCCTTGTCTGCAGCAAATGTAACGCTCTGTGAAATTTGATTTAGTTCTGCCTCTAATCTTCAATTTAGTTTTCATTTTAGAATTCTGCCCCTTTGGGTTTCTTACCTTGGAAATAACTGCACTATTAGACAGCATGTTCTGGTTAGCTGTAATAAAATATATGTTTTATTTGATCTTACTTTTATGGTCAGTCTGATTTAACATTGTTTACTGAATAAACTAGTTGTTTTATTGTTGTAATGGCAGTGTAAACAAGACTTTCTTTAAGGAGAAGTTAGTGTAATTTCTAGATTTGGACAAATTATTCAAAAGCTTGCAATAAGACCAGCTGTTTGGTTTAAGTAAAAATATCCATTTTCAGTAACTGATTTATTTATATCTGTTCCAAATGTAAGGAGATGAACTATTTGAAAAATAGCAATAAAAAGTATGTTATTGGACAGTTTGTTTTCTGATTTGCTGATGATCAGATGTAAATTATGTGTTTTCCTTCTAAAGCTTTTTTTTATAAAATATAGTGCCATGACTGACTTATTCATTAGGCACAATAGGCCTAAGGCTCATGAAAATGTTTACTCACTTTTTAAATGAGAAAGAAAAAATGAAATAGAAGTTATTTTTAGTTATTTTAATAAATAATTTATTCCCAGGCCTTTTAATTTAAAAAACCACCAAGAAACACAAACACTTAGAACATCAAACCAATTATCTTCTTTTTAACCTATAGGCACAATGTGAATACTAAAATTTAGTAACTTTGATGATTTGGGACAAACAATAATCACTTGTTATGGGTTAATTATTATTACAAAAATGCATATATTATTTACTGTTCCCAATTTCTCTGTAAAAAAAATAAATATTGGATATGATGCAAAATATTTTTAATACTTTTATTTTCATGGAAGGAGGATCTACAACAGCAAAAGTGCCTAAGATCTACAAAAATAATAATGTGGTCTTGATTAATGCTCTGTGTATATCGGTGAAAAAAGATAAGCCTTCCTGTAACAGGATCTGTATTAATGAAAAACATCAAAACCACTATCACGCTATCCACCCCAAATCAAAGCCTTCCACCCAGGAAACCATGTTATTTATAATTCTAGCATTCTGAGTGAGAAATAAAAATTTCATCATCCATCCAGTTCTTCTGAACTTAGTTGAACCTTCTAGTTGTATTTCCCTTGCTTTCAGGATAACACAGGCTTATGAGTGATTTGGAATTTCCTTGTTTTGAACATCAATACTGTTGCAGGATGGTTTGTACTAGAGATGGGGAAACTCTGACCTGGAGGTTGAGCTTGGTCTTCCAGACTTTCTATGAAATCCTTACTTGGGCAGTTGCTGTTTCAAGAAGCTGAAATAAATAGTTCTTCTCAGGGTCTTCTTCACTCACATTTGTTACCTAGGAAAAGAAACAGGCAATCAAAACTTGAGAGGGAGTGAGTATGAATGTGATGTATGTTTAGGTAAAAAGCTGACAAGATGGGTGGTGATTTTGCCCATCTGTTAAGTCCACCTTCATTTCTTTCTCTTCTTCTTTGTCTTTGTTTTATGCCATTTTACTCAGTTAAACACTGATAGTCCTCGATTTACAACAGTTCATTTAGTGACCATTCAAAGTTACAATGGCATTGAAAAAAAGCGACCTATGACCATTTTTCACAGTTACAACCTTTGCAGTATCCATATGATCATGTGATCAAAATTCAGATGCTTGGCAGCTGGTTCATACTTACGATGTTTGCAGCATCCCAGAGTCACGTGATCGCCTTTTGTGACCTTCGGACAAGCAAAGTCAATGGGGAAGCAAGATTCACTTAACAATCATGTGACTAACAACTGCAGTGATTTGCTTAACAACTGTGTGGCAAGAAGGATCGTAAAATGGAGCAAAACTCACTTAACAAATTTCTTGCTTAGCGACATAAATTTTGGGTACAATTGTAGTCGTAAGTCGAGAACTACCTGTTTAAAATATCAATTGAAAACCAAAACTAATCTTATAAAAACCCAGTGAAATATGTACATCTGCCTTGGTTGCTCTTCTAAAGGCAGAGAAAATGGGATTGTGTTGCCCTGAGCTATGAGTACTGGCAGGAGAAGACCTATGTGCTTACAGTGGACCTACAGTAATAGACATAAAAAGAGCTCTTTGAAACCCTTTTTGATATCTAGCTGAACTATGCATAAATGAAATTATGAGAATTTTGTTTTGTACCAAAACATTCATCCAACTTCATTCTTTTGCAGTGCCTGAATGGAAAAAAAGGATTTCAATTAAACTCTGGTAAGGTGGAGTGTCTGTGGGTAGGCCCCTCTGTACCCAGGGGTTTATCATCTTTGGTCTTAGATGGGGTTGCACTATCCCAGACAGATTGGGTGCATAATTTGAGGGTCTTCCTGGATTCTGGGCTCCTGCTCAAAGAGCAGGTGGAAGTTGTGGCCAGAAAGGCCTTTGCTCAATTTTGTGTTCACTTTTCATTCAATTTTGTGTACACTCTTCATTCAGTCACTCATGCCTTAGTTATTCCCCATTTGGATTATTGCAATGTGCTCTGCAGGGGATTATCCTTGAAAAGTATTTGGAAGCTTCAGTTGGTGCAAAGTACAGCTGTGTGAGTTATACTGGGTGTCCAAAGAATGTAATATCCTCTGCTCCACAAACTGCATTCAGTGTCGGTTTGCTTCTGGGTCCAATTCAAAGTGTGACTTATAAAAACCTACATGGCATAGGGTCAGGCTACCTAAGAAACCAGCTTTGTCCCATCACATCAGTCTGTTCCACCTGGCCAGGCAGGGAAGGTATGTTGTGGACCCATCAGTTAAAGAATTTTGACTGGCGGGGTTTAAGAAGAGCGCCATTGTCCCCATCTGGTTGAATATTCTCCCTCAGAGGTGAGGAAAGCCCCTATGCTCCTGGCCTTCTGGCCTTCTGAAACACACAGCCTTGGGTAGGAAGCCCAAAGGATTCTTGCCTACTTAAAGTTTAAATTTTAACTCTTAAATTTTAATTTTTTATATAATGTTTTAATATTCCCATGTTTTATTCAGTGTTTTACTATATATCACCCAGAATCCCTCCTTTAGGAACATGAAAGGGTATAGCAGTGTGAAATATTAAACAAACTTGAAGGTGGGAGGAAAGAAAGCTTGGGGGGAATTTTGTCTGCCCTTGTACTTCAGCTCTGCAACTATTTAAATCTTCCTTCCTTTCTTCCTCCCTCCCTCCCTCCCTCCCTCCGCTGGTCTTATTTTGAGGTAACTGTACGTTTAAGTTGGTTTTCTATGGCCTCCAACATTTTTTTTAACTTTCTGCCCTTGATGTTTACACTTTGTCCATACCCTCAGGAAATATTTAACAGTCAGATCTTCATTGCACACAATATCGTACCATTTTCACATGTGACACATTTTTGCATTGTTGGTGTACACCTAAGCGTGTTTATTACCAAAGCTGAATAGGTTGTGAAAGACTGTCATAAATATTCTGAAGCTGAATGCTCTAGAATTTGAGTCTTGTAAATTCTTGAAGAAAAACTTGCCTACAAATAAATACTGCTATAATTGTTAGTAGAGAAAAGGTAAAGTGCATAGGTAGTCCTTGACTTGTGACCAAAATTGAGCCTGACATTTTGATCATAAGTCATTTTAGTTCTAAGTGGGGTTGCCCCACAGTATACTCAATTTTATGACAATTAAGTGATTCATATGGTCATAAGTCCTAATCCAATTTATCAAACGAGCTTTTTTGCTAGAAAATGGCAAATAAAGTCACAAATTACAATCGCATGACCCCAGATTACTGCAGTTACTCATAAATGTGAGCTGGTTGCCAACACTCAAAATGCAATTATGTGACCCTATGGCTAATGAAGCAGTCATAACTTCAGGAATGGCTTATAAGTATTTTTTCTTTTTTTGAGTTCATCATACCTTTGAACAGTGGCTAAGCAACTGGTTGTGAGGCAAGCATGAAAAAAGAAACAACTAAGTACAGGTAGTTCTTGACTTACAACAGCTCATTTAGTGACCATTCAAAGTTACAACAGCACTGACAAAGTGACTTATGACCACTTTTCATACTTACGACTGTTGCGGCATCCCCATGGTCACCTGATCAGAATTCAGATGCTTGGCAACTCAAGTCGTATTGATGATGGTTGCAGTGTCCTGAGGTCATGTGATTGTGTTTTTCCACTTTCCAGCAAGCAAAGTCAACGAGGAGGCCAGGTTTATTTCACAACCATGTAACTAACTTAACAACTGTGGCAAGAAAGGTTGTAAAATGGGACTTCATTCACTTAACAAATATCTAGCTTAGCAACAGAAATTTTGGGCACAACTTGTAGTCAAAAGTTGAGGATTACCTGTAAGTAAAAATTGTTACAACTGGTACAAATGTACTTAAGGATCTTTATCCTTTATTTTTATATATAGTAAAAGATAATTTCATGACATATACATAAGCTTAACTTTTTCTTTTTGCAGTGATTAATTATAGGAGGGGAAAAAACTGGCAATGGGGAAAATTTTTCCTGAACTGATGTGCTGAGAGGGAGAATTTGATTGCAACTGTGCTTGAAGAAGCAAGGCATAATTGTGTACCACTGTGCCAATGACCAATCAAGTTCTATATTGCTGTTTAATTCAGGGAGGCTGGGCTGGCATTTAATATTTTTATACAGTGGTGAGATTCATAGTTGAGTAAGCTTGTGTTACAGATATACATGTAACCAGAATTGTGTGTTTTTGTATTTCCCCCCCTATTTTTGATGTAGAATGAATGTAGGGATTTTAGTTTTAAAATAATAATTAAAAAGCTGTAAGTTAAGTTATTATTGCCAATGGATTATAAATTAATTTTCCTAAATTTTGTGAAACCATGTGTGAAAGGGATCTGGGGAGGACATAAAATAGATTTGAGAGCTGAATGCCTATCCCTGAATTAACCCAAGACTCTGATGCCTAGTTTGCCTTTAGAATAATATATTGTTCATTTCAAACTTCAGTTGTAATTTAACAAGTCTATAGGAACACTTGCACCTTTTTCTTTGTCAATTATTTACTTTTACAGTACTAAACATGCTATACAGTTAAGTGTTTCTATCAGGATGAAATTGGCTATCTAAGGGAAGGACATTTTCTACCCAATGAAAGTAGAATTTATTGAAGAGAATTTAAGCAAATCTAGAGCCAGCACTTTATTGGATTAGCCTCTTTGTTTTAAGAATCTTTGCTGTGTTTCTAGAGAAGAAAAGCTTATCTGAGATAGTTTTTAAAAAGGAATTTATCTAGTATAAATTCCTTAGGTTATTTGAGGGACCATTTCTTGCCGGTCACATCCACTTTACCCACTAGAGCGGGAAGCAAGGAATGTTGCAGGTTCTGTCCCATAAGGAGGTACATCTGGCAGGACCCAGAAGAAGGGCCTTCTCCATAGTGGCTCCCTCCTTCTGGAACATCATCCTTCTAGAAATTAGACTGACTCCAGCACTGTTTCAGATGGCTCTGAAGTTTTGCCAGTGGGGGTGGGGAAGCCAGAATGGGATGGAGCCCATTAAATGGTTGATTTGAGTGTGTGTTGTCACTGAGGGGAGGGTGGGTTTTCTATTTTATTATTATTTTGTTATTTTACTTTTTATTATTTTAATTTTTCTACGTTGTTTTATTATCTGAAAACCACCTAGAGTCACTATGTGCGAATAGGCAGCTATATAAAATATCAAAATAAAATAAAAATTTAACTTATTGTAATAATCACTAATATTTTGATCTACAATCTTTGTAAAGACTGAAGAAAGCTGGGAAGTACAGAAATCATTGAACAGGCTGCGCATGGGTACAACAAGACCCAGAAACACTCTGAATGCATGGGACTCTGGTAGCTTTTGCCCTTTATGATTGTGGTGATATGCAGACAACAACACATACGTTCTTTCTGTCCTGATCAGTGTACATTTGAGGACCTCATGGCAATGCAACAGAATGCAATTAATGTTGCTAGTTTCTGGGCAACATCTGTTTAACTTGCACATATTTTAATCTTTATTTTATATTTTAAGTTTTATATCATACAGTATGCCTTATATTAATTGTGATGCTTCTGACATGAATAAACAAACATTGACAGTCTTTGGGTTAGACCGAAGTTTAGTCATATTTAGAAGAAGAAATGAATTTTGGGTTGATCATGATCCACTAACTTCTCTTTTATTTGTGCTCACTCTCATCCTGATTCTGGAATATAAATTGCATGTTTGACAAGATGAAAATTCTGTAGAAATATAAAACCTTCCAATTGTACTCATTATTATTATGCTTGATTATGTATTATGTATTTGAAGTAAGATGCAGTATTATCCATATATTGTAAGGTGAGGTTAATGGATAGAAACTGTGGTTGAAACAAGCTTCTTATAAGCTTAAGATGTGAATCAGAAATTTCAGCCCATGATCTTTACTATACTATTTTATATGACAGCTCAGACAATTTTGGAACTGCCTTCTAAGTTCCTACCTACCACTTATTATTAAAAAGATGTACAGACCTAAAATTCCCATTGTCTAGCTTTGACCCCAGAACTACATTTAAAGTCAAAACAAAACCAGTTTGGGTGACCCAAATCCCCTTTGGCATAGTGACAGTCCTAGCAAGTGGGAGTGGCATTGCCTAAATTGTAAAGGAAATTTCCACTGGTAATGATCCAAAAGCTTGGTATAGTATTACCAACTGCAATCTTACTCATTGATATGTAGTGATTTCACAAGGAATAGATTGCAACATTGCTTTACAGTAAGAGAAAAATTCTGCGCCTTTGACAATTTTCAGCAATTCTTCATTAGATCCAGAGGGGCCTTAATGAAAGGCCTGGGCCTGCTTTTCTCAGTGTTCCTTAAATAATGTGGGATTTTTCCTAACAGGATAGGTTGTACTGTCAGTACTTAGATGGTTAAGCATGTTGCAGTGTAAAAAATCCTTAAGAGGTAGCTACATTCAGTCTGGATAAAACCCTTTGAACAAAATAAATGGCATAGCTTGTTTTATATAAGTAGGTAGGTAGATAGATAGATAAATAGATAGATATAGCATTCCTCTTCCTTACTTCCTTTCTTTTTATATGCCCTGATTTCTAGACACTTATTACAAACATGAGTTTCTAAGCCAGTCTTCTTTCTTTTTTTTCCAAAGGATTCTAAATACTGGCATATTAACATAAAAAAAACAAAACATCTCTTTAGGATGAAGTTAAAATGAAAGAGGAGATTTTTTTTACAATTAATTAAACAATCTCAGAATAGTGGTGATGGGAAGAGGAAGTTTATTTTGATGCAACAGAAGGCAAGTGAGCTTGCATTACGACCAGTCTGTTACATACTGTAGTTTGTATAACATGTTCAAACCTCAATTTGTCTTTGTTGTTTTCACTTTTGACAGGCTGAATTCTGATTCCTGAGGAAACAGAAGCATCTTCCAAGCCAGTTAACCTCAATATCCTCATGCAAATCCTTTTCCTCATCCCCTTCTGTCTAAACTGATGACGTGGACTCCATCATAGCTCAAGCTTTCCAATTTTAGAAGATGGGCTCCTTCCGAAAACCCCGGCCACGTTTCATGAGCTCCCCAGTGCTGAGTGATTTGCCACGATTCCTGGCAGCTCGACAATCTCTGCAGTTCAGATCTAACTCTGCCTGGAACAGGTGAGAAACATCCAGTCAGTGTATAGCTAATGTCTTGAGTCTTGGAGTTAGAGGGTAAAAAGTTGCTTCAGATTGTGCAGGGTCTCTCACATGATAGTTCTTTAAAGCAGGAGGTGTCTTTCAGGGATGATGTGGTTGTACATTGTAGCTGCAGCATATTCTGGAAAAAGAATATGGAATTTGGCATTTAGGAATTGGAATTGTCCACAGGGATGATGTGTGTACTCAATAAACATTTTTCCTCTTGTACCCAGAATATTTCAGAGCCCTTTTATCCTTATAATACTCTTCTTCGCCATTACTGGATTTCTCTGTGTCTTTGAGTTCACAAACTATCTGTGCAATTCAGTGGATATCTCACCAATTGTATGTATCTTGTGGGAGTGGAACATTTTCCTAAATTGGTGTGCAAAGAAAAAGATATTGGATTAAATGTGGTTTAAAGTTTTCACAAATGCCTCAAGGGAGTGACTGAGTAATCAATCTATTTTTGTGAGATAAGATGTTGTGAGACAATATTCTTACAGGGATTTTTTTTTCACACTAGAGAGAATTCTGTGTAGGTGTGTCTACGTGATTTTAAAGATTTTAAAGTTACAAAAAATGTCTTGGAGTATGTATTGAAGATGATTTGATGGCTACAGTTCATTCTACTTTTATTGGTTGATTAACTTGTCAAATTATGATTTAAAATTCTGCAAGAAGAAATAATTCCAAACATAGTTTGTTGATTCAGATGTAATGGTTATCAATGTAGCGGTTAGAGAGGAAAAAAAGCGAGCTCCCTCAAGGACATTTCTCATTGTATCAAACAGTGATTCTATGCTGTACAACATCTACTTATGGCCACAATTGGGCCCAGAATCTTAGTCATTAAATAAAATGGTCATTAAGCAAGATATCATTTCATTCAATGACCACAGTCCTAGTTCTTTCAGTTGTGATTGTTAAGCATCTTTGCAGGTTGTTAAATAGATGCTGGAGAAAGGGCTTGGACCTCCCTCTACACTGGGAGAGCCAGGCACTCTCATTATCCCACCATGCCCAGGTCCATTTACTTTTGCATTCTGCAGCTGCTGATTACTGAGGTCACTTGCTCCATCCTGCAAGTGGACCCCATTCTTGTGATCGTTCTCCAACTTGGCAACTTTACGACTTGTGGACTTTAACTCCTAGAATTCCTCAGCCAGCAAACACCAAGGTTGGAGACTCCTAGTTCAGAAGGCTCCCTCTCCAAAATTCCCAGTTTGGAGAAGGGACCTTCCAAATGATCTTGAGAACAATGGCATTTGCTGGCTTTTTTTTGCCAGATGTGAGATTTGTTCCTCCTGTGCATGCATGGATTTTGCCTCAGTGTATGGAAGGAAGGGTGCACTGGGGGAACGAACCTAAAATCCTCCATCCTCCCCTGCATATCCTTCCCTGCTGGCTTTCCCATTGACTTTCTGGGGAAGCCAACAGAGAAAATTGCAAATGGCAATCACATGACAAGACAATTGACATATGTTTGTAAATGCAAACATATTACCAAAAGCCTGAAATGCAATCATATGACTGCAGGGAAGGGGGACAGCATGACCATTTGCCAAGCTATCATAAATGTACCTATTAAACTACCGTAAGTTGAGGACTACCTCTATGTGAATTATCATGAGATCAGTGACTAGAAGCACAGTCCTATTTAAATGCCTGCAGTTAATGGTGCAGAGAGCATTTACAAATTGTTGCAGACAGCAGTGATTGATTGTGCTTTCATCTCTCCCTCAACTCCACACCACATGGTCCTAGTGAGAACTGTAATTGGTTTGAAAGTGGATAGTTTGTACAAATATATTTATAGATAACTGGATTAGTGAAGAAACTAGCAAAGATGTCCTTATTTTCTTGAATTCTGTTACCTTGGTAAACATTTTTTCATTTATTTTTATGGGAGGGAAATCCTGGGTTAATTCAGAGACTGTTCCACAGTGATTTGGCCATGCAGTTCTGCAGAGATAAGTTTTTGCATCTTGTGAAACATACATAACACTCTGTCTCTTTTTTCTTTCTTTTATAAGAATGTATTCTTTTGTGGTATGCAGTGAAGCAAACTGTTTTAATTTCTGGCCTTTGTGTATGCTTGGAGAAGTCAGAATACACAACGGCCAAAATTTCCAGAGTTGATTTTAGTTTCCAAAGAAGATGATGCAATACTCATGGCAGTTCTCTGAATAAGAGCTGCATAAGGGCAGAAGGAAACAGCGGTGCATTTAATTTTGGCTAGCACCTGCTTGTATTAGTTTCTTGATATCTGTATAATTATATTTCTCTCCACAGCCGTGGGCAAAGGAGCCTAATGATTCCATGGGGGGTGGAATGCAGAAGTCATTTAAGGGCAATTAATCTCCTTCTCTACTCGCTGATATATTTACACGGTTCTTGACTGCCATTTCATTGCTTTGTGTAAATCAGGCGATGACATTCATTATTTATGACTGCCCTAACCTTCTCCTTCTGTTTGGCAGTGTTCAAACAGCAGTGATCAATGTGTTCAAAGGAGGAGGCTTGCAAAACAATGAACTCTACATCCTCAATGAAAATGTCAGGTATGTGGATTTAACTGAACTGGATTCAACAGCTTTCACATGTTGGAGCAAAAGTAGTTCTGAAAGTGTTGTACTGTGGCAATAGCTTGTGCGTTGGATTCTTCTTTTATTGGCACAGTAAAGGAGACTGAACTATGAACTCTTTTTATGATGCTAAAGCAGTGCAGAAATTCACAAGAGTAAAAAAGATAATATATAAATGGGTTTAGGTCCTTATTCTTCTTGTTACCAGGTGATTTCTCATAGTAGCAGTGGCAGTAATGGATGGTAGAAATCAGAATTTTGCCCAGTTCCTCCTCCAGCAAATTCTTTACATGCTACCATCATAGTTAAGAAGTGGCTATCAAAAAGGGTATTTTTTCAGCTTCCCTCTGTCATCATAATATTAAAGGAACTCAGGACTGGGAAACTTATCACCTGTAAGAATGGCTTATTGGTGGTTGACTGGGCTGTTGCTGTGGTAGATACACGTGCTTTGTATTCTTAGCAGACAGAGCCATGATGCTATATGATGGAGCCATTTGCATGTAAGCAGGACAGAGATGGTTTTCTCTTGAATTTTTGCAAGGAGTTTGAGGGGTTTTCTTTCCCTGTCACTATATAATATATGTGAGGTAAGAAATGAGTAAGTTGCACTTTCTGGGGCAAAGATTTAATTGAGGGTGAGAAAGGTTCTGTTTGATTTTCTCTGAGTTGATTGAGTTGAGTGAGGTGCTGCATGAATGCTGCTGCTTTGTAAGGTTATGCTCTAAATAAGTGGCATAATAGAAAAGAATTTGCCTTGAACGGGGTTTCTCCCAGACAGGTCTATGCCTCTGCTTTTTCTTTAAAAAAAAGTTGTGAGGTGTTACAGATGCATCTGCTTTGATGGTTGGTGGTTTTGGAAGTGGGATGCAGTAGGTCTGCTCTTCAAAATCTGGATGGAATCATATTTAGGTACTGAATTTGTGTATATGAAAGAGAAGAGGTGAAAAAGCATGTGTGTCAGAGAGATCACTATGCGGTAGGTGTAGAATGTTGCAGATTTCAGTGTTCAATTGGAAATATCTTTGCAAGTCACAGAAATTTGAATAATAATGAAAACAGGCACAGATCATGCATTGAATTTATTTGAATGGTCTGGTCAGATGTATGAGCACAAAAAAGATTAATGCCTTGGTGGAGCCTGTTTTGTGTTGTGGTTAAGGCACCAGATTAGAAAACAGGAGACCATGAGTTCTTCATGCCTTAGCAAAGAAGTGTCAAGCTTTATTTCATTGAGGGCCACATCAGCATTGTGTTTGAACTTCGGGGGACAGGGGGGCAGAGGCGCATGGCCAGGGTGGGCTTGGCCATCTTGACATTACTCGTGTTGGGTGCACGCGGCCCTCCCAGGCTCCATTTTTGCTGGCAGAGGTACCACAAGCTGGTCCTTCGCTGTTTCCAGGATGGCTTTGTGGGCCAGATCTAAGCACATTTCAGGCCGGATTTGGCATGCAGGCCTTGAGTTTGACATCCCTGTCTTAGCACAAAGCCAGCTGGGTAGCCTTGAGCCACTCATTCTCTCTCCGCTCTAAGAAGAAGGTAATGGTAAGCCATTTTTGAAAACCTTGCCAAGAATACCGCAGGGACTTATCCAAGTAGTCATCAAGAATCAACAATGACTTTAAGGCACAAAAAAACAAAAACAAAGGCATGGCAATAGGTAAGAGTTTTCTCTAGGAAATGGAAACAAACATTAGTTTGATTATAGCTTGAAATCTGATAAACACATAGAATGATCTCCTTCCCCCCCCACTTTCGTCTTTAAATTCCATGAACT
This sequence comes from Pseudonaja textilis, assembly GCF_900518735.1. Next base: position 14,424,785 of record NW_020769309.1, read on the forward strand.
TGTTTAAACATTGTCAAGACCAAGAAAGTTAAAATGTTTTGACAAAAAGTTATTGGTATCCTCCATGCTTCTGATTGATAAGTACTCAGTGAATTAATTAAGAACAGCTCTGACATTTTCTTCAGTAGCACAGATTTATGTGACTGATTTAAAAACATCTGGTTAAAGCATGCAGTTTTGGCCATAAGATCTTTTGAAAATAAAAATGAAGCCTTCATAAAGTTTTTTTTTTTTGCTTTTTGTATCATCTCAATAAGATACCCTTTTTCATGCTCTGACAAATGGCTTTGTAGGTTTCTTCTGAAATCAGACCTTTCATTCTTTTTTTTTTTTGTAAATTTTATTTGAGTTTTCGCAAAAGGAAACACAATTAAAACATCTTTTTTGAAAGCAGCATAATCCCGGGATACATTTCTTCGTGCAGACACAATTTCAGATTCATGCTCATTTTTATATTCTATTCCATATCTTATTACAATTTTACATTTTCTACATAGCTTCTCCCCTCTTTTAATTTCCTCAATTTTATTATATTTATTTCATCTCAATTCAAATCATTATATTTATATTTTTTGTCTGTCCTGTTTCAATTGTCTATTATCTTTTCTCATTAAACAAAATTTCTCCTGTAGTTACTGATTGGAGTATGATGCCTTTATATCTTTCCCCTAAAGTTATAACACTCAATATAATACATAGCTTCCATTCAGATTCTGTTTGGTACATTCTTAAACTACACAATATTCTTATAAAAAAGAAAAAAATATAAATGTATATAATTAAAACAACATTCCATTCCAATTCAATTCTATCATTAATATTAAAATTCATTAAAGTCTTAAGATTTTTCACGTGACTTTTCAATTAAATATCATGCCTCTATGGGAACTATTATTAGCTTTCCATAATCAATTCCCCCCCTGTTCACTTATATTTTATAAAACATTGACTAATTAAAGTGTTCCCATTCCTTCCTAATTCAATTTTCTCATTTATTTTATTTCATTTACTTTATTCACAGACATTTCACTAAGTTACACTAGCCATTGTATCCCTCATTCTAATCATATGTTGTTTCCAATTTTCTAAAGTTATTTCTATTTCAAATATAACAACACAATCTCATGTACAGAATCCCCCTTTCAGTTAAATTTTTACCCATTATCTCTAAATAGGTCCTGTTTCTTTATATCTTGCTCCAGACCTTTGTGACTTCTTTTCCTTTCCTTCTTCCCTCTCTTCTTCTCCCTCCCCTTTTTACCCCTTTGTCTCTCTACCTCTACTTCCCTCTTCTGTATTCCCCTCTTCTATTGTTTTCCAGTATTATACTTATTTTTTGAATTATTTTTCTTTTCTTTGGTTGTTTTTTTAAATCTTAAGTTCGCCATCCTCTTTTCCCCCTTTCCTTTTTCTTCCCCACATAGAGTTACTTGTTCATTAAAGATGGCTTCTTCTTTGTCCTAGTCTTCTTGTTTTGCAGTCTTTTCTTGTTCTTTCTCATAGTTCTAAATCTCCATTTCTAAGAATTGAAAAAAGGAACCCCTCCCTTCTTGTGCCTCTTCTTTGTACTTTTTAAGTTCCATTTTCAATTCATCGAAAAGTGATGCCATTGTAAAAAAATTTAAACAACCACCCAATTGATTTTAGTCATTCAAATATAATAGCCAAAAATCCAAAAATCACCAAGTAATCCAAATACACACAAACTGTTTCTTTTTGTTCTTTCTTTTTTTCCCCACTTTCTCTTCCTGGGGTTACTATTTAGTTGCAAAGTTTCAGTTAAAATGTATCTTTTAGAAGTCTTATTGAAATTTTACTTTAAAATTTTACTTTTAAAGTCCAGGCAGTCTCCTCCCTCTTCCAGATCCTGCCCTTATTCTTTTTCTCTCCCTTCCTACTTATAGAAGAAAAAGTTTTTAATGTCCAGAAATCTTCATTGTCCCTTTGGCATTTAGTTATATTTTCAGCTTAATTGCCTGCTGATGCCAAAGCGGATTTTTCCAACTTCTTTTTCTTAATTGTCAATATAAGGAAGGAGAGAGAAGAAAAAAAAAAAGGCAAACCTTTCCCTTTTCACTTTCTTTCGCTGCTTCCGACTCTTCTTTGGGAGCGATGTTATTTCTTGTAAAATTTAAATTTCAGGGTACCTTAGTTATTGCTTTTTCAACTTAGCCTAGTGAGCCAAACTTTCACTTCTTATCTACCTCCTGCATGTTCTTTTCTGGTTGAGTACTTCTTTGAGGTGGCCATTTCTGACCACCGCTCCTACCGCCTTCGGGAAAGGGAGTTTGACCAGCTGAGGAGGAGAGATGCGGCTCTCCTTGACCCTGCTGGCAGTCTCCCCCTTCTTCACCACCCCTGTGGGGTGGCTTAGCCCCCAAACCAGCCGGCTAGGGCCGCTTCAGCAGCGAGCCCAGGCAGAAACCGTGCACAATCGTGGATTCCTGTCTGTCGCCGAAGCCCTTCAAACCGGAAGAGACCTTTCAGTCTTATGGATAAAAATCTTACTGCTTTAATGCATACTTTAAATAAGACGCTTGGATAGAAAAATTGTTGTTAATAGCAGCATATTCATTTTTTTTCTTTGTAAATGCAATATTTGTTTCTCTAGCTATGCAACTGCCTTCCACGTGTATAAGCAATTGCATATAACTAGCTTGCTTGTGTAGAAGAGGCAGAAATTTCTATTGGATCAATCAGCTGTCAACAAAACCACCAATTGCACATCTTTTAGCATAACTTCCAGAAGGATAAATGTATTGGCACATCACATCAAATTTGTGCTTTTCATTTTGAAGACAAATGAATTTTGTTATGTGGATTAAAGTTCAATTGATGCATTAACTAAATTGGGCTCCAGATCACAAAATCCTACGTTTAATAAAGCTTACTTTGCAAGGATGCCTGATTAGGTTTGTTCAGTAGATTGGTTAATTGCTGGAGTGAGAAAATGAATAGCAAACGTATTGGGCGAATGCCTGGAAGGGTTTGATCATACAGGATTAGGGAAGAAATTGGTGGTTTTAGTTTACATAAGCTTAGAAAGCAAATTTGTTAGTGCAGTGAATGGGATAATTTAAAAAGGAGGAAAGAAATAACATTGTGGAAGAATGGCTGCCCATAATTTGAGAAGCACTATGGGGTGGAAATTGAGGGCAGGAATTCAGAATTCTTACAAATCTCATGTATTGAATTAATGTTGGTACTATAAATTACTGGGTGCAGCAAGGAGAAAAGTGATGTCTCAATCTCAACTTCATGACAAACTGTAATGGGAAGGTTGTGTCATAGTAGTAATATACTACTGCAAAATGATTTCTAAATTATTATTTTGAAGTCGTAAGATGGGGTTTATTTGAATGTTCCATGGGTTCATCCTGTCCTTTCTTTTCAGATATTCAAAATCAGTTACACCTCAATTCTGCTTGAAAAGATTCAGATTTAAAAAGCAATATTATAGTGATTTGCTTTGTTGAAATTGGAATTGTGTAATGTTTGTCATTGATCAGAAAATGACAAGGGTTTTCTGAACTGGAATGTTGCTGAAAATGTTTCTCTTCTAGCATGGTGATTGAACCTTGTCTTACAGATTTTTGTAAGGTTTGAAAAGGTCTCTTCATGATTATTAGACATTAAATGTGTGTGGGATGGGACATCAAAGCATTACAACTTAACCTGACAGGAAAAAGTAGAAATCTTGGTTTTGCTTTGCTTTCCAGCCCACTCAAAAATAATATCTAGGAATGCAGGAGATGGTCAAATCAGATCTTACCTTCTTTAGAAATTAAACTTGTTCTTCTTTGGCAGGAGTTAAGTTTGAAGACAAAAGTCTTTTGATCAAATTCTTGCTATAAAGTTTGTCTCATACAAATAAGTATTTCTAATTCAGATAGTTAATGGCTACAAAGAATGCACTGTCAGAATATGATTCTAAATGATTCATGCGTGTGGGATAAATCAGATTAAAAACAAATTAAGCTGGCTTTGGTTAAATGTAATGTTATACCAACTAACAGTTTGGTGTTCCATTAACTTAGGACTCTTTGTCAACTACCAAATGTGTCATGGGAAAACATGAAAGAAATAAAATTAAACAATACATAATAAGTCTCAAAGTATCTTATTAGTCACTTATGCATTTAGAGTTCAGTAAATATCTATTTTCTGTTATATTTTCTGGAAATGTTTTCATGAGAAGTGATCCATTTCTTTCCAGGCAGCTGTTGAAGAGTGAGCTTGGATCCTTCATCACAGACTATTTTCAGGTAACATTTAATTCTTAAGTGGAGAGATGAAACAATGAAATTGGACTATCTTTTGGTTCAGTCTTTATGCTCATTTTCTTTTTTCTTGTCCTTTTTAAGTAGCTGCAAGTTCTTAGATTTTGAATAGAAAGCTAGAAACTGTTTTGGCCAACATAGCATAATAGCAAAGGTTCAAACAAAGCTGGACAACCTTATCACAGAACTTCAAATTGATATAGTATTTCTTTTCTTAAAACTGTAGGATTGTATTACATAAAAACGCCCCATTTAAGTGGCTAATACTATGGGAATGATGCTTTTTTTTTAAAAAAAAACCTCTTGAACAACTGGAAAGTGGGTTTCGGAAAAAGGGTTACAGCTAGGGAATTTTCTCCGCTTCTGGCCTCAAAACCCCCTCTTTACCCCCGTGCACGGGTGTATGTGTTGCTTAAGTTACAATGCTCACAACTCATGTTTCTCTTCTCCACATTCCATTCATCATTCTCCTTGCAAAACTTAAAAGTGTGCTTCAATGCCTTATGAACATTTGGGATAAATAATATAATCAAGATCTTTTTAGATAATGGCTGTTAATCCAAGATTACCCGCTTCCCCTAGAGCAGTGGCCCCCAACCTTTTGGGCACCAGGGTCCACTTCTATGGAGTGAGTTTTTTCCGTAGACCAAAAGGGGCATGGTTTTGTGTGCTGCCTGCATCCCACGGAGGGGTCTTCGCTTTATTGTGCGGACCGGTTTCTGGCATGCTGCGGACCGGTGCCAGTCTAGGGAACCAAGGTTGGGGATCTCTGCCCTAAAAGACTCTGAAGCACCCTTGAACATTATAAAATCAAAAATAATAAAGAGATTTGATAATAAGGCATCATGAAGATGTTTCCACAATCACAGTCTTTGAAGATATTCCACCTTTCAATAAATATTCAACTGACGGTTTAATATTTCCTTATCAGAAATACTTTATGTGATCTCTTGTACAGTAGGGATAATGCATTTCCCCAAATTGATTAAGATGGTCCACTTCAATGATCACTGAGAAGGGACCATCCTTGACAATAGCTTCCTTTGATGAGTTTTCGTTCCTAGGGATTCATGCTATGATGCTTAGCCCTTCCCCACCTTTTTGAAAAAAGCTACCTAAGCAATGACATAAGATGTACAGTGCAAATACCCATTCTTAGCACTTAAATGTGGAATGCATGTTAACCCACATAGCTGTCAACCCACATAGTTCCAGCATGCACTAAAATATGTTATGTCTTTGAAACACATGAACAGAAATCTCATTTAATAAGCCTGAATAGTCTGTAGAGCAACAATAATTCAAACACTGGAGTTGAGGAAATGCATGAGTCAGAGTGAAATTATTATGTATCTTTTAACTGATAAACAGCCCTCCGAGATCTTAATCTTAACCACAGAAAAAGTTTGGGTCTTGTCTACAAGAATCCAAAAAAATGTGTGCACAAATTCACGGCTATCATTACTGTAGAAAACAGCCTCATTAGTGAAAATGAAACTTTTGAAACCAAATTATGAATAGGATTTTTCTTTCGTCCACCTCTATATTGGGGACCTGTTAGATTTCCCAGAAGTAACCACAAGGATTTCTAAAAAGAAAGACTAACTTATAATTTCTTCTTTATCCTCAATTCAGTGTACGCTATTATAATACATTTCTTGTAATAGCAATAACTTATGCAATATTGGCTCAAAGGTTATGTTTATATAGTTTGTGCAATACACTTATTTGGTACACACACACACACACACACACACACAATTGACACAAAGTTTTCACACACACACACTGAATTTCACTGTATTTTATTCTTTCTTGTCCCAGAAACAGAAAAAAACCCTATACAATTCATAACCTTCCTACTTACTACTGCATACTAGGTAATGAAATAAAAATAACTGGAGATCGTAATTCCAAGCAATATCTTATAGTGTGCCATTTTGTAGCACAAATTTAAACCAGCCCTATTCAGGTCAAGTGAATGTCATGATAGCAAATTAATAACTAAATATTTTAGTAGATTCATTAGTGAGAGCCAACTTTAACTGGCCAGATTAAAGGTTTCAAACATTCATTAGTACTTGATTCTAGTGCACCTAATGGCATAAAAACAAAATGTTATTTCCCCAATGACTTGTTGCTGTAATTTAGACTCTGCTTACTTCTAGATTTTTTTTTTTTCAAAAATAAGTCACCTATAACAATAATAGAATAAACACTGAACAATAAATCAGCATTGTTGAAAATCATGGCTGATGATGAATGACACGCTGGTGAATTTCAACTTATTCACTATTCCTCTAGCTTGAATTGTTAAATAAATCTGGAATAATTTATTGGCACATCAATTGGACTAGAGATATTTTGGCTGTTGGTCTCCATATAAGCCATAATTTGTAAATGAAAAAAGAGCCATGGTTTATAATACTGGCTTGTAAGCAGTGAAATAAAGCCAACATTTCTGATGCAGGCAATATGCTGAAGGGATTTGTTTGACCTCTTGTATTAATTGGGAGGAATGAAACATAATTAATGAGCCAAGTATATGAGCAGATCAACTACAGTGAGGATTCTCCAGAATTCTGGTTCATTCTATGTGAAAATGGCCAGTGTTTAGAAATATTAGTTCTTTTTTCAGCATAAAATAATGGAATTGGGCCAATAGAACTAAGATTCAGCCCATTCAGAACATCAATCCTAATATTTTCTCTTATCTCTGGGAACAAAAGTACACAACCCAGATCTTACACAAATATAATAGGTCTAATGAAAAGATGGTACTTGACTTCAGTAAGCAGTAAAATTGACTGAAATTGTGGAATGATGTAATAGTAAACCATGATATATGGTTATAAGCATGAATGGACATAAGTTTGAAGCTTTTGCAGATAAGGGGAAAAGAATGTTAGTTTGGAGTTGCAGTCATTATAGTTTACTTAAAATTCCCTGGTTCATGGTTTGATTTTGGCTCACAGTGACTATAGTTTGCTATTATGTTTGAACTGAACTGCTTATTTGGGGAGCTGATAACTTTGTACAAAAAAAAACCCATATAAAAATAATTTCTCTCACAAATGTTTTCTTCTATCGTGAGTTAGGTGGACTGAAACCTCATTTTTATTAAACATTCTTAAAGATCTACTTTCTATTTATACCTGCCCTAATCTTAGCTGTAAAGGAGAGTTTAATAACAAATTTGAGAACTGGAATCTCATCTTAGAAATTTGAACTTAATCTGAGTGAGAGAGGCATTTTCTTTTTTCTACTACTTTAGGTAGAGTTTTTTTATAATGAAAATATTTCAAATTGAGTTACAAACAGCTCACATTGTGAGATATTGTTTTTTCCAAGTTTAATTCTATTTTTAGGAAAAAATACTTGAGTGTTGGTTATGGAAATTCGTATGATTAGCACTGCACAACCTATATTTTTAATGCTATCATCCAGTTTAATGTCATTTTACATCTGTATATGCAGATTTAAAACTTCCTTTAATTCTTCCAACTTATTTACAAAGTGGTTCCTCAGGGAACAAAAGTTGAGTTTACCCATTAACTGTCCTAGTTATTTTTTGGATAAATGGTGGCAATAGGAAACCCTGTTTTTTTTACATTTTATTGTTCAAAGTTGCACATATCTCTGATAGGCAGTGAACTTTTCAGCTAAATCACTGACATCTGGAACATGATATCCAGAAGAAAAGTAAAGTGTTATAAGTTACTAGTTACTGTTCCTCATATGCTGGAATAATGTGTAAAGAGATTCTTGATATCTTGTTATTTAACAATCTGGAAATTACCTGGTTGCTTAGTCTTTACATGCAACAGAAAGTTTCAAATGATAAGCTTCATGTATTCTATTAAACTAAGGGATTTTTTTTAATCAAGTGGCTTACATTTCACACTGACTACCTAATAAATATATGGTAATACAACTTCAGAACTTAAGGTTTATTCAGTAATTCAGTTAACCATACTATAGGTGAAACTCGAAAAATTAGAATATCGTGCAAAAGTTCATTTATTTCAGTAATGCAACTTAAAAGGTGAACTTAATATATGAGATAGACTCATTACATGCAAAGCAAGATAGTTCAAGCTGTGATGTGTTCATAATTGAGATGATTATGGCTTACAACTCATGAAAACCCCAAATCCACAATCTCAGAAAATTAGACTATTGTGAAAAGGTTCAATATTCTAGGCTCAAAGTGTCCCACTCTAATCAGCTAATTAAGCCATAACACCTGCAAAGGTTCCTGAGCCTTTAAATGGTCTCTCAGTCTGGTTCAGTAGGAATCACAGTCATGGGAAAGACTGCTGATCTAACAGTTGTGCAGAAAACCATCACTGACACCCTCCATAAGGAGGGAAAGCCTCAAAAGGTAATTGCAAAAGAAGTTGGATGTTCCCAAAGTGCTGTATCAAAGCATATTAATAGAAAGTTATGTAGAAGGGAAAAGTGTGGAAGAAAAAGGTGCACAAACAGCAGGGATGACTGCAGCCTGGAGAGGATTGTAAGGAAAAGGCCATTCAAAAGTGTTGGGAACTTTCACAAGGAGTGGACTGAGGCTGGAGTTAGTGCATCAAGAACCACCACACAGACGGATCTTGGACATGGGCTTCAAATGTCATATTCCTCTTGTCAGGCTTCTCCTGCACAACAAACAACGTTAGAAGTATCTTACTGGGCTAAAGAAAAACAGACCTGGTCTGTTGCTCAGTAGTCCAAAGTCCTCTTTTCTGATGAAAGCAACTTTTGCATCTCATTTGGAAACCAAGGACCCAGAGTCTGGAGGAAGAATGGAGAGGCACACACTGCAAGATGCTTGAAATCCAGTGTGGAGTTTCCACAGTCTCTGTTGATTTGGGGAGCCATGTCATCTGCTGGCGATGGTCCACTGTGCTTCATTAAGTCCAGGGTCAACACAGCTGTGTACCAGGAGATTTTGGAGCACTTCATGCTTCCTTCCATAGATGAGCTTTAGGGGGATGCTGACTTCATTTTCCAGCAGGATTTGGCACCTGCCCACACTGCCAAAAGCACCAAAACCTGGTTCAATGACCATGGGATTACTGTGCTTGATTGGCCAGCAAACTCGCCTGACCTGAACCCCATAGAGAATCTATGGGGCATTGCCAAGCGAAAGGTGAGAGACATGAGACCGAACAATGCAGAAGAGCTGAAGGCTGCTATTGAAGCATCCTGGTCTTCAATAACACCTCAGCAGTGCCACAGGTTGATAGCTTTCATGCCACGCCGCATTGAGGCAGTAATTGCTGCAAAAGGGGCCCAAACCAAGTATTGAGTTCATGCTTATACTTTGGAAGAGGTCCGATATTATTCTATGTACAATCCTTGTTTTATTGATTGCATGTAATATTCTAATTTTCTGTGATTGGGGATTTGGGGTTTTCATGAGCTGTAAGCCATAATCATCACAATTATGACAAATAATGGCTTGAACTATCTTGCTTTGCATGTCATGAGTCTATCTCATATATTAGTTTCACCTTTTAAGTTGCATTACTGAAATAAATGAACTTTTGCACGATATTCTAATTTTTTGAGTTTCACCTGTACATTTAAGCCCAAAACACAGTTGCTGGGTTCACAAATCAGATTTAGCTGAAACAAGGAAATAAAATTATGACTTACCATGAGGTTTACATCTATTTAACTTACTACTGTTTTATGTTTGAATTCTGGTAGATGAGACCTTGTAGCTCCTCAAACTTTTCCTTGGGTTATGATTCTTCTTCAGTCTGGATTTTTAATTTGAGATACTTCGTTTTTCTTTACCCAAGTTCATAAGTTATTACAGTGGGGGGTGGAGGGAGAATATAATACATGGCATGGTTTGTGAGAATAACATAAGCAATTGTTTATTCTAGCATTTTGAGAAATTTGAGAAAATGATTGCTTATTTTGTCCAAAGATATATTTATTGAATCTGAAGTAATTGCTAAACTTCTAAGTAACACAGAGAAAGGCCTTCTGTTAAAAAGGGACTCAGACTTCCATGCACCATATAAAAACAAACCATTGATTATTTTAAACATAGTTTCTATTGAGTAATTTTAATTGGGTTGGCATAGTCTTTCTAGGCTTTCAAAATAAAGATTCTTGGGAAGAAAGCACTGCAAAGGCACTGATGCATTTCTCAAAATGAGACTAATTTCTTCCCCATGATTGCTATATATTTAGACCTTTGTGTATTTTTTACCTGCATTCCTTTTCTTTTGGCTTGTTCTGAATTTGCAAGAAAATAGTTGCTTGGGTAATAGAGCATAATACTGCTCACAAATTTTCTGTTTTGTTCACTGTTCCTCTATGTGCTTGCTTGCACAAACATCAGCCAATTATTTTCCATCAGGCAAGGAATTCACAACTATTCTGGATAGTTATGTATTATTCCATATGCATACAGAATAGGTAAATTGTAGGCAGTCAGTACATCTATCTCTTGTAACCACAAATACTTCCTATAAATGTTAGAGGAATAAAAATGACTCATATGATTCATCTGCCTCTTTTTCACAATTGAAATATTGCTCATAACCATGTGCATATTTTATTACATAAAATGCATAACATGCATAACCTCCAGGCTTTCCCAAACTGGTGTATCCAGATGTGTGTAGAATTTTAATTCCTTTAATTCTTATGACCACTTTGTCTGGGAATTCTGAGAGTCCAGAGGGCACCTTGGACATGATTATACAAAAGGCTACTATTACATATTATCCCGGAGGGCAGGAAGAAAGATTCCAGTTGAATGTTAGGAGGGAAAAACATCTTAACAGTAAGAGTAATTTGAAATTAGAATCAATTACCTAGAGAGGCGTCTTTCTTATTAAACATTCCTGATTTAATGGTAAGCAGAAGCTGAGTAAGTCACTGTTAGGGATGGTTTGATGTAGATTTTTTTGCACTGAGCAAGGGCTTGGACTTGATAACTTGAGCAGTTCCCCAATTCCATGATTATAAGTATTGTAGTACACTGGCAAATTACACTGGCTGCCAGTCTGCTTTTGAGTGCAGTTCCTTTCTCTTTGTTTAATCTTTCTTTTTAATTTCCCCATATTTTATAGTTGTGAGCTGCCTAGAGATAGATAGCAAATAAATTTTAGATGATGATGATGATGATGATGATGATGATAATAATAATAATAATAATAATAATAATAATAATAATAATAATAATAATAATAATAATAATA
>NW_020769309.1:14436297-14464198 GCF_900518735.1 Pseudonaja textilis
TAATAATAATAATAATAATAATAATAATAATAATAATAATAATAATATATCAATGACTGTATTTGCTTAGCTTCAACTCTTATACTTTCTCTCTACAGAAAACTTTAGGCTGCCAGTTCCTTGGTAGAGCTATGTGAATATTTTTAAACCATATTCTGCAGAATAACAATATTAACTATTGAAGATGTTAATGGGTTTTATATCTATTTAGTTTCCAGTGAAAAATGAAAGGAAATGCTGGTAGATCTTGCCATAAGCATATATTAAAATAATTTTTAAAAATCCACAAATTTCAGTGAAAGTTCACAGGGGTCTTTGAGGTGAAAAAAAAAAACCCTGATGGTACAACTTCTTTTTCCTTCAGCACAACTTTGTGAAAGTGGATTTTCAGCATATTCTTCAACGACTAAATATTGAAACATTTAATGATCAGAAATCTTACTGTAATTAAATGATATTGCATGCAAGGCCGTACATCACATTAAACCGATTATTATAACTGCTGCATTAAATATCAAGAAAACAAGATTGTTATTTAAACAGCTTTTTCATTTGTTTCCTTTTGTAAAATACAAAAAAAACAAAAGATCTGCGGTGTTCCTCTTTTTTTAAAAAAAGAAAGTAAAGTTTTGCGAAGTGTGGTTTGCACTGATGATGTAAAATAGAGAGTCAACATTGACTCATTCCTTCTATTTTTTGAAGTTCAGAAGTGACTATCAGTTCTTATATAACACAATTAGTACAAGAAGGAGTTGTGTCTGGGGACAGTCCCAAAGTTTTTAATTGTACAAAACATTTTTAGGAAACCCCCTACTTTAAGGGGAGATTCCAAAGTACAGGCAGACATACAATTGGATTGGAGCCATCACTTGAAAAACAGTAGAAGAATAAAATGGAATAAAATAAAATAAAATAAATAAATAATAAAATAAAATAGCTAATAGCAAATAGGGACATTCCTTCATGCAGTGTATTGTTGCAAGTCTTGGTTGTGTTCTAATTTTTAGCACACTGGAAAACTGTTATAGCATTTGTGTTGTCCTTTTAAATTCTAATTCCATAAGAATTTATTCAGTTGTTTCCTTCCACCAGTGAATGTTTTTACGGCATTGGACCATTAAGGTATTTGCAACTGAGATATGCCACATGATTGAACATCTGCAGAATGGAGACTGTTTTTAGCTGATCATATGCAGAAATGCCTTTCTTTACATGTATTTTCCACATTTATTTGGCAACCCAGAAATGTATGCTCTTTGAGACTTTCCAGAGCTGAAAGTAAAATATAAATATAATATTAAAATTCAACAAAATGATTAAGGCACAATAATAGCAATAAAATCCAACTTGAAAATCTTTGGGCAGAAAAGAAATGAGTCTGATTAGGAATTAAGATGTTACATCTAGAGCATGTAAAACTTTCATTGGCCATATGTGTTTTGACATACTTGATCTAAAACTAAGACATATTGCTTATTCAATAGATTGGGTAAATCTATTTGAAATAACATTTGTAAAAACATCATTTGTATCTTTGAATATTGAAAATCCAACCCTTTTTTCCCTTTTTTTTTCTTTTTGGCAGAACCAGCTTCTTGCAAAAGGTTTGCTATACATAGAAGAAAAAGTTAAGTTTTGTGAAGGCAAGTATAGAAATTGACAACTTTAAGAAGGACTCTAGATTCCCAGAAAGCTTTGTGAATCATATTCTGAAGTTGCTAAGATGAATTTGTGGAAAAACCAACATATCAGCGTCATGTGGCTAAATATCCCCGGGTCCTAATGTGTATAAATAACACAATGAAGTCATAATAATAGCACTGAATAGAGGTTATTTAGAACAGAGAAGAAAATATCTTTCCAATTAAAAGGCAAATTATCACAAGGCAGCATTTATCTGTATATATGTACCATCGATGACCAATTAGTGGTGAAAGATGTCTAGCAAATGGCTATAACCAACTTCACCATCAAACCAACATTGTTATGAAAGACTATTAAACATTGTTCATATTTCTGCAGGGAAAGCCTGGCTTATGCTTGAACATTATAAATTGAGATCAGTTATGCAGTGCCTATAATTCTCAATGTTCATTCACCAGAAATCTTTTATTATGTTTCACATAGTTTCTTCAATTGGTCTTGGTAGGTACAACTAAAACCTTGTGGATACATTGTGGTGGCTGGTCACTTTCAACTTTGATTATAGTCAAAAGTTTGAAAACTATTGCAGCATCAAGGAGTTGGATTAAAATAGTGGTCCCTGACCTTTGCAGCTTGGTGGCCCAGCCAGGTGGGGGAATAGGGAACTGGGCTGCACCCATGGTGGACCGGCGTCTGTGCAGAGCTTGTGCAAGTGGCAGGGCGGTGTGCATGCACAGTGCAGCTCAACTTGTACACATTGAGCTGCATGTTCATATTAATGTGCCAATACTGCTCACTGCTTGTGCAAGACGAGCTACACATGCAGAGGCCTGCTGGTCAAAAGGTCACAGCCCAGTAGTGAACTAGAAGATTCTCCAAGGTTTCTTCCAATTCTGTTAGTCATTTGAAAGTTAATTCCAAAAAGATTGGGACAAGCTCCTGGTTTTCATAAAATATAGCTTTATCTTAGATTGACATACAGTACATGGGAGAATATTACCTAGGCCATAACAGTTTTCAGTTGCCAGTCTGCCAGGAAGTTGTATTGGTCTCTAATAGTTCAAAAGGAAGCAGGAACCTGTGGAGAAATAAATTTATCCTAGTTTCTTAACCACAAAACCATTCAGACTTCTGACCAGATAAACTTCAATTGTTGCACCTGTTTATTCACTAGTATAAGCTTTCTGTTTTATTGTTTTTCTATTAGTTGGATTCAAAAGAAAGGAAAAGAATGAAAAGAGTTTTGCAGATAGTTATAAACATTGCATGTAATATTTTTATAACTTTTTTAAAATACCAGAGATACTAAGTATACTAAAATACCAGAGATAATAAGTATACTTAGCTAAGACATCAAGAAGCAGATGTGATATGACAGTTCTAGAACCCGTCAGCTATATTGTTAAATTTCAATTCTCAAACTAATTTCTAATTGAAGTCAGATAATTAAGGTTCCCTTGAGGGAGACCTTTACAATCTTAGTTTATTTTTTAAAAATAAAATTTTATTACAATTCAGTGGGTCATAGGCTGCTAAGACTGCAATTGTACGAGTCCTTATTTGGAAACAAGTCTAACAGCAATGAATAACATCTGCCTATAATGTTGCAATGTGAGCTCACACAATAATTTGGAGTGTGTGCTCATCTGGGTCCTAGGCCATGACTATACAGCAGCCAGAAATTTGTGCTTCTGATTGGAAATTAAATCTGAGTTTGGCAATTCTTTAATGGTAAATTTCTGAATCACTCAACTTTATGTGGAAAATTCAGTAAGTGCCATTTATGGCTGCTGAAACTTAGTTTGGGAGAAAATGAGTGATTCTTCAGTTCCACAATTACTGAAAAAAATGTAATGGTTAGTTTCACTAGCAAGGGGCCTGAAAAATATTTGTAAAATATTTAGACCGGAGGAGTTATATCTGTATTGATGGTGCATCATGCTTAAAAATAGTTATTTCTTGTTTTACCACAATGCAATTACAAATCCTGCTTAAAACTACTTCAGTGTATGTTAAAAGTAGGCCATGGGTTACAATGACAATTGGGAGTGAAATTTCCATTGTAAGTGATGACAGTTGCAAAACATGATATCACATGGATGAATTATGTAGTAATGGCAATTCCTCAGTTCCATTTGCTATTGTAAGCTCAGGACCACAAAAGTGGGAAGAGTCCCAGGCTGTGGGGTGTGGTGATGGAGTTCTGTGAGCAGTGGCACTGGAACATAGGCAGGTATGCAGATGCTGCAGGGGAGTGGGGAATACCTTAGACAGATGCTTTTGGGATGTGGGGGAGTGCCATGGGCAGGCCCTAGGGAGTACAGATGTGTGTTGTGGGGAGTGGTGCTGTTAGCAGGTGGTATAGAGTGAGTGGAGTAACAGGAGCTGCTTCTGATTTCCCACTGGCTTCCCCATTGACTTTGCTTGTAGAAAGCTATCAGGGAATGTTGGAAATTGCAGTCCTTTTACCACAACTCACTGCAACAGTCAGAACTCTTGAGGACTGGTTGTAACTTTAAATAGTTGAATGAACTGTTGTGACCTAAGTAGTACTGTATTATGATTTCAGAAATGAATACAAAGGCACAATTAATATGCTAGGATCTGACTTCATTGGAAGAGGATCTGACCAGTCTCCAAAAGTTTTTAATGGATGTTTTGCTTTATAACCAGCTCTGAGAGGTAGAGTGAGCAGACAGAGAAGTATTCTTAACTGTATGCATGGGGATAAGATGGTAACAAGATTTAAAGAGAAACTATAACTGTGTTTATTTGGATGGAATTATAGTGTTCCATAGTATGCATGCACAAATGCTGACCACAAATTTACTCCTCACTTCAGTTAAGGTTGCTGAAAAGGGTTAGAGGAAATCCTATTTAATGGGTTTTGAAATAATGCATACAGTACTTGCTAACAGATATTTTCTTTCCTGGTAAAGAAAAGGTTTTGAGAAGCAATAACTTTATGGATAGATCCAGTATAGTGGTATTTGATATGTAAAATTATATTAGTGAAAATGTAAGGGGTGCATTCTATTTGACTTGTTTTTTTTTCAATCTGCATTCTTAATTTAGCATTAAACTATTGCTTTGTTAAAACCTGAGCATACATTCAGCAACTCGTGTTAAGACTACTCTACAGTCAGCATCTCTATCCTTGATCTTTCTGCATTGGAAATTGTATAAAGGTTCTATTCATATTCAGTCACACATAAATAAGTCACTGTATGCAAAGATCCATGATAACATAGAATTCCTGACCATTTTGAGATTTGTGGTTGGATTCAAGAAACAATTAGTAGAAAGTCCCTTGAAAACTTACTCTCAGGATGTAGGTGAGGACTCTGGGAATAGGTCTTGTCTTCATAAACCCCACTACATGTTTAGCCTCCAGATGACCTTATTGTAATAGGATTATACCAAATATAGGCATGATTCATAGGTTGTGATGTTGGACAAAGTGTTTCCAGTCTCACCACCACCTCTAATGAAATTGGACCTGGTTTTCTCTGACCACTGTCCTTGTTATACCCTTCACACAAGTATGTGCCTCATTAATTGATATATTTGTACAACTGGGAATAGAATATTAAAATTCCTTGCACTAAACCTTTTTAGCATTTTGGGGGGTACTGAAATGTTCTTTAAATAGAAAGGATTATAGATTATTTTTCATGAAATGAACAATTTTTAAAAATGCTCTGAAAGTTAAAACCTGCTAAATTTTTACTATTATTTCTGCCTCTCTCTCTCTCTTCCCCCCCTCCCTCCTTCCCTCCCTCCCTCCTTCCATCTCTCTCTCTCTCTCTCTCTCTCTGAGAATGTCTACATTTTTAGTTAAAGATTAATGAACTTTAAACAGCAGGGGCTTTTTGCTAAGCATATTTTTTTTTCCTTTTTAAATAAATCATTTTTTATAGTTTTCATATGACGTTAGCCCTAGGCAGTATGGAATACTGATTATCCCTCAGAAAAAGTAAGCACATTGTTTTATTTTGGAAGGAAGACAAAAAGAAAGTTGGCATAACTGCCATGTGTTGTAATTTATGTATCTGCAGAATTTTTATGCTATCGGTTTCATGCAATTTTTGTCAAGGTTACACAAGTGCATAAAAACCCTAAATAAAGATTCTCAACCTTTTTTTCACCATGGAGCCCCTTTAAATACTTTTTGTGGTCATGGACCATCAAAACTTAACTCAAGATTTAAATCATAATGTTTCTTTCATTTCATTTTCTTCATAGGCCTCTCCCCTCCACAGACCACAGGTTGAGAACCACTACCTTAGAAAGATAACTAAAAAACCTACCTGATATGATATGATATCTGGAAATAAACAATTTTCAACCTTTCTAAATAGTTAAATGTTGTGTGGATTAGAGTCTTCTGAAAAACTGTCACGTATGGTCCCGTTCAGATCTCCATAGGTCACTTCTACAATACAGGGACGTATCGCCAAATCCATAATGCCATTCCTCTCACTCTTCTGATCTTTCATGGGGAAGAGGTACTTTCAGCATCCTCATTTTCAGCAAACAAATCAGATGGGTCAATTCTACTTTTACTAGTTCTGCAGACATCCAGACTCTATGTCATAAAGGGCCCCATAGGTTAAAACCAGCATTTTGAATTCTACTTGGAAATCTATTGGAAACCAGTGAAAGACCAACAAAGCCCTGGTGGTTCTTAGTCAACATATGGCAGTTAAATTTTGAACCAACTGCAGCATCCAGGAAGGCCTTAAGGGCAGCTCCATATTGAGATCATCGTTGCAGTTGCAGCTGAGCCTCCTTTGTAAAAATTAGTATTTGGAACCTTCAGCTTCTAGTGCATGGGTATCAAACTCCGTGGTGTCACGTTGCCATCACATGACGCTTTCCAATCATGGGAATCTTTTTCCCATTCACAGAGCAGGGGTGGGCATGGTTTGTGCGTGATGCATCTGGCCTGCGGGCTGCCAGTTAGGCATCCCTGTCTTGGGGTGGCTATCAGATAGAAGTGGTTTGTCCTTCCTTACTTCCTGGATTTCCCAGTCTAATCCACAAGCTAGTATTCTCAGAAGTCTCCCATCCAGGCATCAACCAGGTCCAAACCTAGTTAGCTTTTCAAAACCACCCAAGGTTGGCTAGATGTGCCACTTACCGAGGCCTCTGCTGCTTATCTAAAAGACACCTAGCAACCTCCAGTAATCTCACAAAGCCAAGCAATGGATTTTATTTGTACTTGGAAATGAGAGTTGCGTATCTAATAACAGCATGCTTCTTGCAAGTTGGCCTAATGTTCATTGTATTTTTTTTTTTAGGAGAAGATCGTATCTATGTATTATCTGAAACTTGGGATCACTTCTTCACAGAAACTCTTCCAACATTACAGGCTATATTTTACCCTGTTCAGGTAAAGCTAGTTAAATATAAGCTCAACAGGGCAGAGAAAAACAATTCAAACTTGCCCTATAATTGAAGGGAGACATGAAACTTAATCTATAAAGGAAAACTATTTATTTTAAACTTTAAGAATCACACATTTCACCAGAATTGTTCTTAAGCTTGTTTGTCCTGCTATCGATATGGTTATAAAAGTCTTGACTAATTTAAACCAACAACCCAATAATTATAAATCTGCACTCTGTTAAAGGATAAGTTATTCCAGATCAATATTTTGTGTTATTGTTAATTTACAGATCCATTGTTAACGGTGCATTTTAGTTTTAACCACCTGAAGACATTGTAATTGGACAATACGCTAATGATAAAAGTCTTTGTCTCCAACCTGACACTTTCCAGAATAACAAAATTCCCAGCCAACCTGGCCTGAGATTTTGTGCTTTCTTCACCTGCTTTCCTCTGAATTTTTTGATCATCTTCATTATAGCCTCTTTTTTTCTTACCATTGTTCCTGAGTAGAAAAACTGGAAAGAAATCTAATTTCCGTGTTGACTCTTGAATTTAAAATGATGATTTGTAAAGAGGAAGCCAGATACTTGATAAGATTCTATGAGGCATATTATATATTAGAGGCAGCATATTGCAAGGGAAAATCCTGCCTCCCATTTTCTGATTTTAGAACTGTCTGTTCCCCTAGAAGCAGAGAAATCATGAAATGTATTTATATTGGCCTCTAACTAAATTGGCTCAACCCACTGTCCAATATGCCCAAGTGTTTGTATGCCATAGTTAACAATCCTTACTGTTACACCACTTTTTACATAAACAGTTTTTGCATTTGAGACAAGTGAAATACTCTGTATTCATTATCCCAGTAATTATGCTTGGCACTCTTGAGATAAAAAGGTGATATTTTTCTTCCCAAGGAGCTGAATGAGCTCAGTAACAGGGAATTAATTAGAAGACCAAGAAAATATTATCTATGCAGCAAAAGAAGTAACCGATGGGACAGATTTCTTGTAGAATGAAATTCTTAAGAAAGTTACATATTATCTCTGTGCTTTTCCAGAGCTCCCTTTAACAATCCACCACTAACTGATGCTATTTTTCCCTCTAGACCAAAAATATCAACAGGTAAACGTTACTACCTTATGCAAGGCTTGTTTGAAACACTTGTTTTTCATATTACTAGAGAGAATGTAAATATTTTCTTCTTGCTATAAGAATCTGATTTCCTATGCTCTCTCTCTTTTTTGTTTTTCTTTTTCCTGTTATTCCCTTCCCCTATTCCTCCTTTTTATACTTGCAGCAGATGATAAAAGGTATGTGTGGCTTTACAGGCAGGTGAACCGTGCACATTTGAAAAATCTTTAACTCCTGGGCTTCCCAACAATATGCCCATGCCCATGAGTGTCAGTGTATCTTGCCATTCCTTTTTGACCTACCAGGGTTCCTGTCCTATCTGATTTTACCTTTTGCTTAACATTTTTATTTTTTTAAATGGAAAGCTGCACTGTAAAGCATGACCTCCAAGTATAAGAGGAAGACAGTATATTAGAAAGTCAGAAGAAGTTATTAGGACAAATGAGATGAAAATCAGTTTAGCTTTTGGTAGATGGTCTCAACGTTCCAAATATATCAATAGGCCCAGGAAGATTGGGGCCCTAAATCAATCATTTTTTCTATCTATTACATTTGTAGGCAGATTAAATCATAAAGTCCAATCTTCTTTAGCATCTGTCCTAGGGCAGGATGTTTGAATTAAAGACGGTCTGTTCATAAGCATCTTTATGACTTTGGATTTGAAATGCTGGTCAGCTCTACCACGTTACAACATGGTTCAATTCTTTGAATTATCTTAATTTTTGCCATCTGTTAACACAATAGATTTTACTATGTATATAGGAAATGATTCACTCGAAGTTGTTGTACCTTGATGGATGTGATCTGAAATTACATTCTTTTTTTCCATCTCATAATATTGCTGTTGCTTTGTTGATTGAAATGCTGTCCTGGATTCTTTTTTATCTACACTACTGTTCAGACAAGTGCTTTCCATTTTAAGTAAATACATATAAGCATATTGAAGCATACTTGTTCCTAAGACAGAGCTCAGTAGCATGCCATTTGAAACCTTCATCCAATTTGACAGAAAAATAATTGAGGTCTTTTTGGCTTTTCAACCAACTGTGACTCCATTTGTTTGAGCTTAGCTGATTGTCTAGCCAAAATATTATGGAAAATTGAAAGTTGTTTCTTGAAGTACAGATAAATGGATGAAAGCTTCATATTATAAGAGCTGTTTTCATGCAGTGTGCTCTCTTTCACACTTTTCCTTTATAAACGAACAGTAGAATAAATAGCACAAAAGAAATGTGCTGTTCTAAAATTCTTGAGTACAGCAACCAAAAAGATGCTGCAGTGAATGTTATAATGATATGAAATTCAATGATTATGAATAACACATGTGTACCATACTATAATATTTCCCAGAGTAGTTATCAGAACTACTGACAGAAAAGGTGCTTGAAAAAATTGAATATAATATAAAGGGTCAGTGACAGAAAAAAATGATGCTTTGTTCTTCATCTACAGTAGATTGATGATGCTTTGTTCTTAATCTCCAGTAGATTGTTGCTGCACAACTATAGGTTGGCAGTGGAATTGAATTTAAATTATAAAAATGATCCAATATATATAAGTTAAATGAAAAATTCTATATAAATTACTTGGGCCAAACGCGAGAGCAAAGCCAATTAATTGTAACAGAACATTCCCCCAAAATAAAAATATTAGGAAAGGTTTCATATCATTAAAAGTGAAGAGCCAGGCAAACAAAATTTGTTATCATTTTGACATGAATTGGTAGGTATGGACAGTTCTAACTGTAAATAGCCTCCCATCTTTTCAATGTTCCCCTATAGATGAAGACATAACTGTATTCTTAATGTTGCTGGATTGTGGATACTTATTTGCTGAGATGTTCCTTCTTCATATTTTTTAAAATTTGCACAGTAGATTAGTTGTAATACAACAGAGATTAGGTCAAACTGAGAATAACCATATCTGTTTCTGCAGAAATTTCATTCCTTTCTTTTTCTTTTTTTTTCCTGCTCCATTTATTTGCCCATAACCACACCCTTTGAATCTTAAGGAGAACAGTCCTTTTTAAAAGCAGGAAATTTCTGGCTTCAGAGCCTTTGGCTTGTGTTCTTGTTTTGCGTTTTGATGAACTTGTTAGTTGTATCATTAACCCTATTATGAATTGATGATTAACGTACATTTATTCCCTCCAGCTAGAGTTCTGGTTCATTAGTTGGGGATATCTAAACAATTCCCATGGAGAGAATACGGCATGGTTGATTTTAGCTATTAAAATAAGAGTAGTAAACACAGTACTTAAACAAAGGTTGAAGGATATGGTAGCTTCATAGGCTTGGCATTAGCCTTTTAAAGATGGTAGCAGAAATCAAAAACACATCTTTATTTTAAATAACACATACCTTTTTAAATAAAAACTTTATTCAAATGCTATATATTTTATCTCTTGGAGTGCTATTAAATATCTGAAATTAGACCAGCAAAGACAAGTTACTAAATTAAGTCTCATGCTTTAAAAAGTCCAAGATACATAGTGAAGTTTTTGTGGAACCCCTTGAAAAGAGTGCTGCTTCAATTATGCATTTCCTATCTAGCTACACAGTGATCCCACTTCCCCCCTTCCTAACAACAGTTTCTACAACTGCCTTTCTATCCAGAAACTGATTATCCAGGGGCAGCATAAACATTGTGTTTCTTTTAATTTACAATAATTTTTCTGTCAGGTTATGTTCATGTACCAGCTTGTTCTCCAATTCTTTTATGTTATTGTGTGGCATTACTGCCCAAAAATGTAACATGTTTCCCTGAAAATAAGGCCCTGTCTTATATTTTTTCCACCAAAAAAGGCACCAGGTCTTATTTTCAGGGGATGTCATTCACTGACTAACTTCACTTGCATGCGTCGCCCCCAGCTTCCTCTTCTCTGTCAGAGGCCTTCTGGAACTTTCTTTTTCTGCGGCCGGCAAGGCTTTTCTGAAGGCCTCTGTAGCCAATAACAGAGCTCCGGATTGCCAGCCTTGCCAGCTGCAGAATGGGCCAGCAAGGCATGTGTCGGGGTGTGCAAAGCCTGGCTACAACTTTCCAAAGGTGAGTAGTAGGGCAGCTCCACCCCACCATCCCCACCCTAGCTTAATTTTTACCCGTGCACTCTGGAGTGGGTGGGATCTTAATTAGGGCTTATTTTGGGAGTAGGGCTTAATATTGGGTGCACATGTAAAAATCAAGTTGGGACTTAATTTCAGGTTAGGTTGAAGAAACAGGGTAGGGTCTGCAAATAGGATTGAACCATATTACAATGCTAATGGATGCCATTTTTTTTTCTCTAATGTAGGGTCAAGAATTGACCATTCGTCAGATTTCCTTGCTTGGCTTCCGAGACTTGGTCTTATTAAGAGTAAAGTTAGATGAGATTCTTCCTCTGGTCCAAAGTAACCTTCCACCCTCCATTATCCAGATGCTGCTGATTTTACAGGTGGGGAATGGTCTTATTTTCACCTATCATTTATGATGTTTGTGGGGCTGGGAAAACATTTCAAGGCTAAATATTTTGTTCCAACTAGAAGCGTAGTGATGTTGGAGCAGCATGTTTTAACATTAGCATTAATATTTTTAGCCTGTTTTAATATTAGCAACTTTGAAATATATTGTACTGACATCCAAATGTATTGCACACCACTGTTAATGAGCATTAGATATACTGTAAGAATGAAATTATTGCTTTCCAAACAGTTTATGAAGCAGAGAATTGCCTTTGGCCTGGACCCACAAATATTGGCTCCCTATATATTGGGGTCTGTCTCATAGAAAGACATTGATGATATGCCTACCTCCTTAAATGCCTCTATTTCCATGCTGTAAGCATGACTCTTATGGAGAAAGTCAACATGATACAGCCTTAATCATGTGTGTTGGGCAAGGTATTTTCAATTAAGAGGAATGGATTTCTGACATCAGTCTTTCATTGATTAAGTTTGAGCTATCTAAAATATTTTCTAGTTTTCTGAATAATGAAATTAATATGTTGAAATATAGGGTTTTCAATGACTGTTTCAAGGATAATACTTTTGTTTGTTTGTTTTAAATTATCATGTCTGAGCTCTGGCCATGGATTTTTGCCTTCTTTTCATTTCCTCACATTTACAACTTCGATAGTTCTAACCAGCCTCCCACCTTGCCAATGTTCCCTAGTTATAACTCTTGACGATGGGAGAAAGAAAAAGGTGGAAACATCAGGAATGCTGTCTTAAGTTGCTGGGATAATTTGGATTCAGAGAATTAAAACATCCATCACTTGCCAATTGGGTCACAAGTCCTGGGGAGAAAGTTAATTTGCTTATATTCGTTGACTTGTTGGAATGGCCAGCTTGAGCTATCTGCTGAGAACATTCAGCAGGTTGTTGCAGGACAGCGTTTCTCAACCTTCAACCTTCTCACTTGAAGATAGGCAGACTTCAGCTTCCAGAATTCCCCAGCCGACATATTGGTTGATGTTAAGAAACACTGCTATAGAAAATAATATAACTTATAACCCCTACTTCATAATCTAATACATAATTAAGTTTCTTTTCTTCAGTCAATTAGAAAAATAAAAATGGGCAAATAAAATGTGTTGATTTGCATATCCCAGGTATTTGACAGTAGGTATATTTTGTTTATGTTTCAGGGAGTCCATGAACCTACAGGTCCCACTAAGGCTTTTATGCAACTAGAAGAACTTGTAAAACTGGTAGTTTCCCCATACCTTGGTTTGTGTGAAGAACATTGCTTCCCTGGCAGTACCTGTGCCCTGGGTAAGATGTAAAATGTTGCAAGTCCTGATATTTGGGTCCAAGGTAACTAGAGAATCTATGGAATCAGGAGAGAATCCTTTTTGTCTGCACAAAAAGAGTTCACAAAAACATAGCATCCAAAATTTTTGCTCACATCTGAGTATTGCTTCATTTGATTATGTTATAAAACCCTGCAAAACATGTTTAGCCAGAGGCAATACCATAGGGTAAAGAAAAAGTGTGTGTGTGTGTGTGTGTGTGTGTGTGTGTGTGTGTGATACCTGCCATTTACAAATTGGCTATAAACCATCCATAGTCAATGATGTGTAATCAATACCCAGTGTGGATGAGACACAGAAACTAAGAGTGAAATGTTAAATTATCCCTGTGCAGCTACTAATCAATACAAACTTGCATTTAATTTGCGTACATGCAGAAAAACGCCCTTCATTTTCTTTTTCTATGTCTAATAAGACATTCATTTGCAAATGTTTAACAGCTAGTTAAAATCTGATTTACAAAAATAAATACCATTTTTAGCTGTGTTGTTTTCCTTTGGCTTTTTAATGAGCTTACCTAATTATTAAGTGTCTTTCCTATTTTGTATGCCTACCCTTTGTTCCCACAGATGCCTTTTCTTCTCCCCAGAATAGCTTATCTGATTGTTAGAATTTTTTTTTTCTTGTGGATAGATTAAATCATGATTGCTGTGGACCGTTCTTCCCAGTGCATAGTGCTACATTGTGGGCAAGGAAATGACTGTAAATTCAGTAAAGTCAGATTAATGCAGTGCTTCAGTACGATTTTGGGCACAGATCATTCCTGTCTTGCTGTCTGACACCATTTCAATGAAAATAGCTAAAATCCCAGATCTACTCCCAAAGC
The DNA here is from genome assembly GCF_900518735.1 of Pseudonaja textilis. The sequence goes on from NW_020769309.1 coordinate 14,450,082, forward strand.
ACGTGGTTTTCTCCCAACAGATTTTCCCAATTAGGGAAGCATAGCCTGCAGATTTATTTGAATATGACTTGATATGGAGTTTGTTCAGTGGAGAGAATGTAAGTTGCTTCCAAATCATCCAAGTTTAACAATTTCTCCCTGATCATTCTGTTTCTTTGTCTATCTCTTAAGTCTGATTTGAAACCAAAGTTTCCTATCTTATGCAGGAGCATAGGTCTCTACTTGTGGATTCTTAGCTCCCAGTCTTGGAGTGTTGATCTTTTATGCATATATCCTTGGTGTCTTTAGCCCAGCAGAGTTCTGGGCTTCCTAATAGGTCTTGGCATTAACACCACATCAGATTAGTTTGTAAAACTGAGCAGCTGTAAATTCATGATTTCAATAAACGAGATGTTCCTGTCACAGTACAAATATAATCATTGCACTGTTTACAGCTAATAAAATCATGACCCTTCTCCTTCAAAAGAAAAATAATACAAAGTGTACAGGAACTTGAGTGAAGTAGTGAAATTGTTTATTTGCGGTGGCCATGTGACTCTGAAAGCACTCTGCTATCTTCTTCTCTACCAATAAAACCAGGGTTTATTGCCATAAAACACATTTTATATACTTCATGACCTTCAAAGAATTATACACTCAGAATACTTACATTTGGTCCCCCATTAAGAGAACACGTGGGCCCCATTACTATGCTTTCTATGTGTACATTCAGAACATCCTTGATGCTTTGCCAGCTGTAGTTGACAGTTGTATAGAAATACTGAAATTACGTCTTTAGCGATAGAGCAGAAGTAGACAATTTTTTGAGTCTCATTTGAAATTTACACAGTGGCTGATATGGAAGGCTGCTTGTTCTCAAAACAGCTGCTGTGGTGAAAATGGCAAGTCATAAATCACCCCTTTATCATAAGATGAGCTAGTGCCTGAGCACACTCTCATCCCAGTACAACCGTCATGAAACTCAGTGGTATTCCTGTAAATGAATTAGGATCATAGAGACTTGGGATTTTTATTGCTAATTTTCAATTTTTCATTGACTTCCAATGAAAGTGGGGAGTATAAGAATTACATAAACCATCATTCCTGACTTGTTTTGATAATTACCTTGTCATACACTACTGAGCCTGATATTTTACAGTTTTGGTAAGGTCTGTCATCTTGTTATGTTTCAAGATGAAGGATGAGGGAAAAACAGAACGTTCCTGTTTTTGGATTGATCTGAATTTGGCAACAACTAAAAATGCTTCCCTGAACTCAGTTAGTAGTTGATTCCTTTTATTTACTGGGATGAATGAGAATGACTAAAATGATTTTGGTGTTCTAAAGGGAAGCTGGGATTTTGAAGATTTGGATGTTGGGACATTTATTGACCTTGAAAAAATTAATCATCCTATATAAGAAATGGTTACTAGTTGTTGTTGTTTTTTAAATCCCAAGTATTTGATGGATGTATATTTTTAGCAAGTGACCAAAAGGTTAGATTAGCAGAATCTCTTGAATTTTTCTTGCTCTCTAAGTAGCAATTAAACATGTGAATGGGAAACAGAAGATGTGAAGATTAATCCCTTGAATAATGCTGTGATGTATGGAACAGCAGTGAAATGTATAGACGGCTTCAGAGTTAAAAGTGAAATTGGAACTAGAAAATGTTATCATTTCAGTGGATTTTAGGGCCTAATTAGACACTTGAATGGAGCACATTATGCTTCACGGCTTCCAGACAGTGTTTCCTAAAAGAAATATGTTATATGAAGTTCATTATCTTCTCTCCATATAAACTTTAACCATTGAACCAGAATGGGTGAGCAGAAATGCTGAATATTATATCGAGACATGTTTTTCTAATCCTAAATGCTGCTGGAATAGATTAATGGTTGAGACATCTTTAGGCCCTCAAAGTTAATGTCCACAGTCTTTGTTTAGCATAATTGTTGACAGTTGAACAATATCTCCACCTATTGGATATTGAAGAAAAATATCCAGTCCTTTTCATTTTTCAATAGTTCAGTGCATTTTGGAGACTTATAATGATGGATGGTGCCATATAAACTGTTCTCACAAGGCCAGACCATAAACATTCTGTGGGTCATGTTTACTTGAGTCTCAACATAAGGAAACTTGTGCCTGATAACTAAGGTGTGTTCATTATTTCCAACAATTGATGACTAGGGAGCAACAGTTAAAATAGAAAAGGGGCAACTAAATGGTTCAAAATAGGGAAAGGAGTACATCCTATAAATAATGTGACAGTGAACATTTAATTTATATGCAGAACATGTCGTGAAAAATGCTGGAGTAGAAGGAAATAAAATCAAAATTCCTGGGAGAAGCAATAACAGATTTCAGTATGCCAATGATATCAGACTGCTCAGTGGAAACCTTAATGGAACTAAAGCTTAAATATTACTTAACGCAAAAGCAAGAGTCACTGGAGAAGACTCTTGAGTTTGAAAAGAAATTAGCAGAAGACATGGTGACTAGATGATAACATAAGAATGTGCTTGGAGCAGGGGTGTCAGACTCGCATCGTCATGGCAGCATCATGTGACACATTGGGAATTTTTGTCCTCCTTCGCTAAAACCAGGCAAGGTCATGGTCAGTGCATGAGGCATCCAGCCTGTAGGCCGGGAGTTTGACAGCCCTGCCTTAGAGAAACATAGTTACTGAGTAATAGTCCTGAAGAAAGGATGTTCATCATGTCACAAAACAGCAGGTGCAAATGAATGACTACTCAGCAACAACTAAAAGGTTACATGGAAGGAATCTGTGGCATAGCATTCAGTTTGGCTTGTATACCAACTCTTGTGAGATCACAGGTGAGATAGGCAACCATACAAATTGAATAAATAAATAATAAATATCTGAACTGTGGAAAACATACCCATTTCTCTTAGGCATCTTAGGAGAAATTTCCTACATTTTTGGCAGAAAACCCTTTTTCCTTTCTTGTAACATCTCTTCTGTGTTTCATTGACTTACCAATTTTCTGGTTCCATTAATTTCCATTCCAGCCACTCAGCTATTTTATATATATATGACTAAATGCCAAAGGCTTACAGAATGCTGTTATCTTCCCTATTTTTCTACTTGCATTTTTACATGCTTTTGAACTGCTAGATTGGCAGAAGCTGGGACAAGTAATGGGAGCTCACTCTGTTACATGCGCTAGGGATTTGAACTACCAACCTTTCTGATCGACAAGCTCAGCGTCTTAGCCACCAAGCCATATATATATTCCCTCTGGTCTGTGGGTTGAGTTCAGAGCTATTTGTGACTCCTGCTTTCCAGAAGTGTTTTAAAGTTATTGCTGTTGTAGTTTCATACTACATTTATTTATTTGATTTCTGAAATGAAGTGGTAACAATAGCATAACTGTTTACATAGACATAATATATCCCTTGTGTAATAGCAAATGTAGTACAAAAATTTAAACCAGCAAACTAATCAGAGCAATATAATTATTGGCATTCTCTCTTCTCATTACTGTAAAGTAAATCTCATGTTAATCTCATGTCTAGGGAAAGTTTGTTCCAGATGGGAGGTATTATAGAGATGTACTTCCTTCTGGCTTTCCTCCAAAACATTCTTACCAGGCAGAATGGATCTAGCTTAAGGAGATAGTTACGAATATATCTCAGTGCCAACCCATGCAAATAGGACTGAAAGGTTACTTATGATTCTCTTTCCATGACTATGAAGGTTTGTGGCAGGATCCCTTTCTTTAGGGAGAAGGGGTCAATGAAGGTAATAATCTAGCAGCTGAAGGTAGAAGCCAAAACTATACATTCATATGTATTTTCTTATCACCTTTGTTTGACTTGTCTACATTTAGGTAATTTGCTTCCCTATCTACAATTCTATCTTTTTTTGCAATAATGGCTTGGTCACTTAAAACTAATGCACTTCTTGAAATACAGTATGGAGGTAATTTTCATTTCTTCAAAGCCTGGAAAGGCAATATATGCAATGGCTACAGTGTATCTACACACATCTTCCTTGATGACCACTAGATATTTTTTCCAATTAAAAAAAGATTTATCTGCAAACTAGAATGATGCAAAATGAAATATAAACTCATGGTATACTTCTTTGCAAAAGTGCTGTAGAGTCCACTTAGATGATTAAAAAAAATCAAGGAAGGAATAATTTACTTTCTATTAAGGAGGCATTTTGGGGCAGACCAAATCAGAAAACAGTGCCTACCTAAGCTCTGGGTATTTTCTTTTTTCAAACACTGTAACACTTTCAAAGATGCCAATCTCTAAATAACCAATTAAGTAGATTGTAGTTTCCCCGTGCAGAATTTAAAAATGGGATGGTTCTCCACTGCAGCAGTACAAGAGAGTAGTGAGGTGAGTTTAATTATATGGGCAATAGCAGTAGCTGAGCATGAGATCAAAGGAACGCCTGGTCCTTCTTCGGTTTGTATAATAGTAATTGTGCAACACATTTATATTTATCGGTTCTTTTAGATTGGAATCTGACCATAGTATTTCTGTTGGAGAGATTAAAAAACAATAATAGGCATTTGTTGGTAATAGCTTATCAGCTGATATGAACTCAATTCATTTTTTTCTTTCAGTTGCTATAGTGGTTTATGGATGGCAGTTTGCAGTGTTTGTTGCAAAAAATATTCATGTGGCTAGCTGCAGTAAACAGGACTGTAGAACAAAGCCTGCAGTGTTTGTTTTCTCCTGACTATTCCTGCCTGGCCACCATTGCACTCTGAATACATTTTTTTTCCAACTGCTTTTTATAGTTATTGCTCCAGATTGGAATAACTTTTTGGAGACAATGAGATGATAAGCGGGAAATGATTGCTAAATCTTGCTGTTAATAGTGAAATCACAAGCTGGCCATGGAATCTATTTATTAGATCTTATGATTCATTTGATTTGAGATAAATATTTGCAGCTATTTAAAAGTCTGAGCAGAAAACTTGCAAAACATGAGTGTCTACATTTCTAAATTAGATTGTTAATTTTCTCTTTTCTCTCTTCCTGTTTGCACCATTTTGTGTTTCTTTTATACTTTCTGCATTCTTTTGTAATAAACCTCAGATCTGTCCACCCCAGGGCCACAAGATATCAGTAAATCAATCTTTTCAACCAGGCAGCCAAACAGCTGTACTCTTGGAAATTCTGGTTCACTTTCTCTCCAACTTACCAGTCAACTGGAGATTGCAATTCTCTAGTATGTATCTAAAGCATCAGTGTCAAACTTGATCATGTCATGTGATGTATCGCAACATATTGTGGGATTTTTGCCTTTGCGGAGCTGGGGTGGGCATGTGATGCATCTGGCCTGCAGGCCTCCAGTTGACAGGCCTAACCTAAAGCATCATTAGTGGTTTTCTGAGGGAAAGGAGTCCTGATCTGGATTCATACCAGTGTTGTCTTGTAGCTCTTTCTCCATTTGCTACTGAAGGTGCTGTTTCTAGTGAATAGCATAGCATATTCAAGGCCTAAGCTTAAAGTAGGAAATTTATTCCCAATTTAGAACAAGAACTTATATTGTATTAAGGATCTATGCTGCTATTTATAGAATAAAAGAGACCAAAGGACAGAGTTGAGATTGAACAAACATTATGCATGAACACTCTATGTAGCACTGGGTCTCAGGTTGTGCACTTCTCTTTTTTACCACTGGGATCATTGATAACTTGGAGATTAACTATCAAGATGCAGTCTTGTGATTTTGGTTTTCTACATCACGTGCCCTCTAGTGAACAGCCACTGATGTAAGTAGGTGCTCTCCAGACAGAATGACCTCAGGAAGCACTGCTGAATATGATTGGCTCATCAATATTTTTTTGCTTCTTCTGTGGCAGTGCAGGCCCTGAAGAGCGCATTGCTCAGACTTTCATAATCCCATTAAAACTGCTCATCTCTCTCTCTCTCTCTCTCTCACACACACACACACACACACACACACACACACACACACGGAGGGAGGGAGGATGGGAGAGCACCATATCCTCTGGCAGGAAAGTAATCTATCAGCCTCATTGGAGGCAGCGTTTAAATATCCCAAGGAGATGGATGGTGCTTGTTACAACTGTTTTGTATTAAGACACAATAGAGAGACTTTAGGATTTGTTTACAGCTTTGAAAATAAGTTTTAGTTAGAGTTTCGCTTCACAATTTAGACTGGGATCCTCAGTTATAAAATGTAGCAGAGACTGTTACTGAAGAAATAAATAGCTATAAATATTACCCAAGCAGAAATTCATTGGCCTATAAAAGACTTAAAAGAACTTGCTGTGGGACTACTACTATCATTTAAGACCAGTGTTCTCTGTGTGTTGATCCTTGCAGATTGAAACAAAGAATATACAGGATTGAGTTTCCAGCATGAATGAAAGTGTGCATGGAATTTACAAAGTACTGCTTCACAGCAGCCTCTGATTTGTGGCCAAATTGGAATGGACTTTCTGACTATATAATTCTTGATAAAGGGTGGCTACACCTCAGCAGCTATCTTTTCTCTAAGAGATTTGTTTCAGTGTTTCATTCCTGACTTGTATTATGAGTTGGAAAAAAAAGAAGAGAGCTTTAAATGGCGAAAATTTTAACTGCTAATATTTGCTCCCAGTTATAGGTTTGGATAATATTGAGACAAAATTGATTAATTCAAGTTCTTTAATAACCATTGCAAATGGAAGAATCAGCTATTAGCTTAAGCGGAGTTCAGTTCAGATATGAATTGGTTAGAAGTAAATCCATTACAACTACATCTATGAAGACAAAGGAAGAGCTAGATTAGATTAGATAGTTTTTTTTTAATCCCACCTTTATTATTTTTAATCCCACTGTTACTATTAACACAAGGTGGCAAACATACCTAATATTCCTTCCTCTTCCTATATTTCTCACAACAATAATCCTGTAAAGTGAATTGGGCTAAGAGAGACTGACTGGCCCAAAAAAGCCACCCAGCTGTCTTTCATGTCTAAGGTGGGACTAGAATTCATGATGTTAGCCTAGTGCCTTAACCAATAGCTAGCTAATTCGATAGAAGCTTTAAAATGAGATATCACTCTATCAGAAATTTGGGGTGTTCTGCTTATTTAATACTTCTGTCTTGGTGACGCAGCAAGCTAGCTATGATTTCTTTCCCCATAGATGATTTTTTAATGCTTAGTCTTATGAAAGTGTACTGTGCTATAAAATGTGGTGAGCCATTTCTGAATTCTTCCTGTGCTGCAATAATAAACGTTGCAGCAGCTATTTTGGATGTAGTGTTTCGATTGAGCAGAACTATAAAGGGAGATGTCTGCTGGAGAAAAAAAAAAAGCAAGTTGACTTTTATTGATGTCATACTTTTCTCTGAGGAGTATAGGTGTATTGGAAATGTTTTCAGAATAGTATGAAGTATTGTGAGGATACCAGCACACAAAACATCTCTCTAGTCTCCTTTCCTCTACAACTCTGTGAGGCAGGTTAGGTTGATAATGAATGACTGATCCAAATTCATCTAGTGAACTTTAAATGTTGAGTGTGGACTGGAAGTTGAATCTCCCCAATGCTAGTCTAGCATCTTCACCACTATAGTATAGGTACTCTTCGACTTATGACCATAATTGAGTCAAAAATTGATATTGCTAAGTGAGACAGTTGTTATAAGAGTTTTGCCCCATTTTACGATCTTTCTTGCCACAATTGCTAAAACATGAACCACTGAGTTGTTACGTTGGTAACATGATTGTAAAGTGAATCTGGCTTCCCCATTGACTTTGCTTATCAGAAGTTCACAAAAGTTGATGACATGACCCCAGGACACAACTATCATAAACATGAACCAGTTAATTTGCATCTGAATTTTGATCACATGACCATGGGCTGGCTGCAATGAGTCCATGAAAAATAGTTATAAGTCACTTTTTTTCATGCCATTGTAACTTTTAATGGTCACTAAATGAACTGTTGTAAATTGAGGGCTACCTATACACTGTCTCTATGTTCTTAGAAGAGGTGCTTTAGTACATGTGGGACCATGAATATAGTACTTGTCCATGACTTATTAAAGCAGCTGTATTTTAGGAAGATTCCTGTTTCTTTTTTTAATATAACTTTTATTCAGAATTTAAATACAATAATAAAAACTAATGTAATGAAACTTAGAGAAAGAGAAGAGAATGGAAATAATAAAACATGCAAAAACAAAGGAAATGACTTCCAAACATTGTTACAGTGTAAACAAATTTAAGAACACTTCAGCTTCTGTAATCTTTCCATCCCTTATCCCAGTGATGGCTAACCTTTTTAGCTTGGTGTGTCGAAAATCAGGAAAAAGTGTAGCCTTCCTTGGGTCGTGTGTCACTTCAAGAAATATCAATAATTTGGTTTATGACGGACTGGGCTGGAGTGATCACACAGGGCTGTGAAACTCGTCTCCCTGGTCTCAGGGCTGCAGGTGCAGGATGTGGGGATTGGAAGGCCACCTTACAGGGCTGTGAACCTCATGGATCTCCTTTCCTCCTGTAGTGTTCCTGAGGTAATGAAACTGACAAACCTCAGTTTATGGCAGTTAAAACTGGTTCTCTGCTGCAAAGATCTTGCGGCAGTGGTGACACCACGCCTCCACGCAACAAGCAGGGAGCAGGGATTGGAGCAGAGCACAGGCAGCCTCTAAATGTGCAGGTTTTCCCCACACCAACAGGCGTGTCAGTCAAAGTGCCTCGGCGTGTCACGAGTGACACGCATGTCATAGGTTAGCCATCACTGCCTTATCCCATCCTTCATCTATAAATAAATCCATAACATACCAACCTTTCAGTCCTGGTGTCAGCAAAAGGTAAATGGTTTGCCAGAGCATTGCAAACCAACAAAAAATTACTTTAACCTTGATCAAATAAACCAACTTTTTTTCTTTCTTTTACTCCTAACAGTCTTAATTTTTAATTCAATCAAATACAGTCTTAGGATTTAATTTCTCTTCAATTCTTCTTTAACCTATTATACAAATTTATTCAAGGCTTTGGCAAGCCTCTTTTGTAAATCAAATAAGAAAACATTTTACAGGTCATTCTCTTGGTTTATCATTTGTCTTTTTAATTTTTAAAACTCTGGCCAGTCTTCCCTCCGTTCCCCTGCCCTCCCTCTTCTCCTGTCCTCCTGTCCCATCACTTTTCATCAAATCTAATCAAAAGCAATTCTGGGCAACACCCAACAATCAAAGATGTTTTAATACCCAGTAAAGTGTTCTTTTCCAAATTATTCTGTTGATCTGTTATTTGTAGTTCCACTTTCAGTACCTTCTCTATCTTATCAGATAAAATTTGTTCCATATCTGTCATTACTTCATTAATATCTTTTGAACCTAGTCTGTCATTACCAACAAATATTGACATTGTAAGGACTAATTTATGGCTCCATTCTTCAAATAATTCATTTAATATTTCCAGTGTTACAGTGTTTGATCGTTTTGGAAGTCGGAGTATTAATTGATACCAAAAAACAAGTGTGCATTTTTTTCTTCTGCTTAGAACCTTTAGTCCTTTTCGCTGTCTAAAATCATCACTTATCTTTGTTCTGATTTGCAATAACCAGGAGAGCCAAAAGGAGAATTCAAAATCTTATAGTGAAAATCAATACTCCATATTCATCTGAACCTTTCATCCATTTATAACCATCTTAGGTCAAAATTTTGCTATTTATTTCAAGGTCTTTTAAGTTCTTAAGCCTGTAATTGATTTTTCTTTTGTTCAGAGTTGAAGATAAATTCACCTGATGAAAACTTTTAAAACTTGTCTTGAAGGTCTCTAATGGTTTACAATGGTTTGGCAATTTTGGCAATTTCCAAAAGTGTTGTGGGATGTGCAGACTTAGTGTCCTTTAAAAGGCTCCACTTGTGAGCAATATAGCTGACCTCTTTGTTTCCCAGCACTCAAACCTGCAGAAAACTGCTGTCCTAAAGCATATATGGGTGATCTCCCATTTTCTCCTTATCTGGAGAAGTTCCTAAGGCCTGGTCATTAGTTGCACTTTACAGAATTGTCTTCAGTTTGCCATACCTTTCCCAGAAGTAGAAGGATCCCTGTTTCTCATGCAGCATACAGTTTGATATAAGGAAGTAGAAGAAAAAGGACATGGTACAGCTTTATAGTTCAGGAGCAGGTAGAAACTAGAGGAGAAACTATCAGTAGCAATCTCAATAATATACAAGGATTTTCAGTTGTCCTACTATTGTTATATTGTCCTATAACAATAGTAACTATAAAATGACTCCTTATTTAAAAGCATAACTTAACTGTAAACAAAAAAAAGCTTGAGGCGAGCAGACATGAAAAAAATGCATGTTCAGGGACTCAAAACAAATTCCTGACTTCATAATTCTTTAAGAGTTTGGAATGTGCACATGTTTTTCCTTGGGGCACTTAGGGTTTGACTTCTCCTCCTCTAAAGTAAAATTGAATTTGTCTGTGCTTGTACTGTAAGTTAAGAATATGTGACCTGAAATTCCATCCCCATCATTCTTATAATTGAATGTACTAAAAGTTGCTAGTTAGATCCATGTGAATTCCTTCAGTATAGGGAATACTGTTGTCCAATGGAACTGCAAGAAAGTGGTATCTACTACTTTCATCCATGATCTTCATAACTTAGGTCAGGAAGAAAGGGTCTCTTGTTGTCTAGCTGTAGTTGAGTTGAAGTTACTACTATCTCATAGCACTGCCCATGCTAGCTGGAGATAGTGGGAATTGGAATCCAGCCCTATCTAAAATGTGATTGGTTTTCTCCACCTACCTTGTAACAATCCTTTTGTTAGAAATGACAATTAATTCAAACTGGGAAGCTCACTAGATTAATGATGATAAAAGTTTTCTGTAAAATAGTATCCACCAGAAGCATAGGACTGTAGTGGGCACTGTAGGGTATCAAGTTGGGGGAAAAAAGGGGGTTCATAGTACAGGTATGCAAAATGAGTGATTGGAGAAAATGTATGTGCCCAGGGTTTTGAGAATAAGAATGTTAAATGTTCTGTCATAGAAGAAAACCTTAAATAGACCGTTCTTGTCTGAAAAATATCCACTCTAGGGTGCTAGGAACTTGAAAATGAAGATATATATGTTCTAATACTTTTACTTTGTTCTGACACACATTATTGTTTTTATAAAAAGTTTCAAGTGGAGTTGTTTTGTTAGGTTATGTAGAATAGGCAATAAATTTCTCACCGAAAAGTTTGTTTTGCTTTGCCACCAATTGTTATGCTGTTAACTTTGCCCATAATACAATCGTTCTGAACTGTATATGGTGAAAAGTTACATCAGGGAAGAAAAGATACTTCTGTGTCAGATTCTGGGCAAAATCCAGAAGGATAATTAGGGTTTTTTAATTACTTAGTTAATTAAGACAACTTTAGAAGAGGGATTATATTACAATAATGTCAACGTTCTCCAGTGTCATACGTTCTTTGTCATAACAGAGACTTTTAACATAGGATCATACTGGTGCAGGAGATTGGGTATAATCCATTGTATAATTTGTATTGTATTTATTTCCAAATATTCTTATTATCCACATGTTGCAACTTGTTGGCAAAATTAAGATGAAGAAATCTTTCATGTGCCTTTCACAGAAACAAAATCTGGAGAAACCAATTCTTGCAATGGTAAACAATTAACAAAAAATGTCTCTTTTCCCTTGTTTTCCAGAGAGACGGTATTACAGATCTCGTTACAAATCCAACGGACTAAGCATCTCTTCTCACACAGTGGCAACCCGACAAGTCAGTGAGACCGCCTTGACACCCCTGACTGAGCAGGAAGGTGAGGCTTACCTTGAGAAATGTGGGAGCATCCGTCGGCATACTGTCGCCAATGCTCATTCGGATATCCAGCTGTTGGCCATGGCTTCCATTATGCACTCAGGCATGCTAGCAGAAGAACCAGACAATGGCGACCAGTGTCTCCTCTTGCAACCCAGTTTGAACCACAGACAGTTTTCTAGTGAGCCCAGCATAGCAGATGGACCAGAAGAACTGGCCACCCCAGACATGGAGGAGCCTGCAGAACTGAATTGCACATCTGTCTGTTGAAACAGAGGAAAAGAACACTCCTGCACAGCCAATGTTACTGTTCATGCTGCTTAGATCAAGAATTAGATCTACAGGACACATCCTGAAGTTGATTGTGTTATTAGGTTCTAATAATGTAAGAGTCCTTTCTGTGGACTACAAAGGTACAAACTTGCTTCAGCTGAAAGTTTCCAATGTTGTCTCAGAGCAATGGTTTCTCAGAGTTTCTTTTTCCAGTTAGGTTTTCGTACCCTCAGCTGCATTCAGTTTTTGTCTTTATCCAGAGGGTGAACACTGTAGTCCTAGTTTTATTCTGCCTTGCAGATTGGGAAGATGAACTCCATTGTTAGGGACAGGCAGTTCTTCTCAACTGCGATGTGTCATGAAAAGTACAAAGAAGCCAGTTATAAAATCTTCAAGGTTGTCACAGTGGTACATCCCTTTGTAGGACAACGAACATTTTCATTATAATATGGTGTATACCTAAACTGTAAACATAGGAGCAGTAAAACTTCTTCCACTCTATCATCAGAGCTGGTCAGAGTAACAAATTCTATTCTGGGTGAATAAAATAAAATGAAAGCAGTAGCCTAAAACAAAACTACTGTGGCTAGCATATTGTTTTGATGTTTTGATTTCAGTACATCTCAGGAATTACTCAAATTATTTTCAGAAAACTATTAGAAGTATTTTTAAGGAAGGTATCTGATTGCTTGCCAAAAACATAATACCAGTGCTGAGCTGGTAAGCATGCAATGTTTTTGAGCTACTAGCTTCTATAAATTTCTGGGTTTAAGACTGAATAGTCTGGAAATAGCTTTTATTGATAACAACAATTAAAGAAAGGTTGCTTTTGCATTAGTGTGGTGATAGCAGACAACCCCTTTGGCTGGTGGGAATAGTGCAAAAATTCCATATGGAACAGGGAATATCTACAACTGCTATTATGATTGACTGCTACAAATATCAAGATCAAGTTAAATGAGTTTTTTTCGAACTGATCTATTGATTTCTGAAAACTATACACCTTTGGTAGCCAAACCATTAATAAACAGACTAGAGAAAGAATGTTTTCAGTTTTGTGTCTAGTTGCCTTCTTCCTGCCGGTCTCTTGAAATTAATGGGCAATGGCCTTAAGTATCTAGAATTGATAGGGTTTTTTTTAAAAAAAAATCCAGTTTCTTAATATAATTTTCATAAGTATCATGCTTATTTGGCAGTGGTTCCCTTTTGATGGAAGTCATTCATAATCCAAGGAAAAGGCAAATTTCTACATATAGCTGCAGATAAAGAAGTGCTATTGGGTGTCTTAGCACAATCCAATCATAACTTATTTAGCTGTTTAAATGGTAAAAATAATTGCATTATGCCAAAAACCCAAACAAACAGTAGAATAAAATATATGTGGAGAATGTGGGATGTGTGCTTTTTCTGCTAGTTCAAAATAAGCATTTTAACAAATACTACCCGGGTTCTGTTGTGTATGCAGCTTTCTTGTCACAAAAAGTACAGTTAATTAGGAAAACAAGAATATCTTTCTATGTACATTGACCTGGAGCTCAACATGTTTAGAAGATACAGTGTTAGGAAAAACTCTTCGGCTTCAAAACAATAATTAGATATTCTAAATATCTGGTGGAAGTAGATATAAACCAAGCTTCACACAATATTTTGGGACAATGAAAAAAAAAAAACAACCCTGAATTTTGAGAAGGTGTCAAAATCAAGCTTATAACATGGCTGCCATAAAGAGTATGGTCTGTCACAAAAACTTATTTTTAAGAAAATTAGACACTAAGAAGGAACTTCCAACAATTGCAATTCAGTGCAGAACTAGATCCAAGTTCAAAAACAGTTTTCATCCCATTGTTCGGATTCAACATTCAAATTATAGATAGCTTGGGTGAAGAACTGAATGTAAGGGAGATGCACCGGCACAGCCCTAATGTGAAATCATTTGTCAAAAATGTAACAGAATGTAAATTTTACAGATGATCAAAAAATATAGACAGGGCGAAGTATTCTTTTCCATGAAATAAACTGCAGGGAAGACACACACACACACACACACACACACACACACACACACACACACACA
>NW_020769309.1:14464208-14486190 GCF_900518735.1 Pseudonaja textilis
ACACACACACACACACACACACACACACACACACACACACACACACACATATATATATTTGTTTTCTTAAGTTTTCGTGGTTATTTACATGTATGGCATTCAGCTTTGTTTGGGTATTTTCCCACGTCATTATAGTTGTGCTTTTAAAATTGTAGCAACGTTTCGGCAGAATCTCATCTGCCATCATCAGGCTTCTGTTTTGTGTTCGTCTGTATTCTGTATTGTGTTTGTTAATACAGAAGCCTGATGATGGCAGATGAGATTCTGCCAAAACGTTGCTACAACTTTAAAAGCACAACTATAATGACGTGGAAAAATACCCAAGAAATCTCATCTGCCATCATCAGGCTTCTGTATAGTGTTCATCTGTGATATATATATATATAAATCCATCTCCTTAAATTGAAAAAAAAAAAAAAGCAAGAGATACAGAAAGACCTTTCCAACATATTGCCTGTTAAGAAATAAAGCTTTGTTATCTTTATTTGACATTTTCATGTGAAAGAGCTTTCAGGCTTATTCATATATTTTCTCTTTTTTGCATATAACGAAGATGGAAATGTAACCCTGTCTGACAAGCAATTCTCCCTTTCTTATTGCCTTAATTCTCTTTAAAATCTGTCTTGTGGTTCCTTTGTACTATAGCCTGAAACCCAAACAGACAACTACCATTTCCACTGCTAAAGCTGCATGCTTAAAGACCTTGGCTCCCTTCTGGGAAATGGTGAGACAGAAAAAAAATCAACAGTGGTGGGTAAGTAAGACAGCAAGGGAGCAGGGTCCACCAGTAGATAGCAGTTTATCATACAGTATGTTCCCCAGCTTGCACCATCCTTAGTTAAAAATTTAGTAGTGAATAGAATAGAATAGAACAGAACAGAACAGAACAGAACAGAACAGAATTCTTTATTGGCCAAGTGTGATTGGACAGACAAGGAATTTGTCATGGTGCAAATTAATCATCAGTGAAGTTAATCATTATGAAGGATTCTAAAATAGAGGTAGGGAATTGAGACCATGGTGGCTAGGAACTGCAATCTGGCATTTTCTCCATAACAGCAAGTTTCCCATGTGATTCCAGATAGCTGGTGCCTAGAAAAATAGGCAATGCCAGGCCATGTGGCCAAACATGGCACTATCTTACACCAGATACCCCAAAAGACAGATTTGAACTAGTATGCAACATGGCTTTTAGCGTCTATGGGAATTCATAGACATGGCTTTTACCTTTACCAAAAGTAGAAGATCAGAAAGAAATATGGAAATAATAGCTGTATGTGAAGACATAACTTTGGGGTAAGTATAGCATTCGAGCATTCAGAAAGATTGTGATCACTTTCCCCTCTTCCAAAGACTCTTTGATCACACACTCCCATCACTGCTGAAAGTCTGTTGACCCTTGCCATGTTTGATGTAGCCTAATCCCCAGTTAAGATTTCTTTAATAATATAATTTGATTAAACTTTATAAAATACCAATGAAAATAAAAATTGTGGAGAAAGGGAGACGTGTAGGATAAAGAGGAAATAAAAACAAATTAACTTCCGATTCTTCAGTGTAGTAGAATGAACATATTACAGCGCCAACTTTTTTACTTTGCATACTTCATTTATATCAGCATTTCTATAGCAACCCCCACCCTTGTTCAATCAGTAAATTCCAAAGTTGAAGTTTCATTTTTTTTTCTATGTCAAGTACAAAATCCAGAAGTGGTCTCCAGACACAAAGTTAGATGTATTTTTCCCTTTGATTAAAGCAGTTAATTGCTCCGCATCACCGTTCCATCACCTTTTCCAACCATTCTTCCGTTGTGGGAATTAATTTAGCTTTCCATTTGTGCGCATAACAAATTCTCACTGCTGTCAATACTACAAAGTTCCAATTTTTAAAAAGTCCTTTGTCCATTAAACATTTAAGAATTAAGTTCAACTCTCAGGACTTAAATGCATGACATATAATGCAGAAGCTTTGCCTGCTTTCATTGAAACCGTTTCTGCTTCGGCCTTCTAAATGAAGTGCTGTGGCTTTTTAAAATGCAGTCATTTTCTAAAAAGAAGCTGATTGCCCTATTAATTTTGAATACAGGTGGGGGAGAGGTCGTATATATGTCTTTGAATCAGTCTTGACTGCTGGCAACTACATGAACAAGTCCCTGCCGTTTTTTGGTAAGATTTTAGAGGGTTTTGTCTCTGTGTCTTTTCTAGAACGGAGAGAATGACTACTAGTCCAGGACAACCACTTGGTTGAAGGCAGGAGAAGAACTCAGCCTTCAGCTGAAAAAAGCCAAGGGTCTCCTGCTTTCTAGCCTGGTGCTTTAACCACTATATGACCAGACTGGCTCTTAATGGTCCTTAATCAAGTGCTATATAAAAATCTCTTGACTTTACAAAGAGAACTAGAGACTATTCAGGGAAAATAGCATGTAATATTGCTTTATTGCTAATTCAACTTACTGAAATTGAGACTGCATTGGCAGAAGGGTCCCACCATAGGCATTTTCTTTCTAAACTGGCAGAAGGGCTAATCGTGAGGAAGATGTGTATTCCAGCTAGGAAACAGACATCTGAAATACTAATAGAAATATGTCCATTTACATGTAGCATTAAAAGCTTATTAGGCTATCTATATATGCAACTTTAATAAATTCTTGGATTTACTTAGGTCATTTTTCAGCCATAACACTGACAATTCAAAACTTTTTTTTGACATTTAATGGACATATTTGGGGATTTTTCTTTCTTTTTAAGTCTGTTGGGTACAGTCAGCAAATTCTTATGCCAGTGAAAGAGCCGATCCATTGATCAAAGTGGCTGTTGCACCTAGTCACAAAATATTAATTTTTCATGTGGCAAACTGGTAAGAAAAAATAGGTCCCCCCAAAACATTAGTCAGAGCCAGTGTTCAAGTTCCAAAGTAGAAAGTACTACCATGAATTCACAATTTTCTTACTCTACTTCACAGAAGGCAAATAGGTGGCATTAAGAACAAACAAACAAATTTGACCAAGAAATAAACTGAGATAGGTCACTAAGGCACAAATTCAAGTCTGACAATGCTTTTTAAACTAGCAAATGAATACAAGCAAAACAGCTTGAATGCTACTTAGCATTTAGAAAGACAAAATATATTTCTTAGTCTTCCCAGTTTTTAGCCTATTGTTTATCACTTACTCTTTCTATATTCTTTTTTATCTGAGAATGCTTCACAACAAAAATACAGGGCTGTGTAATAATACTACCTTTGCATGAAAATTTTGGAATCTTTCGTATATTCCTGAAACTGAAATTCTACTGTAGAGAAATCATTAAAACATTATGGTACGGAACCTAGCTAGTATCAAAGGAAGTATCTGTAAACACAACTGCTACTCATGGGAGCTCCATTCAAAACGTACCATTAGGATATCATCCTATAGATGTACTGTAAGAGGTATCCCTAAATAAACCAACATATCCCTATATCAATTTTTAAAAAGTTTTTTTTATGGACCAATGCAAACTCTTTAGGGGGATCCCTTTCATATACTAATAATCTCATAGATCCCTGGATTTTCAAAACTATCCCACACCAACCAGCATGCTGGGGAAAGCTGACTAGCATAATTCCCAGATGGCACAGCCTAGCAGATCATCATTTTGGAAATCTTTTCAGTTTGTTTTCATTCCTCCTAATCTAAAAAAAACGCTTTAGTTTTGCTAGATAAAATGATAGCCTATACCCAAGATGGCGAACCTCTTGCACGTGTGCCGGAAGTGGCACGCAGAGCCATTTCCCCCAGCACGCGAGAGCTCGCCCGGAAGAGCCCCACTGTGCATGCGCACGTGCTGCCACCGCCCCCCAACAGCTGATTGTTGGGTATCTGATGTGCATGCACGGGGGGCGGGTGTGTGCAGAAGTGTGCAGTGTGCGATAGGTGCGTAGGCATGTGCAGATGGTCGCATGCATATGCGCAGAGGCGTGTACAGCAAGGGGATCATGCGGCGTCCGGCAAGGGGATTGCACGTGCATGCGCAGTGCTGCAAGGGGATTGTGTGCGCAGGCGCAGAGATGCGCTGCACGCTGCAAGGGTGATTGTGCAGCGTCTGGCAAGGGGATCACATGCGCTTGCGCAGACATGCAGCGCGCTGCAGGAGGATCATGCATGCATGTGCAGGGAGGTGGGCGGGCCCAGCATGCATTGCCTTCTGGGTGGTGGCACGCGAGCATGAGTGCATGCACAATTATTGGCATGGGAGCAGAAAAAGGTTTGCCACCACTGGCCTATACCAGGGGTCCCCAACCTGTGGCTGTAGCCCACTACAAGGCCGCAATCTATACACAACCAGGCCATGTGAATGGCTGGCTGACACAGCTCCACTTGCACGAGTGATGTGGGGGCTCATGGCCCCACTCACATGAGTGTCACAGGGGCTTGCGACCCCACTCGAACAAATATTGTGGGGGCTCAGGGGTACTTATGCAAGCTTTGTGGGCGCTCGGGGCCCACTCATGTATTGCCGGGGCTCATAATCTCACTTGATGAGCGTCATGGGTGCTCGGGGCCTCACGCAAGTGTGATGGGCAAAGTCCCACAAATGTGGGCACTTGGGGCCTCACTTGTGCATTGCAAATGCTTATGGTCCTACTCGCATGAGCAATGGGTGTTCATGCATGTGTACACACATCACCTGCCCCTCCCACAAAACCATCGCCTCTTCCCCCCCCTCTGGCCACCAACCCAGAAAGGTTGGGGAAATCTATGCCCTATACTCTAGCTAAATCATTTTTTAAAAAAGTCTATCTGAGTGGCAGTACGTTGGTGACTTTGGTCAATCTCAGCAAGCTAAGCAGGATCAGACATGATTACTACTTGGATGGAAGACAGAAAACCAGTGCTGGGGGCCAGTTTAGGAAGCTGGAAAATCCCTTCAGAATAAACATTCTTTCTAACCATTCTAATTGAGGTAACTAAAATCTTCACGGGCTTGCTCAGACTTGGAATAGAAATAGGTAAGATGGATTTGGGATCAGAGGAAGATGCTTTTTCCAAGTTTGTCTCAAAGGCATTAGAAATGGAATCTAACCTGGCAACATCTGCACTCTTTCTCCTGTTGAATATACTTTTAGTGACTTTTTCTTTTTCTTTAAAACACCGGCTGTCCTAGATTTAAGCCTCTCTTAACAAGGCAATGAGGAGTTGCTGCTACTGACAGTTCCCCTGAAGCACTCACAATTTATTTAAGAGATTGTTTCCTTGTGGCTGTGATATTTACTTATAGCCTCAATAGCTGGATTTTCACTTAGTATTTATCATTTGTTTAGACTGTGCAATCTCAACACAAAAAGAAAGCATTAAAATCTAACTACCGCTGCAAGGGAAAATTTCATGGTATAGAGCGTGCGTTTAGTTAAACAGGTCTGCAGTTGGGCCAGTGAGCAGAATTTTAAAATCCTCCTCTTACCAATGACCAAAAGCATCTTTCAAAATATTATTTTGAGACAACAGTGTTGAACTCAATAGAGAAATACTGCCACCTTGTGGCCACTTTAATCAAAGACAAGCTCATGAAAAAAACTTGGCTTAATTTCTTTTAGAATTTAGAATATTCATTTACTGTATATTTAGAAGCGTAAGCTAAATGGGCCACTAGTAATAACTTACTATATGAAATTAGTTAATTACACTTAAGCACATCAACAAAGCCAGTGTGCAAAATGCTCACAGAAGCATATAGCAATATCTGGAATGTATGGCATTAATGTGCTACACTTAACACAAGACATATATGTAAGCCATGAAGTCATGCTATGATTTGTTGAATGCTATCTTATGTCTTGAAATGAGGACTTTTCATGATAATTTTTATTTTGAAAAACGCAACATTTCTGATCAGTTACAAATTATTCATTTTCTCAAATGGAGATACTGATGTGCAAGGCAAGCAACGTTTTCAGTAGCCAGTAGGCCTTGAAAAAGATTTGTAACCATACAAGTTACAGTTAAGCATTTAGAAAAACACTACAGCAGATGGTTCTCCTTCTAAAACTACTGCTGAATTCACAATTCCCATTAATGGCAGCCATTATGGACTACAGTTGGAGAAGGAATTGCAATCCACATCACTGAAAATTTATGGTCATACGTATAACTCAGCACTGAAACACAATACATTTCCACTCACCAGCATAAAGGCTTTTGCTATTTTGTTTTGACTCAAAATAGACTCATATGCACTTTATTATAAGCAAGCAAGAAATGCCCCAGTTTCTCCAGGACTTCCCTCTTGTGTTCAAAACAGGAAGAGGAAATTCATGAACATACGCGCATTAAAGAAATCAAGTTGAGCAGCTATGCAAATGAGAAACTAATTGCTAAAGTTAATGTCTTGTACCCATTCAGCCACATTTTTGAAAACTTTGCTCCATCTGTTATTGACAGCCAAACTGTAAGAAACACTTTGACAATTCTTGTATTTATAACTCACTGATTGACAAAACATTTATGGAAAAGTTGTATGAAAAAATAAAGTGTAACATTATACATATTTAAAAACAGCTTGCTGACTGGGGACATTACATAAAACAATGATCCAGAAGACTTACTTGAAGTCTAGGTTTACCCATGTTGTTACTTCTGAGATAAATTTTGCCCATGAATGTTACAAAAAGTTTTCGATGAGTTGTATTTGGGTCTTTTGGGTCATTTATTACACAATGTTTTTAAATATATTTCTGAGGCATTAGCAACAATATGTAGTATTTTAGTGTGGTGCTGTTACTAGCACTTTTAATTTACCAGATTATGTCACAGCATTAGTTCACTTAAAGCAGAAACCCTGCATTTTAATTTAAGTGCTACTTTTCCATTGTAGTTCACTTGTATGTTTGTATCGGGTACCTGGTTCAACATATATTACAATAATCTGACATTTCAATGAAACAGAAAACCAACTTCCAATCCCTTATTTAAAAAATATAGGAGGTAAATATTTTGATATAGTATCCCAACAATACTTAGGCTGTTTGGCCAGCATCATTTATGTTATTCTTAGAGCTTCATGTTTGTGTTTAATAGCAATAGCACTTAGCCCTCTCTAAACAGCTAATTACCCTCAACAATCTGGGTCCTCATTTTACCAACCTCAGGAGGAGGGAAAGCTGAGTCAACCTTGAGTCGGTCAGACTTGAACTGCCGAACTACCGGAAACCAGCACTCAGCAGAAGTAGCCTGCAGTATTGTATAAAAGAGCTTTGTGGTAAAATGGCACTTAAAAAAATAAAATTGAAAACTTAAAATAAATCTGCTTAGCGTCCCAGAATGAAAATATCTCTATGCTCTCCCAACGCATATAAAAGGGCCAGAAATAATATATCTGGATTTCTGGATACATTCATGCACTATTGTTCTCCAAGCCACGCCACTAAAAAGAATAAAGAAAAAAACATGCTCACCAAATAGAAAAAAAAAATCCACTTCATCCTAGATTGCAAGCTATCTAATTTTGAAACAATTGTGATAGTGTATGATCCTAAAAGAAAATATACACCAAAATTTTTGACCTCAATACAACAGGGCTGTCAAACTGGTGGGCCATGGGCCAGATTCATCATGCACAGGCCATGCCCATCCTGGCTCCGCAAAGGCAAAAAACATCACGATACATCATGTGACATGATCAAGTTTGATACCTGTGCTATACAGCAAGCAGCAAAAACATGTCAGTTTTATCTGATCTAAAGAAAAGATATTATAATAACCATAATTATGGAAAGCTTGTAACTGTTCCCATAGAAGTATGATATTTAATTGAAAAGTAATGCTAAAGAAGTTAAGAATTTAATGAATATTAACATTAATGAAAGAACTGAGTTGGAATGGAATGTGTTGTTTTAATTACATATATTTATAATTTTTTCTTTTTTTAAGAATATAGTGTGTATTTTAAGAATGTACCAAGCAGAATCCGAATAGAAGTTATGTATTATATTGAATGTTATAACTTTAGGGTATATATTGCAGCCTAAATAAGAGTTAAATGGATAAACTTAAAAGATATAAAGGCGTCATACTCCAATCAGTAACTACAGGAGAAACTTTGTTTCATGAGAAAAGATAATAGATAATTGAAACAGGACAGACAAAAAGTATAAATATAATGATTTGAATTGAGACGAGATAATTAAAATAAAATTGAGAAAATTAAAAGAAGGGAGAAGCTATGCAGAAAATGTAAAACAGTAATAAGATATGGAATAGAACATAAAAATGAGCATGAAATTGAATTTGTGTCTGTACGAAGAAATGTAATCTGGGATTACACTACTTTCAAAAACGATGTTTTATTCGTATTTTTTTTTGTGAAAACTCAAATAAAATTTACAAAAAAAGAGAGATATTATTCAATTTCTATGTATTTCAAGGGAATAGATTGTGCACACATACACACACATATATAAAACTTGTCTATGAGTTACCTCTCCTCCATGTATATGAACTAGTGACCTATAGTTTATGAAAGCTTATGCCTTTTAATGAAATTTGTTATTTTAAAAAAGTGCATCCAGCTCCTAATTTTTCCTGGCAGAATATAAAACACTGAATAAAAACAGTAGCATACTACACAAATAAGTATAATATATATACAAAAGGGATGGGTAGTAAGGAAGCTAAAAACCAAGTAATTAAAAATAAAAGGATATCTAAGGTATGTATTAAATTTTATTAATGTCTATCCGCAATGAATTCCAAAATTAGGACTCAATTTTGAATTAAAAAAGAGGATAAAAAAGAAGCTAATATGTTGTTAATGATGGAAAATAAAAATTAGTTTAAATAATAGACAAAAAGTACAGATATTTTAAATAGAAACAATTTTTAAATAAAAGATGAGCCTGCAATCCTGTATTTCATTATCTGAAAGCGTATTCAGGTTGACTTAACTACCATAAAACTACCTGAAGTTGAAATAAGCCCATATATAGTACTTAGTCCCTTCTTTTATTTTATCAGAGAATACTTTATAACAATCTGAAACAGCAACTGACAAAGATAGGATATGCTATCTAATAGTTTATTAACAAAATGGATTATGATTCCTTAAAGGTTAATGCTTATTACAATAAATTACTATCCATACCCATGTGCTCTGGAAAATTTTTGTCAAAATAGCATTGTAAATATGCAGTAAATTGATACATTGCAATATGTAATACTTCTGTATATAAAAATACCTAAAGAGGCCAGCATTCTTCTTAGCTTACTAGAAGATAGTTAAGAAATAAGTTCCAATGACTGACATTTACTTTTGGATAAGTAAATGAAATATATCACATAGGGAGTTACTACTTCATCAAAAATGACATCTCTACAATTAAACCAAGTTTAAATAAAGAATCATCTATACTGTTCTTTTTCATAAAAAAGCATGAGAATAGAAAATTATATGGTACAAATCAGTATTAATAAAGGCTTGTATTCTGAATAGAATACAATAAGCAATTATTTGAAATAATGCATAATCAGGACCTGTGTGGGGTGAAAGTTTAGAAAAAGTAATGTAACTTTTTGCTTCCAAGTATGTAAGTATTCTCTTCTATAAAAATGTAGAAGTGTTATTCTCATACTCACATTACGGCACCAAATAATACTTTATTTCACTCCCAAAGGCTGGGAAATGTTTGGTTCAAATAAGCTTTGTCCCCATTCATGTCTTTTCACAGGCAGTGTTCTGACAGATGCCCTCAAAATCTGAGATCAACTCAAAATCTGAGGGTTTTTCCATGATTGCTTCATTGCTGTATCACTTATATTTGTTTAGAAGGCAAGGACCATACTCTGATTATTCTTGTAAAACTGTAATGAAAGATTATGCTCTCATGGAGCTACAGGTTTACTGTCATATGTTTTCACTTTGGGCAATTAACTGTTGCCACCACTACTAGTTATATCAGTATTTTTTTTTTCAAAGTAAAGGTAAGGCTGCCTTGATTATTTTTCTTTCACACATCAGAGCCACATATTCATCTTTTGGTTAACTTTGGTCATGACTCTACATTTTTACTCTCATGTCACACAGGTATTATCAAGACCACTTTCACTAAAATGATCTTGTCGACACCAATGAATCTTGATCAGAGATTTCTGTACACAAAGGTAATAACTTTTACAATTAGCACTAATAGCATGTTTATGCACCAAAGTAGCACATTACTACATCGATTGTTGTGTGCAACAATAAAATGTTACAGCTTTGCTCAGATCAGCCAATCTGAAGCTGGGTAAAAATCACATTCTTGAGAATTGTAATATCTATGCTGAGTATGTCAGCAAAATAAACTGAAAACATTGCAAAATGCAAGCATATAAAAATCTCAAATCACTTTTAAAAGAAGGTGGATTTCCTTTAAGGCTAACAGTGTTTCCAGGTAAAAATGAAACATGTCTACTAACATTTGTAGCAGAATCACAGTTAAAACTTATCATCACAAGTGCAAAAAAATGCAACAGGGAATGATAGGATTAAGCAGTGCAAATAACATAGTGACATGAAACGTAAGTGAAAGATACTCAAGATTTCATCAGGGCAAAGATGTCTTGAGGCAATCAGGTTGATGTCTCATTAAGCTTCTCCAGAAGAGATCTGCAGTGAGCTTTTAGATACATCAAACTAATTTATCATTATGTTAACAGTAGTTGAGAATGGAATAATGCTAACTTCTCCGGGAGGGGAAAGCAAGAATGAAGTTTTAATTAATACCAAATCTACAAAGATATGATTTTCTTGCTTTAACGATAAAGAGCACTGAGCAATTATGCATGTCATAGAGGCAGTCCTTGACTTAAGACCACAACTGGGACCAGAACTTCAGATACTAAGTGACGGCAGTTGTTAAGTATATTACACATGATCAGATTTTGCAACCATTTTTACTGCTGTTAAGTGAATCGTGTGGACATTAAAATGAATCCAGCTTTCTCAATTGACTTTGCCTGTCAGGAGCCAGCTGGGAAGGTCACAAATTGTAGCCACATAAGCACAAGACATTGCAGCGAAATATGAAAAGTTGCCAAGCACTTGAATTGCAGTCATGTGACTGTAGGAGAGGTGCAATTGTGGTAACTTTGAGGATGGGTCTTAAGTCACATACTCTGTGTGTGTGTGTGTGTGTGTGTGTGTGTGTGTGTGTGTGTGTGTGTAAACAAAGTTTTTTTTTGTTATATTATGCCTTACAATTTAGCCCTAATTTATTAGCTTATATACTCAATTCATGAAATCATAGGAATTCTATGGAATCCATTGGAAGGTAGCTCCTTTATAATCAAAGTCTTCCCTCCCAGGGTAGAAATTCTCAAATAATCCAAGGCAAATGGTTGTCCAACTTTTGCTTGAAAATCTCCACTGAAGGAGTACCAATGGCTCTGGGAAATATACCATTAGTTTTTGTCCTACATTTAAGCATTAGGGACAATAAATCCATAGTTTCCAAACCCAACAGCCTTTCAAGCATTGGAAGATTAGTATCACTGATACCATGTCTCCTATTACCCTTCTCTTATTTAGGCTAAACAAGTCCAAGTTTTTTTTATCATTTTTATTGTTCTCTTCTGCATTCTTTCCTGGCTCATGCTTAATCTGTGCTCTACTAGATCTTTTTCATGATATCTTTTTCACAAGTATAATGGCTAAGCCAGGTACTGTCTTATCTTCTACCTGTGCAGAACCTGACAAAGTTTTTGCCCCTGAATAGTATTTACTTGCATAAAGTCCAATTGTTCGAGCATAATGAAACATTTCAAACCTTGAACATGTCTTCAGAGGTGTCTCCTTCTAGCTTTGTGTCATTTGCAAATTTGGTAAGTTTCCCTTCTATCCTTTTCTCTAAGTAATTTATAAAAATACTGAAGAATTCTGGGCCCAAGACAGAATCTTAAGGTATCCCACTATCTATTTGCCTCTGTGTAGACAATCTTCTAATGAAAATGGACTTTGGCCCACTCCTGGTTACAGTAAGTTTAAATTACACTTTTTAGCACATCAGCTATTGATAATAGTCAGTCAGTTATCTAGCTCACCAAAAGGAACAACAGCGTGCATTAGATAAATATTTTCTCTTATGACAGAAGAATGTTTTCCCCTTTCCTGAAAAGCACACTATTTTTCTAGACTGGCAGTCTAACTTCTGCTTCAAAGATCTGTAATTTTTATGAATATCACACTTCATTTACAGTTCTGCAGATTCTTCATATAATATAGAAAAGCAGCTGCTACAGGTGAAAGAAGGCATAAAATGCATAGAAGAAGTGGTACTACCAGAATTTTGCTACCTTGGTTAACATCATGACCTACACTTTTTTCTTTTTGAAACAGGAGCTTCATTTGCTGCTCCCCTTTAGGGAGCCAAATAATGTTTAAACCAAGCTTGGTTTTCATAATTACATAACAATCAAGACTGGACAATAGGCTATGATGTTCCATCTGTACTACGAGGCTGAAAACCTTCTCTTCGGAGACTGGTTAAGTCAAAACGTGTTAAAACTTCACAGCGTACCAAGAGAATATCATCTTTTATGTATGTTCTTTGTTTCAGGGCCTGCAACTGCATAAAAGTTACATATCCAAAACCCTTTGGGTTGCGATAGACCATAGGACGTTGGAAGGCTAGCAACTCAGGCTTAGTATCCATTACTTCTTCATGATTGTGCCTTGGAGATCCTTCAGACTGATCCAAAATTGATAGACGTATAGTGCCCTGGAAAGGCCAAGGGAGATGACTGTCATAGTCCCCTTGCATGGTGTGAACAAAAAGAGAAATGTAGTTACCACAACGCTGAACACTTGGTAACTGGATATGCAGACGCAAGCAAAGTTTATATCCTGGTTTCCCTGTGTAGAAACCTGGACTATGGATCACAACGGGTCTTTCTTCCTCCTGAGCTTTCAGGTACACACTAAAATTTTCAATTTTCCACAAGAAAATACCATTACATTGTTGGGCTTCAATATCAGCAATTTTTTCCTCTAGAGTTCGGATGGTGCGTTTGAGATCTCCCATCTGGGACTGTTGTGTCTCCATTTTTGCAATGAGTTCTCTAATTTGGTGATCTTGTCTTACTAAACGACCTTCCAGTTGCTGAATAGTCTCCTTGAAGTTCTGAACCTCTGGGCTACACTCACATGAGGGTGGCATGCCTTGAGAGAAGAGTGATGGGTCGAAGGGTAAAGTTCCAGAAAAATTCATGGAAGTTGGAGTAGTAACACTGACGCTCCGAAGAGTCTGAGCCATCATTCTCATATGAACCTGAGTAAATTCTTGCATATGGCGTGCCAAATCATTTCTCTGCATCTGCAATTAGACAAAACTGAACATAACTCTTACTTGTTTTTAGTAAAATCAAGGACTGCATCGTAATGGAGAAGGGAAAATACTGCATTAAGAAAGAAGTAGCTTAATATGAAGGCTGAAAGGAATATTTTTTTTATTTAAGTGCAGGAAGAACATAATCTGTGTAAAATCTTTTCCCTATAAATGTTCATTTTGATAATAAACATTTAAATAAACATTCTTACATCAATATATAAAGATTACAAAACACCAGTTTAAGATGAGAAGCTGAAAAACATTTATGCAATTTAAAAAATCTACTCGAACAAAAATTTCCAATGATTGGAAAGCTCCTCCCCTCTCACATGGATTATATTCCATCCTGCAAATTTTATCTATAATGAATTATTGCAGGAGAAGAAATGAATAATTCAGAACAAAAAACTACCATATTGGTTGGAAAGAAACTAAAAAACCTTAGCAGTCAGCAAAGGAAAATCCCACTAAATGAAAGCAAATTACTTTCACATTAGCAATTACAGAATTTACTCATTCCATGGAAGAAACAAAATAAATTCTGAACTGATTTTCTGGGAAAACAGACTTTTCCATGGTAGAGTCTGGACTGAAAAATGGGCTACATTTTGACTATCATATATACCTAAATAAACAAAGATACTTTTTTTCCCCTCCCAGGCCCTACTTTAGCCCCAATACCAGTGTTTTTCCTCATCTGTTGTGAAGGTATGCCTAGTCCGATGCAAGGCAGCTGATTGTTGTGCCATGACTTCTTCCCAAGACGACATGTTCTTCTCCAAATTGTGCAATGCTTCTCATGATGCTTTTGAGGCCTCTAAAAGCTTGTAAGAAGCCCTTACGCAAGTCTCCAAATCACGCACTGCCTTATCACAGTGCTTCTGAGGCCTTCCAACACATTGCAAAAAGGAGCATGCATGTGGCCTCAGGAAGAAGGCCTGATTAAGGCCTAATTTTTTTTGTCTCAGGGCTAACCATATAATCATAGTAGGATCAATCTTTATACATTTTACAATAATTACAATATTGTGTGACAAATATTCTCCTAAGATCAACAAACATAAGCATATATAAAACTAATTTAAATTACCTTTTCTCTACATCCAAATGCACTATAGGTACATGATACTGGAGCAGTAGGGCAGTCATTATCATAATGATTAGGCAACTATAAAAAGAAAAAGAATGATCTGTAGTTTCCAGAAATCCTACACTGAAAAGTAAATGTGTATCATTTATACCAAAAGAGCATTTATTAAATTAATATTACTTTCTAGTGAAAAAAGTTGGAAATTCACAGCAAATTTGACGTATTTTGTCTAATTTTTTATACTCAAGTTGAGGATCATTTTCCAGACATCAAATAAAATAACAGATTAAAAAATATTGCCATTATTATTGTAAAGATAATTCATCAGTAGCATTATACTCCACTGAAATTACATTATATTAATTGTAATACTTTTAGATGGCATTGTCAAAGGTTTAAATAAATAGTTATGCATTTTTCTTTTGGATAACAAGACCCAATTAGCCGAAGTTTTGATAAAACTAGCAAGCTTTGCAAACATCATCATAAAATGAATCCTAAGATTAGATTATTATCTATCCTATTTTATGTTGCCTACAATATGAGTGGTACATAGAAAAACTGATTCAATTTCTATTCAATTTAGCTGCCAGAACTGTTATTGGAAAACAAAACTTTCATTGGACCAATGATATCCCATTGATAAAAAAATAATTCTCCAATTTAAAAAAGTTTGAAAATTCTTCATTTTTTATTATAGATTGCCTATTGCTGGCAATCAGTTTAGAAAAATATATTATAATACAAATGTTTTAAAAATTCTGTACCACCAAATTTAACCTTTGCATTTCCTTCTCAGATTTATTTATAATTATGTTTATAACAAGTAAATATGTGATTTATTTGTAATTAGTATAATACTTATTTTTCTAAAAAAAGTCACCTTCCATTTTAAAGTGTTTCCTGCTTTCAAATCTCTACTTCTAGTATAACTTATGAATGACAAAAATATTAAACTAAAAATCAAGGTAAAAGTACAAATAAAACATATTATAAACAGAAGAAATAAAGTACTTATGAAAAATAAATAAGCATCAAAGTTTTTTTAGTAAAGTCATACTTTTTAGCAAACTAATTTAGTTGATATTTTGAGATAGTCAGAGCAAGATAAGATTTAATGTCTGAAAAGATTAATATTATAATATTGGTGGTATAAAATAAATGGTGTACATATAATTTATTGTAAAAATTTAAGAGAGGCCACAATGACAGCCTTCCTGGCAAAACATTCTGTGAAAGTCAGTCTAAAGGTTTCTTTCTATAGACATTATCTGCTTAGTATAAGGTGAAGCTTTTAGATACCCAGGTCCCAAGATATTTGTGCCTATACATACAAATACACATACAGCTTTTGAATCTAACTATAAGACATATCTAAAACCAGGTTGGACAAAACACAAGATAATATTCCTCCCTGGTATTTAACTCTATGTAACAATTCACACTATCCCATTATCCCTCATAATAATGATGGGCCAAGTGTGGAATTTGTTTCCCATGCATAAGCTCTCAGCGTACATACGAACATCAAGTGACAAATCATGATCATAATCATAAAGTACAACTCTCATGCATCATAAGATACAACACTGATACTAAATGAAATAAACATAAACCATAAGATACAAATAAGGTGATATTCCTATAAGGAATAGGTAATAGAAAAGATGAGAAGGGTAATAGTAATAGTGCTATTATTATTAATAGTAATAGTGATTGTCAGAGGTATGACTTAGTAATTTGTGCTATTAAGACTTTGAATAAAATAATAAATAAAAAGCAAAGTATGTCTCTTACCTGTTCTCTGATTAGTACTGTATTACAATATTCACAGAAGACATTTGCCAAAAGGCATATTTCATCATGAACCTTTATTTTAGTGAAAGCAAAAAAATAAATAAAAAAAAATTAATTGTAATGGAAAGGGAATAATACATAATTAGGACTATTAGATGTTTTACAACTAGCTTCTCTCTGTCATAATTTCAGAAGATTTTGAAGCAAGTTCATCTGCCTTTTTGCCAGAATAAGAATTTTGAATTAATAGAGGATACCCACTCAGATCAAGTCAGAGGGATTAGAAACATTTTATAAAGTCACGCTTCATTATCCTTTTTCTCAACTCATGTATGTAGGCCTCTACATTCAAGTTTTGTTTTCCATGGGAGTTATGTTCTTAAAAAAATCCCACGGGAATAGAAACTGTGGTTATTGAAGCACTGATGTGAAAACACATGAACTACTATCAGAATAGTGTGGAGACTTATTAGCACAATAAACACCATGAGAACAAAAGGATGTTTTCCCTTGGTGTAACACATGTCAATGCTGCTAAGGTAAGATTCTCAAACCCTTTTCTCTACTCCACGGTTGTCTACTGCTAATTGAGTCATTTGACCAAAACAAAACAAAACACCAAAAACACTTCTATAGAATCTACAAGAGAATATTCAGATGAAGAATGAGTATAGTTTATGTACAATTATGGTATGTATATAGTCGCTTGACTTAGCCATAATGAAACCTGCCCATTACAATGGTAAGTTGTGATGATCATAAAAGTGGGTCACCCACATGACTTTTTTTACCATTAAGCAAAGCTGGCAGTTGCTAAGTGTGTACACCAGTTATAAAGCAAACCCAGTGTTCATGAAAGTGTTTTTTGTTGAAAACCGAAAATGCCTGTTTTCAGCAAAAACATCATAAAACATAGTAGCCACATGACAAGATGTGGCCAACAGCCCTAAATGCAAGTCTGTTGTTGAGTGCCTGACATGTGGCCATTTGTGACTGTGTCCTGTCAGAGCTTCAGAACCAGGTTGCAAGTAGCTCTAGGGAGGTCTGTCATAACTTTGAATGGTCACTAAGCAACTGGCTGTAAGTCAAGGGCTACCTTTACAGTTACTTTAAAAGTATAACACAAAATATTTTGTTCAAATCATTTAGGACATGATTCAACAGAAGGAAAAACAGCTGTGTAACACTTTCTGCTCTGACACCTATAAATACTGATCTACATCCAATATTATCAAGACAAAGTTTTAATTGTTCTCCTTTAGGTCAAGATAATGTGCAGGCAGAACTGGAGAAAGAACAATCATTTCCACAGAAAGATGCTATTATCTCAATGGACTGTGGAATATAAAACTTGATTTTATGGAATATACCATTTTATGAGACAACAGAAAGCAACTTCAAAATATTCAATGCATTATTAAAATAAGCTTATTAAATTAGTATAAATATAAAACAGTTCTATTTTGCATTATACCTTTTTTCCTTCATAAGGCATACACATGGCACAATTTGGACAGGCAATTTGCCGCCGGGGACATTCTAGCATATGTTCTTGCAACTGGTTCTTCTGGAAAATCCCTTGACACTGAGAACATTTTTCTGATGCGAATCCACAATGTAGCTGATGGTCCTGAGGAAAAGCCATTAGAAGAACAGTTACCAAAAACAAAGCAAAACAAAAAACAAAACCCTATTCATTTTTACACAATGTATAGTTTTAGACCATAATATTGGCAGATTAAAAACATCACTGTAACTACAGCTTTAACAACTATACAAGCAACAATAAACATATAGTTTCATATGGTTTTTCTCAAAGATGTAATAGAAATATTGTCACACTTAGTGACTCACAATCTATTTTTTTCATTTAAAAGTAACCTATATTACAAATCAATAGTAAACTTAAAATACAACAAATATTATGACCTCTTGCAGCGGGAAAAGAACTTGCGAGTGAGCAGCTAAAATCCACTTATGAAGTACTCCTGAAGGCATGGCTTTCAGAAGAATCTTAATGTTATTACAGGTGGTTCTTGGTTACCAACTTCTTTGCTGGTTTCTGATCAGCAAAGTCAATGGAGAAGCCAACAGGAAATTGCAAATGGCAACCATGAAGATGTCACCCATAATGGTTTGCTTAACAGCAGCAACTGGGAATGCCAGAGTTGCTGTCACTAAGCAATGCAATTTTATTGACATTGTACTTTAAGACTGTCGCTAAGCAACAGCAATTCCAGCCCAATTAACACTGCAACAGATGACTATCTGTAACTTATTCTAACGTAACAGATCTAACTCCAATTTCAAGGAAAGGGTCATATTTATTTTACTTCCTTTTATCCATTTCTTTCAAGAATTGTTGCTTTGCATATCCTAAGTATCTCTTTATATAAATCCTAAATATGCTGATCAGAATAGTATAGAACTGGACCTTAATTCTTAAACAACATACACATTAAAACTTACCTCTAAGTGCCTTAACTCCATCTTTTGACTGCAGCCTTTGTTGGGACATTTCACTATCAGTGAGAGGATTTCACGTTTTGCAAAGTTATCAGGGAAGAGTTGATTTTCTAGTAAGATTTCATTGTCTATTGGACATTTCTGACCTGCGTCTCTGTCAAAAAAAAAACAATATATATGCATATGCATCTGTGTGTGTGGGGGTATATGTATTAATACCAAACACTACACATTTGGCTATAATATGGTTCTTTACATTTCTGCAAGCAATCAGCTTTGGTTCCAAAAATGTCTCACATGAACTGGAAGTCATTTTTATTCCTGATTGATTGCCCTCATCACAGCCAGCCTGCAAATGTCTCCCTCTGACTACAGTATCTTTTATAGCAGATTAATTGAAATACCTTAAGAGCGGTGGGAGTAGAGATTGCAGCTGGGAATGTAATCAAGAAAAAGTAATATTCCAGATTTTTTTTTCTTTTTGCTTGCATTTAGCCAGGTCCCAAAATATTCATTCATTCATTTATTCATTACCCCCCCCCCCCAACCTGTATGGCTAACACAAGATATAGACATATTCATTCCATATATTTACTATATGTGACATAGTGTATTTCTTAGACCATATCTCTGTTCCATTCCCATATTTTTAAATATTTGAAACATAACATACAAAAGAAGAGAAGAATCAGTGGAGAAACAGGAACTTGTGGTTTGATGCTTGAAAGAGAGTTATGCTCCCGGATATGCTCATATATCTAAGGCCTGAATTATTTAAATCAGAATTTAACATATTAAGCTTCTACTGCTAAATAGATGGATATATGTATATGAGATTCACATTGCTATACTATTATTTTTAAATAGATTGTAAACAATTAAAATATAACTGAACCAACAAGAGAGACTTTTAATTTTTTAGACATTTGTCTAATAAATTCAGACATAATGAAAATCAAGAACTAGTTCGTTTGAGCTAGGAAAAAGGGAAACTTACATTTAAAACTCAGTCAGCATTAACAATCTTCATGGGAAGGTTGTTAAAATGATTTTATTTCTTTCAGTGAAATAAAAGCTATGGCCCATGATTCTAGTAGTAAAATAATGTGAAAAAGTATTGAGAACTTGAGTTCCTACAACCTCTGTCACACTAATGTAATTTATAATGCAGTATAGGCAATTGCTGGATCACAATTCTCATAACAGCAATCCAACTTCCAATTAAAAAATAGACATTGTATTGTTAATTTCCATTCATAGTCTACATTAATATTTCAGTATTTATTTAACATAAAACACAAACTATTGGGAAGTTCCCTCGGTTTTCAAGCAAGATAACTTTCATAATAATGGAGACAGAGCAGTGTACATGGAAGAATGAGACTGACAGATTATATAAATAAAGATTTACTGAAATCATTACACTGCATTTTCTTATCCAAAGTTGCTATTAAGTGCTATGCTTCATTTTTATCCATTAGGCCAACATGATAACCATGTATCATGTGAAAGTCATTTATTCAAAGAAATAAAATGCCATGCCATTTATTTAAGGTTTCAATGGCTCAGTTTTAGAATTTCTTCTCTTATGTGGGACAGTCACCAACTGACTGTCAGAACTTAAAAGACAACTATTGAAACCTGAACATAGGTACATATTTTGCATTTAAATAAGATTAACAGAATCTGGGGAATTGGCCACTTGTTTGATATTATATTGATTCTTAGGGGGAAGATGGGAAATGAAAGAATACAGTGCTGCTATGATTTTCTGTTATTATGATGCTTGTTTTAGTTTGAGCTGCTGTGGTTTTTTAAATTGTTTTTTTGATTCTGTTAGACACTAAGTCTACTGGGGATCAGCAATAACAAATTTAACTCAATCAATGCCTCAGTAAAATTTTCTGAAATACTGTCTTTTACTCTTTGATATTTATCACAGCTCTCTAAAAGTAGTAACAAAGTACTACTTTATGGCAGCATATCACAGTTCTAAATCAATCAACCAACAAACCAATCCCAACCAACAAACTGCTAGGAGACTGAACCTGGGGCATAACTGATTTCCTTTCAACAAAGCTCTCTGTGTTACCTTAGGGATTTGACAATGCAAGCTTTGCAAAAACGATGTCCACATGGTGTCTGTACTGCTTCCCGTAGAGCCATTAAGCAGATAGGGCATTCATATTTACTTTCCAGCGGTGGGTCAAACTCCACATCATAGCCTTGGGTTTCCTCCATAAAAGAGTTTGAAAGTGTCCCAGCAGTACCATTGCTGATGGGAACCGTGAGGCTTTCCTCCTTGGTCCCAGCACAGCAAGCACTGGCCATGGCTGCACAGCAGTTGCTCTCTTGATCATTTATTTGAAAACTTGTGTTACTATGTAGTAGACTCATAATAATTTAAAATGTGGCGGGATACCTACAGGCATGAAAAAGAAAAGAATAATTTGTCATACATACATACATATCACATTATTCCCTTTGGGAATATTAGGAAAAGTGTAATTTTATTTTTTTCTATGATTTAATCTTTATTTACCTCTATATGAGCAAACCTCTTCAATGTATTTAGTACCAGTCACTTATTTGGGGCAAAATAGTTACTGATAGAATCATCCCAAATCCATGCAGAACTCAACAAAAGTACTGTCAATGTTTGAGACGGTACACCATTCAAAGTTGTCACAACATGCCATTTAGGAGTTGCCACATACATGCAGGGGGAGGGGGGTACATGGGGGCACAGATGGGTGTCAGGTGATGGGACTAACACTGCAAGGAGCCAGGAAGGCAAGCCAGCTGCAGTCGGTTCATAAGACATCCAGGCCTGAAGAGTACTTGTTAGAGCCAGCCAGGAAGCAACTGGCTTGAAGAGAATTTGCTCCAAAAAAGTACTTGCTGGGAGTCAGCCAGGGAGCAACTGGGTTCAGAAGGGCGGGGCATGCGGGCTAGCAGAAGCCAATAATGCTGGCTAGAAACCCTTTTACTTGTATTATTCACCACGTGCCAAGCTGAGAATCCAGGAAAGAAATCCATTCTGTTCATAGTGCGGCCTCTTCTTTTGCTGGCTTGGTTTGGAACTGTGACGAATACATCCTAATAGTTCAATAATATCCCTTCTCCCATTTGCTTTTACATAGTTTAACTGTTTTCACAGGCACCGTGACTCAAGTTTGATTATATTTCTATCATCCATCCATATCTATCTATCTATCTATCTATCTATCTATCTATCTATCTAATCTATCTATCTATCTATCTATCTATCTATCTATCTATCTATCTATC